>VXBO01013351.1:0-98874 GCA_013400135.1 Rhinoptilus africanus | reverse complement strand
ACTTGTTTTTTTCCTGCGCCCCCCCCCCCCCCCAAAAAATAGCATGAATGAACTTAAATTGGAGAATTTATCCCATTACCTGTATTTCTGAGACTTAGACAGACCTTTGTTTTACATTGAAGAGCACAAACCATGAAAGAGATTAAGGACTTTTTGTCATTTACACTCAGGTTATTATAGATATCTATGAGAAATGAATTGGCCCTTTTGGGAGACATTTCTTCATCACACTATGCTGCCACAAGTTTTGCAATTATGAAGCCTCAAACAGAAATCTTAAACTATGGAAAAAATATGAGAATAAATTGTTTTAACTATGATTACATGCAAATGGTAAATGCTACGAAGCTATTCTATTCCTTTATAGACAAGAAATTCAGATGTAAATATTATGGGCTAATAAAAAATATTTTTCTCAAATTACTTTTAAATAGAAACAATGAATTAAACTCAAATAGAGAAGAAAAATAAAGGAATTATGAGATGGCACTGTATGGTACTCAAACATATATACCAAAATTTATTAGCAACTATTACTAGATTAGTGTCTCATGAATCTCTTGCAGATGAAATGTTTTCTGAGCAGGGCGTTACTCAGTATAGTTAGGAATACTGGCCCTAGTGGAATGAATAATAAAAGTCACGCAAAAGGCTGGTAAAAGACTACAAAGAACACAAAATATTTCCATTTTATTACATAATGTTCTTATTGATACATTGTTTCTGTCCAAAACCGGTAACTTCTCAGCTTTCAAATTCCTTCAGCTTTCAAATGCCTCTTTCAAATTCTTTTTTTTATTACTTTTTTATATGCATATTCTAATTATATTGAATGATAGATAAAATAATTTGTTCTTATTCATATGGAACATCATGCCTAACAAAAATGTGATAGAAACTGATAGAAAGTATATATATGTTATCTGATAGAAAGCTATTCAAATTCTATGTTGAGATGCAAGTCAATTTATCTTTACCATGGTAAGGGATAAACACAAATATTTAAAATATTTCCAAAGGAACAGAATCTCTCTGGGAAAATGAAAATTTAGAGATATTTTGAAGATAAGACACTTCAGTATGACAACATATGTTCATATAGGATCTGACTTAAAACTTATAGAAATGATAAATATTCTGTGAATTTCCATTAACAAAGTGGCTTAAGGTCATTATTAACCCATCAATTGTGTGTTTAAGAATGCTTTTATCCTTTCATTACAGAGAAAATTGTGTTTGCTTTTGGAAATCTTATTCTTCATATTTATTCTTAATATAGCTTACTCTAAAGTATCTAATTTTGCCTTGGCACATTTATTGAGGAGTTAATTTACCTGATATCTGTATTACAATTTAGATCTTGCACATGAGACTAAAGCTCATGCTTAATCTTAAGGTTACTCTTAAACTTCAGTGTGACGACCAGCTCACCAGCCTTGCTGAACTGATGCCTAAATAATTTCTGAAGTAAACTACATTTGAAAGCATCAATAGTCAGAAAGTCCAAAAGAAATTAATACTTCTTTCATAGTTGATATAATTCTGTTTCCTCATGTGAGATAATTAATCTATGTTAGAATATACTTTAAGCAAAATATTTAACACACTTATTATGGATGTTCTGCAGTGCTTGGAAGGATCGTGTTGATTTTAAAGATTTCGATTAATAATCTTGTGGACAAGCTCCCATCTGTAATTTAAGATTTATCTTATTGCTGAATTATTTTTAATGACTATTTTTTTCCCATGTTTAGGGGAGCCAAGTCCCCCTTCAATTCATGGGCAACCAGGAAGTGGCAAGAGTTTTAAACTCAGCATAACTAAACAAGATGATGGAGGTGCACCCATTTTGGAATATATTGTCAAATACAGAAGTGTAAGTGTTTCAGTCAATCAAAATAGGCGGGTTTTGCTTAGTAATATCTGCTTTTAATGTAGAAAAGAATGTTGATATAATTTGAAAGGTAACGAAAAGGTTTGGATTTTTTGCAGGAAAAGAAGATATAGTATAGTATGTTTTCTCTTGTGAGCAGGTTGCCAATGACACATTATTAAAAAAAAAAAAGGAAAAAATAGAAGTACCCTGCTCTTCCTAAATGTATAATTTAAAATTTATTCTAACAAGAAAACTATATTTTCTAGTTTTTTACATGGTAAATGAGGAACATTCATGCTCAGTGTTGTGGGTTTGGCCAAATTGGACAATGGCTGGTGACAGATGCTGCCCCCCAACCTGTCATACACGGAGATGAGGAGGAGAGTGCACAAGTTTAGAAGAAACTAAACTACTTTAATGAAATATTAATAATAAAATAAAAAAGGAGGAGGATAGCTTTACAAGTTTAGAAGAAACTAAACTACTTTAATGAAATATTAATAATAAAAAAGAAAATAATGAAATAGATACAATATATATAAAACCATATTAAGCTCCCAGGATGATGTCACCAGCAGGCACTGGGAAAGTCCTAGGCTGGACTCAACGCTGGGTGGGAACTGGATTCCACAGGTGGAGTCAGGAACACAGGTATGGGGATCAAAGGCAGATGAACAGACAGGGTACTCCTCGCACGTCAGCCATAGAAGGAAGACAGTTAACCCTTTGATCCCTCAGCTTTTATACTGAGCATGGGGCAGATGGGGTGGAATACCCCTGTTGGTCAGTTTTGGGTCACCTGTCCTGTCCACTCCTCCCTGCAGATGTGACCCCTCTATGCTTTTCCGTTTCCGCCCCCCCAGTGGGGCAAATAATGAAATTAGCTGGCCTTGGTTGTTATGACAATAAGTATAAGCAAGAGTCTGTCTGGATATCATTCCTTGGCACTAACTGTAAACATTGGTCTTATCACTCTGAACAAACCATTTTATACACAATATCTGTTAATTGCAGAGTTAGAAGAGGCCTAGCTAAGTAAAATTGCTGAACAGAAAGTTGTTTCTGTTTTACCTCAAACCAGGACATTCAGCTCTCAGAAGTGCGGTAAATTAGCAGACGTTAAAGTTACATAATTAAGGGTAGTTTGAACAGCAAATTATTAACCTGTTAAAAATGTGTCTGTATCGATATATAGCATTCTAGAGGTAGAAAACTATATTCCAGTGCTCCTTATTAATTTTAAATGAGATTAATTATCTGATCATGTTTCATATTTTCTGTCTTTCTAGATTCCAAGGGTCGGTTTAAAAAAGCCAAATAATTGGCAAATTGTTCAGACTTTCATGAGTTTCAATGTACATATCACTTATTTAACAGCCATCATGCAGAGTTTATTTGTCTTCTGTCACCTAGAGTCTGATTTGGTGTTCTGGCAAGTTTAGAAAACAATCTTTTCTGCAATGTGTCATTTCTTTTTCTATGAAAAAAAAAGTTGTTGGTTTTTTTTTTTTTAATTATTAAAGTAGCTAAAATATCCTTCCCTTCCTGATATACTTCTTCGAAATGATTGGTTTGGAGGAGTAATTATACAGCTAGCAAAAGCAATAAATTTAATTTAAAAGTGTGAATTTTCTAATAACTTTGTGTTCCATTATGAAGATTATAGTACTTTCATCTGACTCTGACTAGACCCAGTAAAAAGACATTTAACAGAGTTCAATACCGTATTTACATGGCTGTTTTGAGAGTCTAAAAGAGACTGGGAATGTTAAATGACATTTAACAGAAGGTAGTGAGAATTATATTTAACAGAAACAAGAAATCTTTGTGAAATTGAATGCAGAACCTATTTTAGTGTTCCCAAAAAGCTAATTCCTTATTTTGTAGATTTTATTTTGTAGATTTTTATTTTGTAAATTGTACCTTATTTGGTAGAGCTTTTAAGAGTAGCCTGAGGGAATAACTGGCAATTATTCTGATATCACTGATCCCTAAATCTTAATTGACCTTCTTAAATGACTTTCAGTCCAGTGAGTACAGTTGGCATAAGAGAAAAGTAATTGCAAAGAACAGAGAAGGTAGTAAAATATGCAATACAACATACAATGCAGTTTTGTGGGATTGAGCTTCCTAGTTAGATTGCAATGCCTCTAAGTATTTATGACTGAGAAGATAAGAAAATAAATCGTTTGGATATCATATATGCATGCAGTATATGGAATTTGATCTGTTTCTGTGATTTAGTCAAGCTAAATGATTATGGATCCTACCCTGTACATTTTTGGAAACCTGATTTTGATCTAGTGTTTTGAATAAGGTACAATATTATAGTATAAAAGATCACTTTTCATTTGTATTCCTGAAAGATAAATGTACAGTTTAAGCAGTAACTGGAAACTTAATAGGTTACTGAAGAAGATAGCTTTTACTTGGACCTCAAATCCATATCTCCATAAGCTTCCAATTGAAAAAGCAATTTGACTAAATTAAAGGCTTTCTTGCAACAAAAAGCACAATAATTTTTTTTAGTGTTTTAATCAGAATGAATGGATGCTATTTAAAGTTCTTAATTATCTGTTGACTGCTTCTCCTCTATCTTTCCCATTGGTCGTATTTAATTAGCTTTCCTATAACTCTTTCCAGCCTCATTATTAGCACCTGGACCAATGTATTTGCTTGCATCTTCAAAGAGCATATAGGATAACAAGCTAGACATCAGTGGCTTTTTCTTCTTTGTGTTTCATAACAGCTTATGTCTTATGAAGAGCCAGTTCCCTCATATTTAAGTTGTCTACAGATTTAATTTTTTTTATTTTTTAAATTGGGAGAAGGACAGCCTTTAAGATATTATAGCAATATTATGGACTGGTTTAGGGCAATTGTAAGTTTTCTTTTTCAGGAAATCATGCGTTTCATTCTGTCAAATATAGCTTTCCTAACATCAGTTTATTCATATTATGGGCAGAACTTACTAACTATAATCAGATAATAAGAACCTTCATGTTTTGTTATGGATTCCAGGGAAATTGGTACTCTGCAATTTTTATGAGTAGCAGCCTCAAATTGATTCATGCTGTTGCACAAAGAAAGTCAAGACAATCTTACAAAGCTTCACTGATGGAGCCTGAAGCTGATGTTGTACATTGACTTCAAAGTTTTCTTAGGAAAGAAAACAAGGAGAGAGAGAAAGAGAAGGGAAAACTGCTCCCCACTAGCCAGCCAGGAAAAGCAGTGATGGGGATTCCTGTCCAAAGCAGGAAATGACCCTCTAACAACATTTCTCATAGTAACTGTGTAATTTTAATGGGGATCAGCTCAAGCCCCCTCTGGTTGTTCCTGCTTAAGGTACTGTTAATGTTGGTTGCGGTACACGTGATTGGTTGCTGGTGTTGCACAATGTATGTTAAGCTTCATGCATGCAAAGTACTGGGGAAATGTGTACTGAATTTTTGAATGGCTATTATCTGTTATGTCATTTACCAGGTACTATAGTAATAAACTAAAAGCTAGAGGGGAGAGCTGAAGAGCTTATGCAAACTAAGGGGAAGATGAGAAGATCAGGAAAGCCAGAAGGAAGGGACACTTGATACAGAGGAGAGACTGCAACAGCAGTCCATGCCAGGTGGATGACCAGGCACAGACCTGCAAGAGAAAGGCAGGCTACAAAGCAGCCTTTGGAAGGTGTTACATAGGTTAAGCTTAGCAGAAGAAAGAGCATGCAAACAAAATGGGATCACCATAGAGGTATAATCACTTGCACATGACCCACATAGTCACAAGCGAAAGTTTGTGCTTACTGCTCAAGTGCATTTTGACCATGGTGGGCATTCTGTAGCTGCACCTTGTAATTGTGAATTTGTGCTTGGTGCACAATGTTGCCCGCTGTTCCCTGAAAATATGTAACAGTCTATTATCTTGAAGAGATTTCTTCCCAGATTTCAGTTATGATTTTGGTACCTGTTGTGGTTTAACCCCAGCTGGCAGCCAAGACCACATAGACATTTGTGTAGTTCTCCCCTCTCTCCAAAAAGAGCAGGGAGAACAGGGAGAAAAGGAGAGGAAAGGGAAAGAAAAAATATTCATGGGCTGAGATAAAGTCAGTTTAATAGAACACTAACAGAAAATAATTAATAATAATAGTAAGAATAATAATGATGACATAAGTCACTCTCACCACCTGGTGAATTGGTGCCTTCCTGAGCAGTGATCGTGGATTCCCACCCCCCAGCCAACCCCCATTTGTATACTGAGCATGATGTCTATGATATGGAATATTCCTTTGGCCATTCCATTGCTCTGTCTACGCTCCTTCTCAGCTTTTATGGAAGGCTGAAAAGAGTCCTTGAAAAGTATAAACATCGCCTAGCAACAATTAAAATAATATACATTGTTGACATTCCTTTCACAGCAATCACTAGGAAGAAAAGTAACTCTTTCCCAGCTGAAACCAGGACAGTACCATGTCCTGAATTACTGCACAATGCTTAAGAAGCAAGTATTAAAATAGGCTTCTTGGTGACTGGAAAAGGGAATTCTGTTTCTATACTTCCAAGTCACAGAATGGAACAGTAAGCTAGAAAAAAAAAGGGGAGGGAGGGGCAGGGCGTTGACTTTGTTTTTCCCTGACATGTTAAGTTTGAGTAAAAATTTGGAATTAGAATGGAATAATAAAAGTATCCATCTGTTATAAACTTTTAAGTAGAAGCAAGAAAAATCGATTTAAATTCTATTTTAAAAAAGCAGTAACAGCATTTAATTTATTTTTTGCTTTTATGTCCATAATGACGTTTGGAGAAATGTTAGAGAAACGGTTGTTTTTTGAAGACCTAAAAGTTGTTCACTGTATTGACCTGTGACAATGTTAATAATAATGCTCTGAATTTTGGCAGGCAAGTGTTTGATTGGTAGATTATGTGCTTCCCTTTTGTTTTATTATGTTGATGGAGGACTGTGTTCATTTTGTTGCTTTATGATAGGTTCTAGAACAAATTTCTGTAAACACAAATCATTTAAAAAGAGAGAATTTCTCAGTTACTCCCACTCCGAGATACCTACCAGTTAAATGTTTTTGCATAGAATCATAGGATGGTTTGGGTTGGAAGGGACCTTAAAGATCATTTAGTTCCAACCCCTCTGCCATGGCCAGGGACACTTCCCACTAAGACCAGGTTACTCAAAGCCCTATCCAACATGGTCTTGGACACCTCCAGGGATGGGGCATATACTACCTCTCTGGGCAACCTGTTCCAGTGCCTCAGCACCCTCACAGTGAAGAATTTCTTCCTAATATATAATCTCAGTCTACCCTCTTTCAGTTTAAAACCATTGCCCCGTGTCCTATTGCTACACTCCATGATTAAGAGTCTCTGCCCTTCTTTCCTGTAGGTCCCCTTTGGGTACTGGAAGGCCACTATAAGGTTTCCATGGAGCCTTCTCTTCTCCAGGCTGAACGACCCCAACTCCCTCAGCCTGTCTTCATAGGAGAGCTGCACCAGCCATCTAATCATCTTCATGGCCCTCCTCTGGACCCATTCCAACAGGTCCATGTCCTGTTGGGGGCTCCAGAGCTGGATGCAGTATCCCAGGTGGGGTCTCATGAGAGGAGAGTAGAGGGGTAGAATCACCTCCCTTGACCTGCTGGCCACCTTTCTTTTGATGCAGCCCAGGGTACGGTTGGCTTTCTGGGCTGCAAACACACATTGCCAGATCATGTTGAGCTTCTCATCAACCAACACCCCCAACTCTTTCTTCTCAGGGCTGTCCTCAATCCATTCTCCACCCAATCTGTATTTATGCTTGGGATTGCCCTGACCCAGGTGTAGAACATTGCACATGGCCTGGTTGAACTTCATGAGGTTTGCACAGGCCCACCTCTTAAGCCTGTCCAGGTCCCTCTGGTGGGCATCCTTCCCTCCAGTGTGTCAACTGCACCACACAGCTTGGTGTTGTTGGCAAATTTGCTGAGAGTGCACTCAATCCCACTTTCCATGTCACTGATAAAGATGTTAAACAGCACCAGTTCCAATACCGACCCCTGAGGAACACTACTCATCACTGGTCTCTTCTTGAACATCGAGCTGTTGACTGCAAATCTTTGAGTGCAACCATCCATCCAGTTACTTATCCACTGAGAAGTCCATCCATCCAAGCCATGTTTCTCCGATTTAGAGACAAGAATATTGGGCAGGATAGTGTCAAAAGCCTTGCACAAGTCGAGGATGATGATGTCAGTTGCTCTGTCCTTATTGACCAACACTGTAACCCCATCGTAGAAGGCCACCAAATTTGTCAGGCACGATTTGCCCTTAATGAAGCCATGTTGGCTTCATGCCACCAATCACCTCCTTACTTTCTGTGTTCCTTAGCATGGTTTCCAGGTGTATCTGGTCTGTGGCCTTGCCAAGGACACAGAGGTGAGACTGTAGTTCCCCAGGTCTTCCTTTTTTCCCTTTTAAAAATGGGAGTTATGTTTCCCTTTTCCCAGTAAGTGGGAACTTCACCGCACTGCCACAACTTCTCAAATATGATGGGCAGTAGCTTAGCAATTTCATCCAACCTGCAGATGGATGTCATCACATCCCTGAGAAGCTCTTGAGTACCTCAGCCTTATCCATATCCCAGGTAACAAGGTCTCCCATTTCCTTCAAGAAAGGGCACATTTTCCCTAATCTTCTTTATATCACTGACTGCAGAAGCTTTTCTAGTTGCCCTTGATGGCCCTGTCCAGATTTAACTCTATCTCGAATCCCTGTCTGCTGAGACAATTTTTCTGTATTCCTCCCAGGCTACCTGTCCTTGCTTACACCCTCTGTATGCTTCCTTTTTGTGTCTGAGTTTGTCCAGGAGCTCCTTGTTTATTGATGCAGGCCTCCCAGCATTTTTGCCTGACTTCCTCTTTGTTGGGATGCATCACTCCTGAATTTGGAGGAGCTGATCTCTGAATTTTAGCCAGCTTTCCTGGGCCTCTCTTCCCTCCAGGACTTTATCCCATGGTATTTTGCCTGGAGGGGCCAAAGTCTGCTCTCCTGAAGTCCAGGGTGGTGAGCTCTCTGTGCACCCTCCTCTCTGCCCTAAGGCTCTTGAACTCCACCANAAATGGGAGTTATGTTTCCCTTTTCCCAGTAAGTGGGAACTTCACCGCACTGCCACAACTTCTCAAATATGATGGGCAGTAGCTTAGCAATTTCATCCAACCTGCAGATGGATGTCATCACATCCCTGAGAAGCTCTTGAGTACCTCAGCCTTATCCATATCCCAGGTAACAAGGTCTCCCATTTCCTTCAAGAAAGGGCACATTTTCCCTAATCTTCTTTATATCACTGACTGCAGAAGCTTTTCTAGTTGCCCTTGATGGCCCTGTCCAGATTTAACTCTATCTCGAATCCCTGTCTGCTGAGACAATTTTTCTGTATTCCTCCCAGGCTACCTGTCCTTGCTTACACCCTCTGTATGCTTCCTTTTTGTGTCTGAGTTTGTCCAGGAGCTCCTTGTTTATTGATGCAGGCCTCCCAGCATTTTTGCCTGACTTCCTCTTTGTTGGGATGCATCACTCCTGAATTTGGAGGAGCTGATCTCTGAATTTTAGCCAGCTTTCCTGGGCCTCTCTTCCCTCCAGGACTTTATCCCATGGTATTTTGCCTGGAGGGGCCAAAGTCTGCTCTCCTGAAGTCCAGGGTGGTGAGCTCTCTGTGCACCCTCCTCTCTGCCCTAAGGCTCTTGAACTCCACCAATTCATGGTCACTGCAGCCAAGGCTGCCCTTGAGCTTCACATTCCCCACCAGCCCCTCCTTGTTGGTGAGAACAAGGTCCAGCATAGCACCTCTCCTCGTTGGCATCTCTAAGTTCTGCTTTACCAGACCAGATCCTTGGACTTGCTGAACGTTTTAACACTATGTATGTTATCAACCATGTTTTGTGCTTTGTTCAGTATTTGTCCTGTACTACCCAGACCTACAAAGCATCACCTAATGTAATGAATTCTTGGGAAGTCACTGCTTTAAACCATCAAATTGTCTTCTTTGAGGATTTCTTGATATTTTTTTCCTGGCAGCTTTAAGATAGTGTAGCATCTCCTACCCTTTTTCTATCACAGGGACCACCATAATAACAAGTCTGAACTGAACTTTTCACTGAAACAATTCAAGGAGGATGGAAAATAAGGGAAAGGGTTGAAGGGGGTTAATCACTTTTCCTTACTTTCTATGAGTTCCCAGAGAATGTAAGCTTGGGTACAATGTAAAATGACCATTAAAGAGATGTTATTTTCTAGACTAATAAACAGTTAGGTGCCTAAACAGTGGATTGGCTTTACTTCCACTGTTTTCAGATGTGCCTTCATTTTTTTGAGAAGCGGCCAAGTCATGGTAGATTGGAGTTTCACACTGCTTTGTTTACTCTTTTTTTTTTTGTCAGAGTATTTAGGTGCTTAGTTTACTTACAGCTGTCTGACAAATCTCTCTCTCAGACACTTGTGCCGTAAATTTGTCTGAAGCTTACATTTAAAGCCGATATACATGCAGTTAAGAAAGAACTTCTTTTTAATTTTTTTTTAGTATCGTTAGTCTGTGGCATTGTCGTAGGTTTGTTTCACCCAAAGACTTCTACTGGGAAGAGGACAGTGTCAATCTAAGGCTTAAAAGAAATGGAAGTGGGCCGCTAAGATCCCCAGAAATTGCCAAGTGGTTAGTCTCACAGCATCAGTGACTTTCTGTGAAGGAGTATTTCCACATTATATGAAACAATATGAACTGCAAATAAAGGAACGGTTAATCTCTGAGGCTGCTGATCTGATTGCAGTTCCTGAAAATGTGCATTTGTTGGTGGATATTAATGATACAACTGCTGATAATGATTATTGAAGACATTTATATTAGCTCACCTCAAATTAGACTGTAGTTTGTAATTTAGTTGTTTCTTTTGTTTGTTGTAGAACACTGTGCTTATGTAGAGCTTTGTACATATTTTAAGCAATATTAATAATAGAACAGCCTGATAAGGTGTGAACTGTTCTTTTATAGTTCTGTTTTCTGCTCCTTAAGCTACCAGTTAAAGGATATTAGCATAAACAATGAGATTTGTAGGAAGATTTAACTGACAGACTCTCATTTTCTGTTCTTATCCCTCTCTTTCCGTTTCTACACTAATAGTAAAATAAATCTGGACACATTACTGAGGTCTACTTAGTAAAAAAACCCTTGAAAATACATGTGAAATAACAGCTATAATGAAGGACATTGCAGTTGAAGACTTCATCTGTTTATCTTTAGAAGAAGACAACTTGTTTTCCAGATACTTTCTTTATTATTCTTCCTCCTAACTTGTGTTTGTCACTCTTCATAAAACATTTGAGCTCAGAGCTTGAACTTTGTTTAATTTTTCTCAATCCACCTGTCTGGCTTCACTTTCAACTAAACTTAGTGTGTCGCTTCTCTGGTATAGCATGCAGGTATCCTGTTACATTTCATCTCTTTCATTATTCTTCACCTGACCAAATGGTGGAACAACTGCCTTTTAATCTTATGTCTGCAGAAGAGCAGCCTTATACAGAAATCTGTACAGTTTTCCTTCCAAAGCTTAAGCTTGTTCTATTTATCACATACAATTCTACAGTTTGGTTTCAAACTGTGGTCATATATCTGTTTGCAATGCTGTCTTTTCCACCTGCAGGAACCATGTTAGCCTGAATCTTTATTTTCAAATATTTTTTCTCCTCCTGTGATTCTGAACCTCTTTGGTATTCCCCAGTTGTATGTACATACACCAAGATCATGTATGGATCTTCTGATTTCTCTCATGTTGTTTTTCTTTGGAATCTGGTTGTATTTTTTCCCCCTAACTCCTCCCAAAGTTCACCAATTTAAACAGGCATTAAAATATGGTGCTATGTAGCTTTACTATTCCTAATATTACTAAGGAGTATTTGCATATGCATATTGCAATCAGTATTAATGCCTTTTATTTTAGCAGTGGTATACAAAAATATATTTTGTAAGAGTAGTTTGATATAATGATAATATAAGTGGATTCACTCAGAGGAATGAAAATGTAGGTGTACTCACTCAGTGGCATGCCAGATGATTGCAAGAGAAATTATCCACAAGGATATGGAAAAATATCCTTGACAGAAAATACCAGTTTCACTCTGTGATGACAAAACTATTGTTACTCCAGTGCATTTACTTTTTTTCATGATTTGTAATGTGATTGCCATTGCGACGTTTTTCATTGGTCTACTGCTGCACCAAGTGGGCACTTTCACCTTGCTGCAAATGTTCCTGAAAAGATGTTTCACTCTATTTTAATCATTCCCAGGACTATCATGTGTCAGTACCAATGCCAGTGCAGAAGAAGCAAGAAAGAGTTTAAGAAAAGGTGAAGTCAGGATGGAAAAAACATCACACTCAGCCCTGATAGCAAATAAGTTATTGCAGCAGCGCACATAAGGGAGTTTAGTGTGTCACTCTATTTTCTGAAGACTGGGGATAAAAAAACCACAAAGGTATAAGGAGCATGATTGGGCCCTGAACTGTCTAATTTAGATGCTATTTTCTTTGACACGTCTATCAGTCAAGAGCAGGATGCTTCAGCGAAGAGTGTAAATATAGGCTACTGAGAAGCATAGTAGTCTGCAGCAAAAAGTTATACTTACCAGTATTTTTTTTTTCCCAGAGGGTTTATATCCACTGACTGGGTCTGTGTTGCTCTATGGACTGGATGGACAGGATTTGGATCTCAGTCATAGTTTTTGCCACTGTATTGTGCCTCAGTGTTTAACAAGAATAGGACAGCATGGTTTCTTACTGACTGTTATTGATACTACTTTGAACAAGATAGCTTTTTTTTGACATTGTATATTGTTTTATCCTTTTACCTATTTGTTATTTTGTAATAACTAAATATATTGTGCACTAAAAGGAGCGATTGCAAACATAAGCACTCAAAATTTATGAAATGCAAGAATCAAGATTGCAACTGAAGTCCTCATTTGATCCCTTTGTATAGGTGTCTTGATAATTATCTGAATTATGAGAACCCTTTCTTTCTCTGGGACACCATCTTAATGGTTTACATGTTTCCTCTCACCAGTGTAGACACAGATTGAATACTTTCTCAGTGGTGTTTATATTGCTGCATACAACCTGTTTTGCAAAATGTTAGTATATGTTTTCATTATGTAACTAATGTATGATGTAAGCACAGCTTGCATTCATGAACAGCTCAAATGTGTGTTTAATGGCAAGTTTCTTTTAAAGAACATTGATCAAAATGTAATTGAAACATCTACGTAAAATAAGTCATTTACAGAATTTATTCTTAGCAGTATTTGTAAATAATTATCCTGCTGTTCCCTAAGATAAACTTCAATATTTGAGCAATGTATATATTGAAGCCAAGAGGTTAAAAGTGATTGTCTACAAAATGCCTAAATTAACAGTGTGGAAACACGATTAGGACTGGTCAAAATTACAAAAAGCCTGAGTACTCAGAACTCCAAAATTAGATTATTTGAATATTCATAACCTCTGTACATGAAACTCCATATGTTTTGTGCATCATGTAGACACATAGTTTAGATAAATAATACAAAAGGTTTTGAGAATTTAAACTAATATTTGCATCTTTACAGAAAGATAAGGAAGACCAGTGGCTAGAGAAAAAAGTGCAAGGTAGTAGAGACCACATCATCTTAGAGCATCTTCAGTGGACCATGGGTTATGAAGTACAAATTACAGCTGCCAACAGACTGGGTTATTCTGAACCTACATTGTATGAATTCAGCATGCCACCAAAGCCCAACATTATTACAGGTAAGTTAATTTTAGAGTGTTTTCTGTCTATGAATTATTTTCTATGCGTAGTACACTAATGTGTGAAGTTGAACATAAGGTAACTGAATACTTTAAGAGACAAAGCCCAAGACCTGATACTCTATTATCAGCAAAGACTCAATTAAAAATCCATAAATGGAGCCCCGTTTCCTACTTTTCTCCTAGTAATAAAGCAATTCAGAAGTACAGGATGAACATTGAACCTTCAACCCAGATGTTGACAATTCACAATAAACATAGTATTTAAGACACACCTGCTATACATTTTTAAGTTTCCTTGTACTACCTATTTGTCTGTTGGAAGCAACTTAATTGGTATAATTCTTGATTTCAGTCCCACTCAAAAATATCTCTACATGTGCTTCAAGATACACATGTAATAAAGGTATTTTAAAACTACAAATAATCTTGTTTAAATGCCATCTTAGTGATTCACCCTTACATGGTGAACATACAGCCTTCTATTAGGCCTATTTACAAGCTTTAAAATCTATAGAAATGTTGTTCATATTTTTAAGTGTGTAATTAGGAAAGTAGTTTTCCTTTTTTCAAGGAAAACTGCATAGTATTTAGGAGTGAGTGTGTTTCAGCAACTAATTTATCAAGTTTTAATACTTTAATGCTCACAACATAAAGTTACACTATGGTGCAGCAATGCAAAATTATTTCGTTCAGAATAAACCTAAAATATTATGGTAATTTCTGATATATTATGGATAATTTTAATTTTTTATAAAGCCAATGTTATAAGGAAGAGACTTCAAGCTTTTAATCTAAATTATGAGCTGATATCTTTAATAATCAATTTCAAGTTAGATCGGTGTCATCATTACCATTTTTAAATCAGGTGTTAAATCCTCTAAAAGAGTATTTTCTGTATGCCATATATTGAACTTTTAGAGTATTAGAATCAAATTAAAATCCTACCAAATAAATATAATGGACAATATATTAAAATGTAAACCATATATCCATATCTATGTTTCAGTCTGAGCATGTGACTAGCATTGATCTTAGTAAAGTGGCAATGAGTTTGAAAGAGTCATAGACTACTGTGTTATTTGAAAAGTCTGAAATTAATATTTTTTTTTTCTGCCTATTGCAAGTTTTCTTCAAATATATTTTCAGGGAAGTTATCTCAAGATCTCTGAAATTTTTTGTAATGTTCCATAGCAATTTGTTGATATCAGAAGCATCGTTAGTTGCATTTATAGAAAGGAGTAGGCATTTGTAATTCATTAGTAGGTTCAGATCAGTTCTAATGCAAATATTTGTTTTATGCACTTGAATTGCAGTAGTGAGAGTTGATTTGCATCTTGACTGAAATTCAGGGCCTCAATAAGCCCTGTGTTTTTAAACAGATAGTGACATGTGATTGCCATAATTCAGAAATAAAATTTTACTAAACTGATCGGAAAAGGGAAAAAATGTAGGAAAGCTATTGTCCCAAGGAAATAAAAATATATATCAAGTAGAAAAATAAATAAAACCTTTATTTAGGTAAAAGGAAGGGATAAGCCATTCTGCAATTTTGTATACTTGAAACACAAATGTCCTGGTTTTGCAAATGTTACTTATTTCCCAATGCAATCTAACTTTAAACTGTTATAATTGTTTAAAGTATTATATATTATTGCCAAAGCTGTTGGAACTGACAGAAAAAGGACATGGCAGTGTAAATGATAATGTAGATAGTCTCTTGACATTCAAGTAAAAAGCAGCTTAGTCAGAAGGTAGGAAGAACATTTTTCTCTGAACACAGTTTTGAAGGTATTTAGGGGCTTTTCACTTTCAGTGCTCTCCCATAGCCTCAGAGTAATTGTAAGAAGTCCGTTACACTATTTAACATCAGGTCTTCTTTATAAGAATCATTATTGCAATTATGATTGTGGAACTAAATAGTTTCCTTGACAACTGTTTTTGCAAGTCTGAAAAGTGTGTAATTCCCATCATAAAAATATTCTGTAGGCGATTTTTAAAAGTATGTCAAAAGATATTTAGAATCAATGGAACATTAATGTTCATATTCATGAGTCAGTATGGGTATCTTGTTTTGAAATGGCATAATATTGTTATTGCAATATAGTATATATATGTATAAAACATTGTTGCAAAAGTATGAACCTACTCTTCTTAAACTTGATAGATATATATATACAATGCTTAACTTTGAGCAGAATAATTCTTTCTGATATCAGTCAACTCGGATGATGCACTATTTTTCTGCTTTGAGGCTTAAGTATTTGCAGCTAGGTATCTACAGCTAGGTCCAAAGAAGGATGTAGGCAACAAGAATTAAATTAGGTAGACTTCTGAATGAAATCTGCATCACCTATCCCATGCTCACTTAGCTGCTTCTGATGGCTGAAATTCCCTTCCTCACTATTCATGTAATTATAAGAAAAGTTGTTAAGACTCCTGAAGGTTTTCACCTGTATGCGCCCAGATCTATGCCACTTCAGCTGAACTGAGTATTTCTGTCTTCCTCTAAATTAAAAAACAACATATCTGTAGATCCTATGTATGCAATCTCACGGATATAACTTATTCCAAGAGAATTTTGGGATTCACTAAGTATTATGATAGTTAACTATACTTAAGATACTATTATGGTGAAAATGTGTGCAAGCTAATGCACTTAATCAGAGAACTGGAGACAGATGGAGGCAAGGAAACATTTGTTGTCCTTCAATGGGTCCTTACCAGGGAAACGGGAGTTGTCACGAGAAATAAAACTTTGGTTCTGATTCCCACAGGAGCTTGCTTATTCTTTCAATAGCAATTGAATATAAGGCAGAAGTATAATCCCTGAGAGCAGGGACTGGAAGCCAAAACTCTACTTAAGTGAATACACAACTCCTGTGGGCATCGAGTCCACAACTTCTGCCGGCTATGTAAGTGTGAGCAAGTACGAGCTCCTGGTTGGCAGTCAGATTCTATAGTAACACAATGTGATGATCTTCCATTACCAGTCTTAGGTCTAGGAAGGAGCCTGAGGCTGCAAATTGCTGTCTGGCATCAGTGACGTGTATAAATGTGACAGACATTCCTTTAAATTTTCACATGGTTGGCCTCAGCAGCCTCCGACTATAGATCTACTTGATTGTATAATTTCTGTTCCTAGGCCTATACCACAACCTCCACTCACTGAATCACTCAAATTTGTGATTAGTTCCTCAGAATTTATAATCCTTTTAATAAAAGTTTCCTGGTTTTCTGAAGGGTTTACCAATGGAACCTTGCACAGACTTTGAGAAATAGTCAACAAACCACCTTCTTAAAACACTTTCCCTTAAGCAAATGAATGTACAAATATATTCATGTATGTGTATGTGTTCCTTCCTCTATTACTGTATATTATATCTATGTACATATTATTTTACTCCCTACTTTTTTGAGTTATTTTTTTCAGTAACCAATTGCATATTTGTATTTCACTTTTTACTTAGGTGTATTAGCATGTATTTAAGAATCATGCTTTGAAGAAAGAGTGGCGTAGTCTTAAATGTAGTATTTTATGTAACAACCTTATTAGGGTTGTTAGTTGGCAGTACTTGTAGGCAGGCGCAACTCAACATTGATGTGCTTGCCTCTAACTGCTGATTTGCAATATTTTAGAAAATTTTGTTCTGGCTTCTCTATAGTGTTAAGCTGCTTCTAGTCCTGTGAGAAAAAAGGAAATTTTCGTAGGAGTTGTGCTCCTTAGCTCGTAGCTCTTTATCAGTGTTAGGACATCATAGACTAACCTCTGCAGCCATAACAAACCCTCTGATCAGTGACGCTTCTGTGTATCCTTGGGGAAAAGTCTCTTCAGGGTCTCTTCAGGGAAAAATCTTCCCAGGCAAAATCCTCTCTCCAGGGAAAGTCTTCCCCCTTTTATGTTCACCCACTCCTAGGGGCAATTTTGTCTAAGGTTTTCCCCCACCCAGGTGATGTGTAGCATGATTTGGGTAGGGAGATGAGAGCTATAGTCATATATGTTTAGCATGCACTTGATAATATCATTATCATATGCAGGAGTGTGAGCTTTAATACGGATTTCGTGAATAATGAGGCAAAGGTCACCACTAGGCATAATGTCTTTCCAATGAAACAGCTAGTCCTTCACGGGAGAAAAAACAGAGCTATTCTGTTTCTGTAAGATTTGTTGTCCAGGCACCAGTTTTCTGTCTCTCATAACTCACACAAGAGATAAGCAGGTGTTAGCCTTATCAATTCCTTGAGCAGAATGACTGGTACTTGCGAGTGTTTGAGACATTCCTCAGGCTGCTTTGTTTAGTGGGATTTACAAGTTGTCTCTTACATCAGGATACCACGCAAAAGTGCGCTTGCATGACCAAGGCCTCCTCTCTCATTACCATTTAGCCTTCCTTGCCTGAAGAGCATATTGATGGTTCATGTTCAACTTGGTGTCTACCAGGATCCCCGGGGCCTTTTCTGCAAAGCTGCTTTCCAGCTGGGTGGCCCCTGGCCATATACTGGTGACTAGGCTTGTTCCTCCCAAGGGGCAAGACTTTGCTCTTCCCCTTGTTGAGCTTCATGAAATTCCTGTCAGACCATTTCTCCAGCCGGTCATGGTCTCTCTGGATGGCAGCACAACCCTCTGGTGTATCAGCCACTCCTCTGAGATTTGTGTCATCAGCAGAGTTGCTGAGGGTATCCTCAGCCTCATCATCAAAATCACTGATGATGTTGAACAGGACTGGAACCAGCATTGACCCCTGGGGTACACTGTTACTCACTTGCCTTCATGCCATTGAATGCCCTGTGAGCCTGGCTATTCAGCCAGTTTTGAGTTCCACCCCACTGTCTGTTTCTCCAGCCCGTATATCAGCAACTTCTCTGTGAGGATCTTATGGGAGACAGTGTCAAAAGCCTTACCAAAGTCAACACAGACAATATCCACAGCTCTCCCATCATCTACCAAGCCAGTCATTTCACCATAGAAGGTCAATGACAGCTCCCCCAGCACTCATGGATGCATCCCATCAGAATCCATGGAATTATGTGTATCCAGTTTTCTTCAGTATTCCCTGACCTGATCCTTGCTCCAGAATTTCCTTACATCTCCAGGTCCTTAGATTTCCAAATGATATCTCTGTTATGCTTATTTTCTAGATTTCTAATTACAGCTCTTCTTCCCATAACACCAATTCAAATTTCTTCCTTCTGCACTTTCACTTCAGTAGCAACAACAGCATTCTTTATATCAGGTTGTCTTTCAGTTATATTTGTGGTATTTTTTGTCACAGTATGCAGTGATCCATGTGCTTTTGCAGATTTAAACTGTCTGGGTTTTTTTAATATTAGTCAACAATTTTGTAGGTAATGAACAAGGAAAAGACTATTGATATTCCCTGATATGTCAGCAGTTGGCTTCTGGTTCTTAGTTCTAGGAAAAGTTATATTGTCTCATTAAAAAGTTAAATAATAATGTGGGGATTTGTAGAGTGAGAGCCATTTCTCATCAAATCCTGGAGATGAACATTGTTGTAAGTTATAGAGCATGTTCTTACTGTAGGCTAAAAACAGCAGTGTTTGCTCCATTCCCTGCAAAGACTAACAGTTTTTACATAAAAAAGGATAGAAAACAATTATTAAAGTTGATAGAACTTATTTGATATCAATCAGAGAGACAAAAAATCTTACAGTAGCAGTACCATCAGAGATGTTCACAGGAAAAAAAAAAAATTTTTATAAAATGTAATACTAACAGTACAGCTATAACAGAAATTAACTACCACTGAATACTAGAAAAGCAGCAGAATGCCAGAAAGAACAAATAGTGAAAGAACTGCTCTGTATTCACAGATCTGCTGCTGCAAAAGGAATTGATTTTTTTTTTTTACCTTGTATATTTAAGTTTGATTGTCTTTTTGAGTACTATAAGGAAAAAAGAAAATCATCACAGATGTTGAATGTTGAAGTTCTAGGCCATGCTTTGCACGTATGGTACTCTTATTCACCTAGAATATTTATTATAAGTAATTGCTAGCATTGTGTTGCTTTATAATTAGAAAAACCCTAAGTGCCAATTAAAAGATTAAATTGTTAAATATAGTCTCTAAAAACATTTAAAAGCTGTGTTATTAAAATAACTGTGGAAGTTCACTGTGTCAAAGATTTTTTTTTTTTTTTTTTTGCTATGAATATAAGGACCAAACTATTTAAGTCTTGAGGAAAAGAACTGGTTGTGAATTTTGAACAGCTCGAACAGTCCTAATTTCTTTAAAATTGTGTATCATTGAAACCACCACCAAAGTGAGACCAAAGAGTTTACCACTTTGGCTGTGTGAAGAACCACATGTTGCTGCTATACACCTTTTCTACAGTTTGTAATTTATTATCTGGATTTGTCCAGAGCACCTCAATGGTAACAATTTCATCTACACTTTAATCATAATATGTTGTTTCTATTGGAGTAATGTCTATTGGAGTAATGTCTTTCAAGTGATTTTCTCTAGCACAATATCAATATTAAATTAATTATTTTTTCTCTTTTTCCTTTCCCACTCTCACTTTTTTCTTTTTGATGCTTTATTTTTCATCTTTTGTCAACTTTTTCACTTTTTTTCTCAAATTTACCTCTTTTCCACACTCTTGATTTTCTGTAATGATTCTTATCCACACAGAGAGATGCTGTGAAGCTACTAGACGTGAAAATGGAGGCCAGTCCCTGCAGCTGAATGCTGCTGGTTTCTCTTTCATTGTAGTCATAAGTTTCTGGTACATGTTTTGATGCTATTGATAAGGCAAGCAATATGTTTTCTTCATTTCCCTCTTAGTTTTACATTTACAGGAAAATAAACACAGACCTGTATAAAAAATTGTACTTTTCTATAGCTCTTTTAAGTTTCCCTTCCTAGTTAAGATCCTAATCAGTATATTTACTTCAGTCAGTGCATGCGAAATTCTTCATCTGGCTTTTTGGAAAGCCTGTAATTTCTGTGACAAATTCAACAGATGATGCTTGCCTCTTTTGTCTGCCAGAAATTGGAGAATGTAACGTATTGATCAATGTGATTTGATTCTGTTTTCTCAACTATATTTTGATTATAAGAAATCTATGCATAGACCTTACTACTTTGAGTCACATGGCTTTCCAAGCACACCATCAATTGGTCTTTCATGAGAGTGTTTTGATTCTGTATTAATCCTTTCCACAGAGTTGTGCTTATACTAGCTTCTTCCATGATGTACTTAAAAATTTATGCTTAATATAGACATTTTGTACTTTCTAGTGGATTTTAACAAACATTTCTTCCCTAATTTCTAGTCTATGAATTGCTTTAGTTCATCACATTTAATTTCATATATAGTTTTCTATGCCTCTCTGCAGTCATGCCTCAGCATGTAAAATAGGTCCCTGCCCACCAAACTCACTTCTTTTGACTGTAAGGTGCCGCATTCCATTTCAGGGCATTTGTTGGACTTGAAGAGCTAATGGGCTTTTTAGAAAAGAATGGGATAAGTAGTTTCCCCTATTTTACACATTAAAAGAATAGCTTACAAACTATGCAACTAGAACAGTATATACAAAACCTCTGAAAAAAAGGTTCCTTTAGTAAGAGTCCACATAGACATTTTACTGCATGTATTTGATTTTAGAATTTATGTAGTTGACTAAGTTTATAGTTTATTCCTCTGTTGCATACAGAATAACCCAAGAAAGCAATGCATTTTTGAGCTAAGGCAGAATTAAATATTTATTTTAAGATACTTCCCTTCAAATTGTTCCTAAACATAACAAAGATAATAAATTAGCAGTATATATTGATTTTTTCCTCCCTTATAGCTCATTTCTTTTGGTGTTTAATACCATTTTTTTCTAACTTTTAAATTATTTGGTCAAATTTCAGTTTTTATATATCTTCACCAGTGCAAAGGATATTCCTATTTGTTAGAAATAGTGATTATAGTCAATTTTATCAGTTTCAATTTATTCTTGTAAGTCTTTTCTTTAAAACATCATTAATAAAACCTCTTATCATCTAAAAAAAAAACCCTAAAATTTTAGAAAACTGGCTTCTGTCACAAGTAAGCTGTCTTCAGAATGCATGTGTGTAAATCTGAAGACTTAATTTATTGACAGAAATAGTAGGGTTTTTTTTAAATACATATTTGGTATAATGAAGTATCTGGGATTCAAGCAAATGCCATTCTTAAAATGTTGGCTTTATTGTGATAGGTAGAAAATCTCATCCATTTGCTTCATTTGAAGAAATAGAATTTCTATTCTGATTTTTAACAGTTGAAACTTTGGATTCCCAGTCAGTGTCAGCTGGGTGAAATCCTAGTTTTCCATGCATGGACAGCGTGAATATGTGCATTGAATTTGTTATTTAGTTTTATAAGTGTTTTTATAAAAAAAATACTATTTGTTTATTTCATGCTTAAGTGCTTATTGATCCTACAGACAATAATTGATGAATGACAGGGATTTTAACATTAAGCTATATTTTTTAAATCAAACTTTCATTTTTGACTGTGATATAGAGGATTTGGAATCGCTAGCTACACAAACAGCTATCAAAAACCTTCAGGTATGAGAACATGTTTTCAATTGATTATAACTCTGACAAGTGCTATTGCTTATGCTAATTTTTTTTAGGGAACGAATCACTCCGGGCAGGAACTTTTGCAGGAGGTTTTATTTTTTTCTATTTCTAAAATTCAGATAGTGAAAATGTTTCTTGTAATGATTGTCACTTTTTTCCCAAAAAACCTGCAAGTACATCTCTACTTATGATCAGAGAACTGACATTTGGCAAATAAGTAGTAAATAAATGGTGGTTTTATGCCCAAGGGGAAAAAAAATAATAACTTACCCAAGTGTGGCCTAATTAAAAGCCTCTGAAAATCTCAGTTCACAACTGGTCAACAGCGAATTTTTTGATCTCCAGAGTGTGCTTCAGCAAAAGCACATCACGATCTGCTCCCAGGAGATCTTTCTCAGTTTGTAGGAGCACAGTAGTGCACAATCACTGGGGCTCCTTTTTGAACCAGGGGAGCAGCAAATTCTTTCAAGAGGCTGTTGTCTGCAGTCAAGTCCCTTTTGCATTCTGATCCCATTGTAGGATAGGGACTGGATGCATATAAGGAAACAAAATTTTCTCTTGTGACCACAATGGAGACAGAGTGCTGTTCTGAATAATAAATAAAAAAAATTCAGGTACAATCACAACTAGTGAGCACCTGACACTGGACTAAAAGGTCTTCAATAAAACTTAGATCATCTCATAGAATGAAACATAAAATAGGGTCTCATTAAGGTTGCAGAGACAGTCTGATTCTGGTATTTCCTTATTTTGCAGCATTTGCCTACTTTCCTAAAATATGAAACATTAAAGCTGTTCTATGTAATATTTTATTGCATATTTTACCTGTCATATACTTGTCTCTGTTCTTACTTTTTTAATAAAGCAAGACGGGATACTACTACAGGTGTGTATAAATGTAGGAAAATGAAAATTTCTGAATAGTTTTCCTACTCTGGTTAAACATTTGAAGTACTCTTTACCCGTTATAAATTTATTATCTTAGCAAATCATTCTAATATCATAGATAGGTATATAAGAAAGAAGACAAGATTGGAATTAGGGCACAGAGTGACTTTGAACTTTCCAAACATATTGTGAAAGAGCTAATGGAAAGCCTTGAGAAATTTTAGAAGCTAAGTATACATTATAAATGACAAGTTGGCTTTTATCCTCAGTGTCACAATACCAGTGGGATAAAGAGACAGATTTGGATCACTTATCTTTTTTCCAAGAGGTAGTAGCTTCAGCTGGAAAATACATATTTTCCCTGTTTAAATGAGAGACATTTTAGATCTGCCCCAATTTATATTATTTTATGTTATGCATTTTGAGGTACTACATACCAGGTACTTTGAATATGATTGTTTTCTGTTGTCCCTACCCTTCCCATCGAAGTCCATAGAGGATGAGTTAATGTTATAGGGATTCTGTGGAAGCAGAGCCAAGCAGTTCTGGACAGTGTCCCAAAACCTCTGTAACGAGAACGAAAAAAAGGAAGAAAAAAATGTCCTTGGGTTGTTATGTATCTCCTGAGGTGAATAACTAATACAGTTTTGTTTGGTTTTCTCTTTAAGAATGTTTCATAAATCTATCTTTAAAAACAGTGAGAACAAGATTATTTTACAATATTTTGTACAATATGTAGGAAGATACAGAAGATTTTAAAATCTTTTCTTCCTACAGATGAGAATGAGGAAAAACTGAAAAGAGACATTTGCAAATTAAATTATACTTGCTAGCTATAGCCTGAACAGCATTAAAATTGTGGTTTAAACTGTATTAAAATGAAAAATATGTCTTCACAAATTGAATTTAATATTCTGCTGTCATTAGTACTTAAATGTTAGATAAGTAAGTTTCTTCCTCTAAATGTAGTAATTGTAAAAGGAATTTTAGGTCTTATGATTGACAGTGTAAAATGTTACCATTTTTTCAACATTGTCACATATTTTGAAATGCTAATATTCAACTCTCTGTAAGACTGAACTCCTAAAATATTCTACATTGAACTTATGCCTTAAATCCAAATTGATGGCACAGGAACTTAAAAAGGATAATGATTATTCTGTGATATAGCAATGTATCTCTAAGGAACAGTACTTTTAAAATGTTTTGATTTACAGCCTTTTGAGTCTAAGGCCGGCGTCTTTCCTAATCAGATTTTACTTGTTGTCTTTGTTGTTTCTAGGGTTTTGACAAGTTCCTAACATTTACAAATTATTGTTGAATCGGAGTATTTACACAAATCAAATGTGATTCTTCATGTATTACAGTAGGGTTATTAGAATATAAATTACTCTCTCGCTAAATAGGAAAAATATTGCTCAGATAAAGGCACATATACTGCATACATTGGAAATAAAATGTCACAGAATCACACACAGAATCACAGAATATCTGTGATTTATCTGATATATCTGTCTGTATGATGTTATGAGGTGTACAAAACATACTATTACCAAGCAACGAAATAACGTTCCATTTAATGTTGTGATGGAAATATAAAGCCAAGCACTGATGTAAAAAATATAATGTGCATATGAAAAATAGATATTTAAAAGATAAACATATAGTGTTTTAATTAAGTAACTGTATGAGCAATACTTCGTTAGATTCCTTGCCCTTACCATGTATTATTTTTCCAGCATGCAAACCTCATGCACTAAATTTAATAGCTCTATTCACATATGTACCAAATGTAGATTTAACTAATATAAGCCAAACAAAACGATATTATTTTTTTAAAAAAGTTAATGGAGACTCATATAGAATTTGTTTGTGCTATTAGTCTCCAATTTTCTACCCACTGTCCAGTATGTTGATGATTTCTAATTGCTCATTTTTTCAGGATTTTTGGGAGAAAAGGAAAACCTCTTAGTTTTAGGTAGTATTTTGAACAACGTCAAGGCAAATGTAGCTTCTGAGGTCTATAAGGGCATCACTGAAGTCTTTGCTACATCTAAAGCTCACTTGAGCTTGTCACGTTGTACTTCATCCATCCCATTTCTCCAGGCATATAAGAAATCTTCAATTTTACTTTGGTACAAATTGATCAGGCTTAATGTATAAGTGAAGGAAACTCACAGGGAAAATCCTGTTCCTTGTAATGACAATGACAACATACTAATAAGGCCAATGGTGACAAATATCAGCTGTAGAGAATCTACCAACTTTGCCTATTTAGAAACAGTAGCCGTATGGAAGCTGTATGATTGAGAGCTATGTTAAGTTTATAACTTTTAAAAGAACTAGATCAAGCAACTGAGGTGGGAATACCCATTTTTATTAATATTCTTATGGTATAAAGTCCTGAGAAATTGTAGTAGTAATGCTTGCCACCATAGTCCCATTACTGTGAGGGTGGTGAGACACTGGAACAGGTTGCCCAGGGAAGCTGTGGCTGCCCCATCCCTGGAAGTGTTCAAGGCCAGGCTGGATGGGGCTTTGAGCAGCCTGGTCTAGTGGGAGGTGTCCCTGCCCAGGGCAGGGGGGTTGGAACTAGATGATCTTAAGGTCCCTTCTAACCTGAAACTTTTTATGATTCTATGATTACATTGTATGATATTCTTATTAACAGTTATGAATATTTATTTTACATTTAACATTTTTGTACAGGTGATTTCTATCTATTTTCATTTCTTTTTAATTATAATACATGTTAAGTGAACTGTAAAACATGCAAAGTAAATCTTACTGAGTGCATAATCCCAATAGAATTACATTTGAAAATATATACAATGTACAAACTACTTCTATGAAGGATACTGCAAGCACTGTGTTTTCTGTAAGTTTCTGTTTTCAAAAACAGTATGAAAGGAAAGAGAAAAACCTGGATTTAAAGTAGTTTATTTTATTTTGTGAAAAAATTACATTTTTTTTTATCTTGTTCATGTTTCGCTACCATTTTGCTCCACTGATTTCGTTCATGAATGCAGTACTTGCTGTCATCTCTGTTTTCTCCCTGAAGATCGTGTGCATAGTGTAAATGTAATGTCCCTCAGCATCTTTCCACAGTGTCAAGAAATGTATGTAACTGTGTGCCTTTCATCCGTTGTTCAAAGTTCATTTTACTTTTTGCAATTTCTGTCTTCATTTTTGTAATAAAGAAAACTAAGTTAAAGCATTTCTATCTGTATTTTCTTTATTACTGATAATTGCCAGTTTTTTCTTGTATGATATATGTTATGCATTTTGTAACTGAAGAGTTCTTTTAACATTGTATGAATATTTTTGTTTCAACAGTAAATCTCAGCGTTTTATCCAATACTGAATATTAAAAAAAAAAAACAAAAAACAAGCAAACAAAAATCATTACAATTAGAATTCCCCAGCTTTTAGTGTGGTTCATATTAGGTGGCTGCCATGCTACTGCACTAATGGAGCAAGTATGTGAAATGTCTGCAAGCGCGCAGCCTGAGCACTTGATCCATGCTGACTTAGTCTGCCTACTTAAAACAGCTGTATCCCAAAAGGCGGGTGTTTTATACTGGGAGAAACTGTATTGGTCCACGAGACTTTCACACCAAGTACAACCCTGCTGACACTTGCAATGGTACCAGCATTAACTATTTCAAGTGAAAGCATGCACCGTATACTGGCAGCACTCATAATATGACTTCTCTTCTTGTAGCTAATGCTATAAAATAATTACACACTTAAAATATTATTCCAAGTAATACTTCTCAAAACTATTGTGTTTGCATTTACCCATGTCTTAAAGAGCTAAAAGAAAGTGCTGTCAAGCCTGAAATATTTTATCAATTCAAATACAAACCAAACATATTTGGACTTTTTTTGGGTCTCTTGACTGCAGTACCCTAGTTACAGCTGTCATCCAGTATAAAGATGCAAAAATCTCTCAGGTCTCTGTGGTATGTGCACAGTGTGATTTTGAATTCTCCCAAATAATACAATTAAAACAATTTGATCTTTTATGTAATAGCAATCCTGAAACTATACGGAGGTGTATGTTTTCAATACCTATATCAATTAATCTGCACAGGTTCTTAGAAATTCCTCTAAGAAACAAGCAAAGTAAATCTGCTGTCAGTTTGAATGGAGGATCCTGGGATACAGAAGCTTACTCATTTTCCTGTGGCCTTCTAAAATCTGGGTGCTGAGCTGATGACACAAAGCCGACAAAGCTGCCATCGTTGCGCAGCCTGCCCTCCCTCAATGCTGGCTCTCTCTGCCCTCCCCATTAGCTCTTCTTTGTTGAAAGCAAAAAACATTGCTTTGCAACACATTAAAAGTGTTGGGGTGGGGGATGTCCCCCACCTTCTGCCCTGAAAATACCAGGAAAAATGTACTGATCAGCTGTCTGAAGCGTGAAGCAGCTTGTGCTGAAAGTGTATTTCCTCTCTTGGTCTTGTGTGGCTGCTGCTCCCATAGAAAGAATGAGGACTTCTGCCCAGTTTTCACTGCAGATTCTCACAAAAGTAGGCAATGGTAAAAAAAAATACTTTTTACAGTGGTGACTGAATAAATACATGAAAGACAAGGCGGTAGCTACCTGATAACTCTTTAGGCACATTAGATATGCTGCTGAGGCAGCTTGGAGGTAGTTTGATTATGCCAGGAATAATTTGTAAAACTTTGCTAAAAAAATGATAAGCCACAACTCCAAGGAATATTTCCACAACCCAGAACACTTTTTCTACTTAACATGGCCTTCTTTCCTTTCCCTTCTTGTCCCTCAGCAGACAGGGACAAGACATCATTGACACTCAACTTGCTATTTACATTACATTTGTTTCACATTATTTTATTTACATCTTATTTAAGAGACCTTCATATGAAAAATGGTGTAAAAGGGCCACTAGACTAAATGAGAACTCAAGTCATACTTACTCAGTATTCATAATAAAGTTTTCCTGTGAGATTTAGAGGAAAAAAAAATATTTAAGAAAATTTGTTGGCAAGAGAATGTCAGACATAATAAAGAAGAGCTCCCTCACTTGGATAAGTATCAGAAAAGCATAATATTTCTGATAGGTATCATTTTAGACATGCTCACTTCAGTAGCTCACTTCTCTTAATTGATAGTCCTGGTGATACCACAGACTCCCTTGACTGTGAATGCCCATCCCTCCTCTGTGTCGTTATCTATGGTGTACAGCTTCCCTTTTATGGCTCTTGCTGCCAGTGGAACCATGATTTCATTATGCTCAGATTTGATTAGAGATGGTAGACAATGAAGACATGTCATTTGTGGGTAGAAGAAAGTTAGAGGAAACCTTCTCTTTAGTTAGTTAGTTACATCAGGATCAATAATACTGTCACCTTATTTTTCAAAGCTGTGTGTCAAGCATATTTGTCAGAACTTATTACTTACTCTTGCAGTACAGATCACATATCTTTGTGTGCTTGTACGCTGCCCTTCAGCAATATTTTTCCTAGCAGAAAGTTATAGGAAAAATCCCCAAGGAAGAAAAAACATTTAAATTAATGTAGATTGTAGCCTTGTTAGCATCTTTTGTATTAAGGAACGGGATAGAAAAGAATATTACCTACTGTCATGGTCTCTTTTGCATTACACATTTTCCCAGTAAATGTTTGCACAGTATCATAATCTTTTTTAAAAGTTGATGCCTGCAACTGTATTAATTTTTTTTATTTCATTTGAAGGTAGACATGTAGCTGTTGGGCACTTACCTAGCTCAAAAGACAAGTTTTATTGTTTTAAATTGCTAAAAGCAGCTCATGCACATCTGGCTGTGGCAGCCAAATTATTGGAGCTTGTTTGGGTGAAGGGGAGGGATCATTGGTTGTTTGCTCCTTTTTGCCTCCCATGATTTTTATCTCAGTAAGGCACAGGAGTGCATGGTAATGGGAAGTTCTTGTACAAAACTCAGAAATGACTTCTCTTCTAGTTGATATAGTCTTCCAGCATCATACTATTCTCACTAAAAAAGCTGGGTACATGCTACCCTCGTGTGGTACCCAAGCTGGAGTTCATTCTGAATAGCTGTAACTTGTGAGGTTTACTGGGTGCCACACAGTCCTTGCATCCTCATTACCCACACCAAAGGAGTTGGAGCACACAACTGTTCCATTTAAACCTCTCATGGGCATTTCTTGTTGGAAAAGGAAGGAAGAATATGTTTTGACAGGCAGTGAGCAAAGTTAAGCAAGTCCCACAATTTAGATATATCCATTTTCAATACAAGAAAATGCAAAGCATTAAAAGACAGTGAAATATAAATATCATACATAATTAATTTTAAAGGAGGAATGACTCTTTTTTAGCTGCTATCAATTCAGAAATTATTTCCCCTTATTATGTACAAATTTGAATGTACTTAAATCCCTAAAGAGAAAGGGAAAAAAAAAAAAAGTTAGCATTTCAAAACATCTGGAAACAAATGAGTAATTGCAATGACCAAAATGAAGAACCATCCTTTGGGTATATATACCCTGCCTCCAGTGCACACCTCATAGTATTTGTATACATTTTTATATCAGGGGTGGACCTGTATTATAGATGCATGTTACCTCTCTGGAATTCTGTAACGTTTCTAGTAAATCCTTTTGGTGGAGGTGCTATTGTTTTTGTTGTGATATGCTTGTTGTTTGGATGGGTATCCTTCTTTTTTCCCCCTCTCCAGATCTTTAGCTTCACAGTGCTTTTTCTGGCAATGGCCTTGGCCTTCCATCCTTATAAAAACTTGTAAAGCTGTTTATCTTTTTTGGTACTACATTGTGATTGTTTCAATGCTTGTCAACGGATACTAATTGTTAAGATCTATGTTTTCTATCTTTTTAGAGGTTTTAAATAAGTATATAAATATCAGAAGCCTTTGATTCTAAGTAAAATTCCAGATCATATATAATCAAAGACAACATTCATAGGCAGTGCAGAAATAACTGTCATGGTTGGACAGCCTTTGTAAGAGTCAATATAACAGGTCAGTTTGAGAAGGTCATAAACATGGAGACGTTTTTTTTTCTGCCACAATCCAGTGCAATATTTTCAAATTCATCCTCTAGCTCATAATTTTAAATTACTTGAGCTCAAGAGCAGCTTGTACTTCAGCTTCAGACTGACCTGAAAGAAAGGACAAACATGCACAATATACCCGTGCACTCATTCACACCCATTCAAATCTAGCTGCCAGGTGCTACCCTAAGTGGGTAGGGAAGTGTTTAATGTCATTGCTTTTTTTCCTGAAAAATACAAATAACTGTAAGAGGCTGAGAGCAATATAGAATTATCTGTCTTTCCTTTAATCCATGCCTGCTAAAGAGGAGGGGAAGGGAAGAAAGGTGCTAAGTACTTTTAACTACTTTTTTTTTTTTTTTCCCAAAAAAACTTAGAATCTGAATGGTTGAGGTTGGAAGGGACTTCTGGAGATCCTCTTGTCCAACCTCCCCTGCTCAAGCAGAGTGGTTATTGCAACACTTGCAATTATGATCAGAGAATCATAGAATAGAAACATAGAATTGTCTGGGTCGGAAGGGACATTTCAGATCATCGAGTCCAACCATCAACCTAACACTGACAAAAACCATCACTAAACCAAATCACTAAGCACTACATCTACCTGTCTTTTAAATACCTCCAGGGATGATGATTCCACCATCTCCCTGGGCAGCCTGTTCCAATGCTTAATAACCCTTTCAATGTAAAAATGTTTCTTAATATCTAATCTAAACCTCCCCTGGTGCGACTTGAGGACATTTTCTCTTGTCCTGTCACCTATTTACTTGGGAGAAGAGACTGCAACCCACCTCTCTACAACCTCCTTTCAGGTAGTTGTAGAGAACAATAAGGTCTCCCTTCAGCCTCCTTTTCTACAGGCTAAGCAATCCCAGTTCCCTCAGCTGCTCCTCATAAGACTTGTGCTCCAGATCCTTCACCAGCTTTGTTGCCCTTCTTTGGACACACTCCAGCACCTCGGTGTCCTATCAGCCACGGAATATATACAATGTGATTCTGTAAGTGCACAAAGAAACTATGTCACATTAAAGGACATACCTTCATTTAAGATCAGTCTGAATATATCAATGTTGCATCTAAGTTCCCTCTTTAGACCTTCTTCCCTTTAGAGAATCTGATACAGACTCCTTAAAGGAATTCACTATAAATTTGCATTTGAGGGTCCATAAAATTTATCTTTCCAATTATTTCTTTTCAGTAGGAAATTCTTTTCTACTTTCCAAAGTTCCGCATTGCTCTTTATTGCTACTCAAAAATGATTTGCACAAAAATGTTCAATTATTTTATTAGAAGTTAGAAGTGCAACCTATTGAATAAGTAAGAACTTGAAAATTGTCAATACTTTCCATGACATTTATAGAAATTTCCTTCATTTTTTTAATTGCATTTCTGAAAGTTTTGTCATCTTATTTCCATAAGTATTCATTGATAAGCAGTTATTTGAAGAACTGTATGAATTAAGTGATTTTGTTTAAAGCTGGCAGTTTCCTTCATTATCATGACAAGGTGCATTATGTTATTTATGCCACATTCTGTATAACAAAAAGCATGTTGTTTCTTTGGTAGAATATTTTTGACAAATTATACTTAAAACTCATTCAGAACCATGGAACTTGCACTTTTTTTTTCAATCAATGTTTTAAAAAGGTCCACTATGATTTGATACAGACAGGCATGCAATGAAACTTTTCTCAAAATTGTTAAGAACTGATTCTTTCACATCAACATTGAACTTCTATGATTTAAAATAAGTGTGTTTTCAGATAGAAAAAGAAGGTATTTAATGTATAAATACTTTATTTTTGTGGAGCACAAAGTGGAACTAGTATTTTGAGTCCATTTGGTACATACTGAACACTGTGAAAAAAGCCCACAACATTTGAAATCATTGCTACTTATAATGTTTTCTTTGGTGTTGTTTAAGGATTGTCACAGTGAAGCTAATCCAAATTTAATTTAGGGCAAAACTTTCTGATAGCAAAGGTGTTTTTCAAAGTTGGTTGAAAGACTGTATGTAGTATGATGTTAGCATTTCATGCAGTCACAGAATTAGTACTTCTGTTGATGTCATAAGATATTAAGAAAAAAATTAACTTTCTTGTGATACCATTGATGTATTAAAATACAATTTTTGAAAGCTTTCTTCTTTTATAGTAATTGGCAGTAATTTTACAACTGACTTTTGCAGAAGAAGATAGATTTAAGCAAGAGTAGAATTAAGACAAAGACGAACTTTTAGAAAATTAATTTTATGTATTTTCATTAATATTAAAAATATACCATAACACAAACACTTTTAAAACACGGAACAGTCCAATTTCTGCTTATCTTCAGAAGAAAAAAAAGATATAAAAAGCATAAGAGCAGCAAGAAGATTGATGACAGCCATGCATCAGGCCCCACCACAGGATGTGGTCGCATTCCTGTCCTTTTTGGGGTATGGGAGGTAAAGGAGAGAAATGTAGATGTAGTGTTTGAAGCATGCTGGCAATCATAAGAAATCAGACGTTCAAATGTTGTGAAACAGAAACTTGTAATTTGCAAGTAGGAAAACAAGGAATTGGGACAAGTAGGGCATTAGTAAAGATGGGGAATGTTGAATCAAAAGGAAATTATCAGTCATAAAGAGACTGAAAAATGTATAACAGCCAAATACTTAGGCCTCAGATGTCTCATCAATACCAAGGAGATTAAAAATGAAAAACAGTCTTCCCCACAACTACGGGAAATGGATATGAATATCACTGTATAAAGGAGCAATACTGTTTCTATGAACATCTTCACTTGACAGTGAAAATATTGTGTAGGCCTTTCTGTCACTGAATCATTTGGGGTGGGAAGCTTGCTGTATCACAATGTTATAGTGACACTGGGAATGCTGTTTACATCAGTGAAAAACGTATCATCTCCCTATGGTAAAGTCTTTTTAACATAGCATTAAAAAAAAAAAAATCCTAAAAATACCACAGCAGCAAAACAGCCCCAAGTTCCTTTAAAAATGTTCATTAAAAGTCTCTAATTATTCTCCTCCACCATTCTATTTAGTTGAGAAGGTATAGAGAGGAAAAATTTGCTGCAATAAATCTCTAGAATTTACTGGTATTATATCTGTTGAAATGTATGAGCTTTTCAGTAAACTGGAATTAAATGTCTATTTACATCTTCCTGACAATTCAGATTGGCAAACACGAATGACTGAAGTTTAGAAAGGAAGTCATGAAATTGATGACTGTATGGGTGGATGTTTGGAAAATGTAAGTTTTGGAAGATGTGTCAAAAATTATAATAAAGAAAATTAATTCATGTGAAATGTCAACTTCCAACATTGCCCATGGAGCAACACATAAATGATACATCATTTCATTACTGTGCTATTATTTCTGTTATTTATATAGTGGTTTTTAAGTCTTTCTGAAGAAAGGAAAATAACTTTGAAATAATATCTGTCTGTTTATCTGCCTATCCATCCATGTAAAAATATACATTGAATTATGGCTTATTGCATAATCACATTCCAAAGAACAGCTCTATAATGATACGGCCCATACAATAGGCAATGAAATCAATTGCATAAGAAGTAAAATGTTCCCCTTCCTTTGAAAAAGATTTTACTTCTCCATTTAAGAGTTCTATCACATCAACTAACAAAGCTTTTTTTCTGTTAGCATATATTGATTTAGAAGTCCTCAAGAAAATAATTTTCAAATTATATTTGAAAGGGTAATTGTATATTTTCTTAAAAATTAGTTAGGCATAGTATGAAAGCTTAAATGATATTTTTAATCTGAAAACAGTCCACAACGTATCAGGGAGGTGGAAGAGAAAATAGAGGAATATGATAGCTGTAGCCCCATTAAAAGATGTATATTATGTTACATTATATTATGTTTTGGTGTCTGTTACAACAGTATTCAAGTAATTTACTGTAAGAAAATTCTTGCTCTTATTTTGGCAAAGAGCATAGATACAGCTGCAAATGGAAATGTACCGCTGCACTGCTGACTCATGCATCCCTCTAGGGCATGGTAACACTGAGTAAGCAATGCTGATGTGCAACACCAAAGTGCAGAAAACCCAGTTTCACTCCCCTGCAGAGTTTGCTGAGGACATAGTATCACACCAGGCAGTTGTCACTCGCCAGTTTCTGAGCTAGACTGACACTTTCCTGAACTAGCATGAACCATTACTGAGGTGGCGCTTTTTTTTCCCCCCTAGTTTATTGATCAGATACCAAGTCCTCTCTTTTATAAGGGTCATCTGAGTTCACAAACACAATAGCTGTTGTTCTGAGAATCACACTTTTCAAAACATTCTGTAGCATTATTGTCTGGTACGGGAAAGTCAACAGAGTCAAAATATTAAAATATTTTTTCTGAGATTTGTAATGAAGCATCAGCTTTCATAATATAAACACAGAAAGCAAGATCAAGTGTGGGATATGTTTATTTTGAAGTGTATGAATGTATTTTCAAGGTACAATGAGGTCCTAACCCTGTAATTATTTAATGTTTTGCATAGTTTTCCTCATACTACTTTAATTAAGACTAATGTATGTAACTGTTTGCAGATTAAATAGCTTGAATTAACTTCTTTGAAGACTTTTTCATTCTACTTTAATTCAAAAAATGACCTTTACAAGAATAACTACTGTTTTAGCATGCTCTTAAACCTTTCATAATTCTGCTGAGAACCACTGATAATAATTATATTTGAAATGCAGAAAATCTTATATCAACTATTATTATACTGAACATTTAAAATGCTTTTCTTAGGCTGCATGCTGATACTCTCAGTCTTGCAAAGTTAACATGTGATGTTATTTTTTATTAAATTATGGTTTTTTTGCTCTGTGATCATATTGGAGTTTTGTCAATAAGAAAATATTATGAAGGAAAAAATTTTTTGGTGACTTTTTAAATCTAGTTCTATATGTTCTTAATCTTCAGTACCCTTTGTTTCCCTTAATTTCTGAATAGTTCATTTTTATACATCCTTCAGCCTCCTGGCCTACAGCTTAAAAGCTTTAGGAAATGCTATTCTTTTATTCTTTAATAAAATAAATGTTATAATAAATTTATTTTTCTTTCCTTCAAGACACTATTTTTAACGGTCTTGGACTAGGTGCTGTCATTGGCCTGGGAGTGGCAGCCCTTTTGTTAATCCTGGTTGTGACTGATGTTAGCTGCTTCTTTGTACGACAATGTGGATTGCTAATGTGCATCACCAGGAGGATCTGTGGGAAGAAGAGTGGTTCAAGTGGAAAAAGTAAAGAACTGGAAGAAGGAAAGGCAGCTTACTTGTGAGTATTAATCCCATATTTTGGAAACTTTATTAAGAGAAAAAGTTGCCTATCCAACTTGCATTAACTCTATGTACTCATTTTGTACTGTGGCAAAGGGAATTCATAAAACGTTTCTATTACTTGGAAAAGTGTTCCCCTGAAATGTAAAGAATTGGTTTTGGTCAAATGTTGCCTTAAAAGAAAAATGGACTGAAAAAAAGGCATCTACCATGCCTCACTTTAAGATGGCCTCTTTGTGCAGCTTGACACAAAGGAAATTGATCATAATTCAGTAGTAATCATAGGCACATCTGTGGCCCATGAGGAACAGGTATCAGATCATTTCTACCAATCTATCTTTGAGCTGCTAATACCCAAAAACTCAGAGTATGGTTGTGACAGTGCCAGTAAAACTGAGGGTAAAGTCTTATGGAAAACCTGTTAAAAAGTTTTTCTTCTCATATATTTAAGGGGAAATTTAGATTAGATATTAGAAAGAAATTCTTTACTGTGAGGGTGATGAGACATGGAACAGGTTGCCCAGGGAAGCTGTGGATGCCCCATCCCTGGAAGTGTTCAAGCAGCCCGGTCTAGTGGGAGGTGTCCCTGCCCAGGGCATTGGGGTTGGAACGAGATGGTCTTTAAAGTCCCTTCCAACCCAAACCATTCTATGATTCTATATAGCACTTGATGGAAAATCTTGTTTCTTGCCCATAGACTTTAGGAATAAAAAGTATTGATGTTTTTTAAAAATAGGAGTGCTGAGTTGGATGCGAGTGAAATGCTGATGAGTGTGATTGTTCTTCGTAGCAACAGTTAATGGTTGCTAAATCCAAGTGGGGGAAAAAAATCCTGTTTCTCACACATACCCTTATATAGTGGCTACTACATCAGAAAAATGTGAATGAACTGATAATTTATGTGCAAATATGTTTCTTTAAATGATGAGTGAATACTGAGATCTCTGGCAAAACAGTTCAAGTACTGATTGCATAAAAGAATAGTGCTTTAAAGACCCAACATTTACAGGGCTTTCAAAAGGTAAGCTGGAGAGATGAATACTTATGGTTCCTCATTTTAGGCAGTTCCTTTATTTTAACTAAAACATGCATCATTTCCTTATTATGCTCATATGGTAGACTTCTTATGCATACGCTGTAATATCTGTGAGAATACTGTCTTTGTGTGGTTTAAATAACATTTACTGGTGGAATTCCTGTGTGCTGTAGCTCTCCCAGTCATCAGGCCTTGCAGTTCATTCTCCTGCAGCTTCACATATCCTGTCCTTCCCTAGATGTCTGTAGAGCAGATCAGATTTCACAGCTCTCATTATTCATATCTGTATTCGGCTTCTTCATTGCTGGTAGTGCAGGCATAAGTGGGGTTTATTTGTTGTTTTAGTTCTGGCTATTGGGATTCAGAGACCGTGTCTTTCTTAGGTCACCTGATAACATTTCTTGGTTGCATTCTCAACCCTTTTGGAACATCTCCGTAGAATAAAACCAATCATAATCAGGCACACAATATTTATATCAAATAACGATTCTGAAAAGAAATTATGCCATAAAGTATCTATTTTGTAGTTCTCTACAGCTTACAGTAAGAGAAAGAATAATACCATTTTTTCTATTGTGTGAAGCCACCGTGTCCAGATCAATAGAATCAAGATGTGAAGCTTCTGGCTCTGACTCGGCTGTCCTTTCCTATTGAGCACAGCACTTCAGCTTATGATTTAATTTCACATTCAAGAAGTGACCAAGTATGAATTGGTGTACAGACCCTTTCTGAATGGGAAGACCTTAGGGAGATAAAGTTGCAAATGTCACTTGACAGCAGTTTGTACCTTGCTTTAACATCTCATACCCAAATGCCATTCCACGCTGTCCCAGAAAAGCATAAAGCTGGTCACTTAATATTAATTCCACAATGACACTTATTTTGCAAGAACAACTATCTTGTTTAATTATATTTCTTTCCTTGTTGGGTTGATCTTCGGTCAGTCAGACCTTAAAATACGTGGGACTGTGCTCGGTGTAAATAAACTGTCAGGCTGAAATTTCAAGACAGGCTTGAAGAGTCAAAATTTGAATTTATTTCATACCAACTGACATTTCCCACTTTTGAATATGTCAGTTGGCATTCTGGATTTTTGAATGGGTTTACAGCACGGTTCTGTTTTACATTTTGATTGTAGGTAATGTTTAATCATTAATTATGTTCCATATGTAGTGAATGTAGATGATATAATGCATGTAACACACAAGCAGCCATCTGGAACAGAAGTGACATAAGGTGTTTCTTATAAATCAGTTTCCTGCCTGTGGAATTTTTAATTGCTATACAGTTTGTAATTTCTGTAGAGATCAGTTCCTCAATCCTATGTGAATGCTGTTCTCTACTAACATCTTTTTTTGGCTTTTGGTTATGCAGTAGTGTATGTTTGTCCATAAGACAGTATATGTACAGAGAAAACAAGAAGAACTTACCATTCCCTCCACCATTCCTCCTATGATCCATAATCTTTTCATAGATTTGAGGTAGCCATGACAGTTATGTGCATCATCTACAGAAATGAGCATTGTATACAATCGTGTATGTTAAAGTAGAATTTCACCTACAGAGGTGAATAAGCCCAAATCATGCCATTCAAAGAAAAAAGAATAACCAGAATCTTTTAGACTTCTAACGATTAATCCTTCCCTAGTCAACTTCTTGGCTATACATTTGTCTGTTCTACATTCTTATTACCCTACAAAGATTTTCCTGAAGGATACCTACCAGACAGTGGTGGTTTTCTATGTACTTCCTGAATAGATGGATTATTGAAGCAGCCTCTTTAACGATCGTCTCCTCTCAGGAACAATACAAAAATGTGAGATATGAAATAGGCAAGGGTTTAACTGGATCTTTGCTATGAAATAGGCAAGGGTTTAAATGGATCTTTGCTATGGAACACAGCAGTCTAACTGCTCTCTTGAACATCACAGGTCCAGAAAATAGTCTGTTAAATATAAAAGTGATTGTTTATCTGTAACTCAGTTACCCTGTGTTTACAGACTGCAGCAGATGAAGTTCCAGGATACAGTTCCTGATCTGATGGCAGGAATAGGGAAGAAATATTTACATGGAAAGAGGTTTTATTTTTGAAATATCAGATATATCTTGGGTATCCTTTGGTCTTTCTTTCAGGAGTAAAATTACATGCAATTTTTTAGTTAGTAGTAATATTGTTAAGACTTCTGTAGCAGTGAACAGTGTTTTCCATATCATGGCCATATCATCAACAAAAGTGTAATGACAGTACTCACTGCTCCATCTTCCTTACATTGTCCAACTGGCACAAAGGTTGTTCATTTACTTACATGTGAGAAAGTAACATTTGCTCCTAAAATGGGGGTAATATGACATAGAAACAAAAGAGTTTCTTCTAGCAGTGCAAACAGAAGGGGCTAGGTCCTTATCACACAAGGGCTCTTTGTCTTGTTCTAGCAGCTGGGATTGTCACAATCTCGGGAGGTTAAAGTACATTTCTGCAGTGTGTATACTAATATGAGGGCTCTTTACACTGCCAGAAAAGTTCAACCACAACTCGGCATCAAGACCTATATTTATTATGCTGAGTTAGGAAAGTTTTCATCTATTCCCATGAAGAGGCGATCATCTTATTATTTAGTCATAAACAAAATACTCTTTTGAGATGCTAATCCGTGATGTTTGCAGAGTTAGGTAAGTAACCATGGATACAGGATGCTTTGAAGACTTCAAGGAATTGGGAACACGCTGTTAAATGCATCTTGGTGGTGTTAGTCACTGATAATTAGTTCTGCCTTTTCTTCGCCGGCTTGAGAGAAGGGATCTTAGTAATTAGTTATGTGCAATGTATGTCATTAATATGATGATATGAGACTAAGACTCTTTTAATAATTTTTAGGAAAGATGGATCAAAAGAGCCAATAGTGGAAATGCGAACAGAGGATGAAAGAATTACCAATCATGAAGATGGGAGCCCAGTAAATGAGCCAAATGAGACAACTCCCCTCACAGAACCGGAGTAAGTAGCCTGACATTCCCCAGCTTTTCTCACAAGCTCATTCTGTCTGCAAGGATGAACTGGACTTCCCACACTCTGAGAGGGAGATACACAGCATCACCAGAATGGTGTGCTGCAGCAGCGCAGTTTACCAGTGTGGTTTTTTACAATAATCGATCTAAATCATGGTACCCCACTATTGTGGTTTAAACCCAGACAGCAACTAGGACCATGCAGCCAGTCACACAGTTCTCCCCTCTCACCCAGAAGGGCAGGGAGAAGAGGGAGAAAAGGAGGGGAAAGGGAAAGGAAGAAAAACTTGTGGGTTGAGATAGGGAGTTTAATAGAAACAATAACAGAAAATAACAATAATAACAATAATAATAATGACACAAGTCAGTCTCACCACCCAGTGAATTGGCACCATCCAGAGCAGTGATTGCAGAGTACCCCCTGCTCTAGCCAACGCCTCATTTATATAGAGCATGACATCTATGGTACAGAATATTCCATTGGCCATTACATTGTTCTGTCTGTGCTCCTTCTCAGCTTCTATGGGAAGCTGAAGGGAGTCCTTGAAAGGTATAAGCATCACTCAGGAACAACTAAACCAATATGCATATTGACATTCCTTTCACAGCAATCACTAGATAAAAATTAAATCTTTCCCAGATGAAAGCAGGATGCCCATGTACAATGGCTGAGGTTATCAGTAGATGTTTTTCTCTTCTTTCTGTGACCCAGAGTACAACCACATCTGGGCGTTATCCAGCCCTTGGATGGCAACACCACCATAGTGGCAATTGTGAGACGTATCTTTATACCACTACCTGTTTGGAGGTTAGAAAGTATCCAGGGAAATTTTCTGGCCCTCCCTGTTGCCCTGATTCCTGAGGAGCTCCTCTTATGCTCTTGGTGAAAACAGACCTCGTGTCAGGGCTGGAGGGGCACAGGTAGCTCTCCCCTTCACTCCTCAGACCACCCATTCCCTCTGACCAGGGTTCAGGAGCCCCATATCAGCTCCGGCCTCATCAGCAGCCTATGCCCAACGCTGGTGGTACATAGACCCACATACTGCTGCCACCCCAGCTCTGCCCAGTGCATTCAAGGGCTGAAAGGTGAGGTCAGGTCCCTGCCTGCACTCTGGCTCTCAGGCAGCTCTCAGGAAGCTTTGAAGCTTGCTCTGCTGCTCCCTCACTGCTTCCAGGGGGAGGACCATGGCCGGCAGAGGCAGGTCACAGCCCTGCCCGCTTCTCTTTTAGCCCCATCACCCACAATCGTCTTTCCTCTCCAGCCTTCCTGACCCTGCAGTAGTGGCTGAGCAGGAAAAGGAATTTTAGTCAGGGCATCTGATTTTTACCACATACCCACCCAGCAGTCATTAACCGCTCTGTGGGAATAATCTGACTCACAGGAGTGGCCGTAGATTGGGTCAAACACGTTCTCCCCCACACCCTGTGTGTAGGGCACAATGATCCTCTGCTCCAGAAACTCAGCTTCCCACAGAGTGATCCCACCCTGCTTTCACTCACATCACTGAGAGGTTTGCTCAGTATTGAAGTCTACATGGTAACTGGGTCAACAGCACTGAAGGGTAGCCACCTTGCTCAGTATCCACATTCCCCCTTCCCATCCTGGCAAGCTGTTCTCAGCACAGAAACTGCAGCAGTTTTCCCCTTGGGCTTGCAGTCTCTGGCTGTCTCCTGAATCACAGGGACCCGCCTTGGGCTTGGGGATCCCAAGTGCTGGCAGTCAGGTCCTTTCCTCCATTTTGCCGCTGCAGGCCTTGGAACAGATTAAACTGGGTAGAGTGGCCCGTGTTTGTACCTGAGTAGCGCTTTTCAAAACACGTGGAGGGTAAAGTAACATTTGTGATAGGGCACAAGGAAGCTGGTATTTTGCTAAGCTTATTGTCACAACAAGAGCTTCTGATGTGCTTTTTTTTTTTTTCTGAAAATATAATTTGAATAAAATCTAGTATTTCAACAAAGGTGATGACAGTACCATTCCTTCTATTGAGAGCCCACCTAGTGATGTTAAAGGACATGAATTGATTGCTCAAGAGTTTCATTTCTGAGCCCCAAAAGTCGATTGATTTGAAATTATTAAAGAAAACTCCAAGTTTCTTTGGTGTGAGCCCAAAGCTTTTCATGTGTTGTGATAATCTCGTACCTCATGAGATCTTAAAGCTGTTAGGGCTACAAAGACACTTCTGTAGCAAATATACAAACTCACCTGTTGATTATTTGGTGGAATCATAGTTGTTTTTTAAAAGGAGAGGATGTTGTTATAAAAGTCTCTTTCTGAAAATACAATGAAATTGCCTTCCTTGCCATTACCTAGAACTGCAAATGCCAGAACCTTCAATAAGAAAAAAGCCCGTGTTATTGGCTGTCATTGGCGTTTGTAGTAAATGTGGGAAGGTGTTAAGTAACTGCACATTAAGCTATTTACTTCTTTAAAAAACTTGTACATGAAGACTTCAAACTTGTGTTAATTAAATAATTATGGAATTTGTTGAATGACAAGTTATATGCTTGCTCTTCATATTAGAATTTATACTGAGGAGCACCGTAGAGAACCCCCAGTTATCTAAGGAGTCTGAGGAATGTAGTTGTAAAGATTGTACAAGTCCAGCAGGCCTTGGGTATGTTAGTGAGTAAGGCACCAGGGCTGCGTGTTTTCATGCTTCATGACCATTTATAGCACCAGATCTTGCAAATACAAATGAGATGCATCTAGCAAGGGGCACGATATAAGGAAAGATTAAGTTCAGTTCTTCCTTCTTGTCTCAGTCATTAGAACAGCTGACAGGAGTGAAAGATGAGAAAGTTTAGAACAAAAATGTTTTATTGTCTTAGAGGAGGGGGAAAGAATCACTCACTGGTGGCACAAAAAAAAAAATAGCTAAATCATAGAAACAACTGGTAAGGAGTTTGATGAGTGTTATGTTCTTGGGAGAATAGGACTGCTAAGAGTTATTAATAATGATGACAGTTTCCTTCTTGGTAATTTCTTCTCCCACAAACAATGGGAAAAAGCAGCAGTCCAAGGTACAGCTGGATGGAGGTTAGCTAAAGATTCTGGACAGTGTCACTTAGGAAACCAAAGATGAATAGAGCATCGTGCAATCAGGACATCTGAAGGGACACTGGTGCTAGGGGAACATGGAAAGACCTTCTGCTCAGACAGAAGTAATAACAGATGAAACAGAGAAGCAATATAAAGTAAGGGTGAGAAGCCACTAAAGGAAAGGGGGATGAAACAGGGTAGAAGTAGGTCTCCTGGTAGCAATAACACAAAAACATATTGTCAACAACAGGTGCTATCAGCCAGAAAGGCACACGTGGGCAGGGCAAGGATGACCAGCGGGGATCTTGGAGGGAAGAGCTTAGCTTTCAGGAAAGAAGAGTTTCAAAGATATTGCAGGCTGGCAGTATTCATACAAGGTGGGATTCGTTATGGCTAATTATGGCTGACTTAAAGGTATACAAGATAAGCCTTCAATTTAAATTATAGTAAATATTTTTAATAATTAGTTGAATGATTTTGAATACTACCAAATTATACTCAGAACTTTAAATGTAATTTAAGCATTTGTGGAAAATAATTAATGAAGAGATGACTTCATCTTACAATAATGGGGTCTTTTCATTATATTGTTCAGTATATTATTCAGTAATCTACATTTTCCTTGAAATCAGATGATTCATGTCCAAACCAGGTTTGGGATCCATATGTGACAGATGAATGCAAAGCATTCTTGCCTGGAAGTCAAAAAGTTTGAATAATACTGGCAGGAAATTGATTTAAGATGTGCATTCATAATAGATTTCTGTAACATGATTAAAATATCACATGCAGTATGCTACTATAATTACATTCTTAATCTGACATTACCGTGTTTCCAGGATTGGTTGAATTTTTCTTAGGATCAATGAAGCTGGGTGAATTCCAGTATCAAAATGGCTAGGAGTCATTTTCCGATAAAACAGGAAAGTAAATATTCTAGTTAAATTTTTGCATGGGTAATGTCAGCAGAATATTGCTGTTAGACCACAGGCAGTGCTAGAGGAAGTCAATATTATTAATGATTGATAACAGCTAGTATCTGATTAAAGCAAAAAAGCCTTTTAAAATTCTCCAGTCTTTTTTTTTTCATTTTTCCAAAACGTTTTTATTATAAACTGCTTTAGAATTTGAAAATATTAATCTGCCCAGCTAAAAAATATGAAATTATTTCAAATAGGTGTAGCTAAAGAAAAAATAGGTGTAGAAAAATTGGTGTAATTAAAACATTTAAACTTGATTTAATTAATTAAACCAGGAAAAGTACTGAATGTTGACAGAGATTGAATATGAGTTAATATTTGAAACAAACGGAGAGGAAAATGCCAAAATAACAAAAATGTTGTTAGAGTCAAAAAGGACAATGTCTAACGATAACTGAACTGATAACTTCACATCATATCCAAAAAACCCACAGGTTTTTAAAGACATTAAGGTCAAAGAATGGTGGACTTTTTGATGACCAAAACCTGTAAAACATTTTGTTTGTTTGTAGTTTTGTTTTTCTTTTTTCCTTGCTTGCATTGAAAACAAGGCTAATTTTACCACACTGTTTACATGAAGATGGATTTCAGTGATATGTAGTATCCTTCAACAGGGTTCTAGCAAATCTTCCTATTTCAAATAATTAGAAATTATTTGTAACATACTCTTATCCACTTCTCCAAACGCAATATATTTTAATTTCCACACGGTACATTCTGTCAATTGCACAGTTATTACTTTGACTAAATATTTTCTCCCTTTCGGCACCATCTTTTGAGAAATTACTCTGCCTTTATATAAAACCGGATTAAATCAGGTCTTTTTTTAATAGTAATTTAAATGCTTTGCATGGTCAGGCCTTTAACACAGGTGCCTGCTTACCTAAAATGCCTCACATGAGCTGTGCTTCCTCTGTCCCAGTGCTTTATCATCTTTTAAAAACAGATTTGTGTTGATTCTGCTGTTTCCATTATTTCAGACACAGTGTTGTGGGCTGAAATCTGTTTCCCTTGGGTGTGCCACCATATGAAACAGACAATTACTAGAGAGATCCCTCTGTGCTTGAAGCCAGACAGCTGATATATATCCCACATATTTTACTGTACTATGACAAGTTAGTCTTCTCTTTAATTTCTCTTAGATGTAGGTTGTGCTGGTGATTTAACCTCTAGATAAACCACATCTTTCTTAGTTCATTTCAGACAGTCTGAATTTCATAAGACTGGGAATTTGGGTATTGCTTTGGTTTATTTGTCATTATTAAACACTGTTATTACAAAACATTCCTAAGAGTTTCCTCAGACAGGTTTTGAACAGTACATTGTTCTTTGGGACATCAAAGCAATCAAGGTGGAAGTTTACTGAAACATTTAACAGTTGTTATGAATAAAAGAGGCATATACATACTATTCCCTGGTTAAAAAAACCAGAAAGCAAACCCAAACTAGAATCATGATTAACAGCTATTATGCCCAGGAGACGTTATTGCAGAAACATCTGAATAAACCATACATATTTTTGACAGCTATATTTTTTGTCAGCTAATTACTGGCAGTAGGGAATCAATGATTTTCAAGACCTTTTTGGATGAAATCAGTGTTTTCTCTTTCCTGTAAATTAAGTGGGGGGGACTCATTTGCCATCGGAATTAAGGATTGATAATAAACCCCCAAAGAATCTTTAGACTGTTTCTGAAATTAAAACAACATTTGAAGGTCTTGCATTCAAATAAGAACAGCTTCTATCACAGGGATGAATGTAGCCAGCTTCTTAATGTGCCATTTCTCAGTTTTCACTAAGCTTACCTTAAAAGAGCTATAAGTTATTAACACAGCTAGATTGTGTGCTCTAGCAAAAATAAGCCATAGAAGAAGTTTCTATTAACATAACCTCCATTACTACTTGTGCTATAAGAAGTTATTTCCTTTGCCTTGGCATAACCCCCAATGATAGATGTCTTCTTCACTATACAAATGAATTTACATTTAGAAACAGACATAAAAAAAGAGTATAATCTAGACTCAGAAAAAGGCTTGACTGTAATGTTTCATGATATCCTCAGGAACACATACCTCCGTACTGTCTTGAGTCAGGTTATTGGTCATTCTCTTGTTTCTTTCGTCTTATAGAAGAAACCACATTTTGGGCAGCAGCAATGTTCTTATTGTGCCATTCAGCTTTTTCTGGCTTTGTAAAAATGGAAAGAGTTAATATGTATGTCTTTAAAAGCAAAGAACCTCAGAAATTATACTTCATTTTCAATAAATTATGTTTTTAGAAACGCTGTGTACTGTGTAAACAATACATACTTTGTAGACTTAAATTACAGAATATGTGTTATTTATGTGCTACCATGATTCCTTTTTTCTTCTGATAGGAAGCTGCCACTAAAGGAGGAAAATGGGAAAGAAGCTTTAAATCCAGAAACCATAGAAATCAAAGTTGCTAATGACATCATCCAGTCAAAAGAAGATGATAGCAAAGCATAATAAGATAAACTACAGCTGTCTGGATAATGCATTTGGATTGAAGTAACCCTGTGACCAAAACTTTACAGCTGACCTTAATTTCTTGGGAAACTTAAGCTTGGAATAGTTAGTACATGTGTACATATGATGAAACAGTTTCTGTCTACAGTTCCTTTCTATTTTTTTGTTAATGGTTTTAGTATGTAGTTTTGCTGACACCAAGTCCCATGGTATAAATTTGAAAAATCTGCAGAGTAAGAACTGTAATNCTATTTAGAAGAATACTATACAAAGCCACCCCTAACCACAAACAACACAACAGGTCTCTCGAGATCCTACAGTGCAAGCTACATACATAAAGTGCCATAAACTACTGTATTTGTTTCCATTTATAATAAAGCAAAAGTTTAGATTGACTTTAAATTAAAAAGAAAACCAGTCTCAGTATAATATTTAAGACCTTAGCACTAGCAGACACTCAGTAGTCATTCCAGCTGTGCATATCACTTGAAACAAACCAAAAAAAAGACACTCTTCAACATTGAGCCAGCTCCACCTGCAGTTCCACCATATATTCTTTAATTGATAAACATGATGTCCAGATTTAAATAAAATTAGCTAAATATTTTATAGAGGTATATTGGCCTCATCCTAACTACATGACTGGGACTCTGAAAGGCCCCAAAATTTTCAGTGCTTCTGGTTTTCAGTATTAATGTTTGAGAGGTTGCATGTAAACTAAAATGCAGAAAGGTGTGAAAAGAAAACTTGTTTAATTATAATCTTGGCTTTAATTGACAACTTACAATAACACAAGCTCAAAATATTTGTCCCAACATTTATATACATATACAGTATTTGTCCTTCTTTTACTTCTAACCTCTTAGTCAAGGGATAAAACTGCATTTTAGTGTAGTAGATATATTTTCTCCCCAAACCAGCACATGAAATTTTAAAAGTTGACCATATTAAAGTAGCACTTGTTCCTTTATGATTTTGCACCCTTTGTCTTAACAAAAAAACCCCGTAAGAACAGATGGAAAGGAGGACTTTGGCTAAACAGTTAGGAACAATTTAAAATTATTAATTAATAGCATCTTTTAATAGCTTAAATATATTTTTCCTGTTGAGCATTCCTTAAGGCAATACTTTTTACTCTTCATTATTCTGGCTACCATGCAGCACTCTGAAATTTGACTGATTTATTTGATAAAAAATTAATTCTTATTTATTATAATTGATTTAATGGTGCCACTAATTGGAGCATTATATTTTGTTTCCATTCCAGCATAGTGTATCCACTTGTCAGCAGTATATTGTGGAGTACCTTTTGGATTTTCTACATCTAAGTCATACTTGAGGTTTAAGTGTAGCTTCACTCAGCAAATTACATTCTCTCCATCCTATATTTGAATTTTGCTCATATATGAATTCCTTACACTTCCTGATTTCCCACAGAATGTCATCAACCCTTAGTCAGTATTTTGTAGTTGTGGCAAAGTGGTGCAGTAAAGCTGAAAGTGAAACAAAAAAGAGTGTCCTTAAATTTGGGGAACATGGCATGTTAACTTTCCTGTTGACCCAAGCTTTAGTGCATTTGAAAGAGCTGAGGAGAATATATTTGGTTCATAGATCTTTTTTATTTTTCAAAACCAAGTCTTTTTTTATTTTATTTTATTTTTTTTTTACAACTTTTTCTCCCTTTTGGAAATATTGACAATTAACTAAGTAGTTGAAGACAGAAGCATACCACTGGTGTGGCTAGGATAAGAGGCCAAATTCCCACAAAACAAGAACCAAAGTGAAAAGAATGGGTAAGAGGAGATAGCAGTAGGAGATGAAAATCATGAAAGGGAATAATTTAAAACTACTGTGAATGTCTCTTTAAATGCTAAGGCACTACTTCTGGGTGAAGCAAAGATGAAGATATTCCTTTATGACCTCTCACTGTTGCTCCCATGTACTGAGCAGGTAGTATGACCAAATAGCTGCTTGTTTATTAACTTTCTATCTTGTTTCTTTCCAAGTAAGTACACAGTGAGCAGGACTGCCCCCCTAACCTATGATTAAGAGAAACAGCTGCCTTGTTTATATATATGAATATATATTCTTTCTACAAGGTATGTAGTTGCAACTGGACTTTCTCCCTCTATCAAAATGCAAGGAAGGGACCCGAAAAATTCAAGCACTTGAGAATAATGCAGTTGGTGTGGCTTGAACATCTGCACCCCACATCATCTCATGCAGTATATTTGCCTGGATGAGGATGAAGGTAGGAAACATCCTCTCCTCTCTACCTGCCATCACAAAATTAGGTGGTGCCATTCATATTTGCTTGAGTCAAGCTTCGCTAGCAAATGATGCTTTTTCTGATGCCACCATGATCATTTGCACAAGGTTCCTATACAATGTAGGCAGAGCTAACAGTGCCTAGGCTTAACTGTAGATATATTTCAAATTAGAAAAGACTTACACAAAAAACCTTCATGGCCTAACAGCTATACATTGGGGTTTTGGTTCTGTTTAGTTTGTGGGGGTTTTTCCCCTAATATGGCCTCTAATTACAATGTGAAGGGATTAGAGGATTTAAGAAGTCTTGTTAGCACATGCATTATTAATAAGCCTGTGATACTCTTTATAAGTAAAATATACTGCAAAATTATTTGAATATTGGAAGAAAAAGCATTTCCCACTATATTGGATTACGAATCAAAAGCTGTTTCCAGAAGTATTTTTTTTCTTCCTGCTGTTAAGTCTCTTGCTGGTTGGGCTATGTGAGAGCTGAGAATTAAACAGTTCTAAAATACTGATAGACTTTTCCAAGCATACTCTGTGGTCTGTGGATTAATAGGTTATCTCTTGTGCTTTGACTCTTATGTTGTGCAGGACAAAGCCACACAGTAAGTATGAAAGAATGCTCAAAACCACTGGTATTTCCAAATATTTCCAAATAAGGGACAGCACGTAGTAATTTGTAAGATATGTGTAGAACTGGGATAACATCATTTCTTTATTTTCTTTTCCTATTCTAGACTAAAAAGAAAAGAACAGGTATCTGTATAAATGTCACTTTTACTGTCTAAAAGTAATTTTAAGTGTTAGTATGAAATGTCAGAAGAGTTGACAGAATGTAACTATTTGTAAAAGTAATCTGAATTGTTACAATAACATACTCCAGCGACGAGGGTGGGAGGGAGCCATTGAAATTATTGACAATGTGGAATGTGCCACTGACAATCTCTCTTCAACAAAAAATAAGGAGTAAAATGAAGTAAAATGACTTAGAGCTTCTTGATATTATTTTTTTTAGTAGACATGCATTCTGATTTACCACAATAATAACAAAAGTTTTAATTAATGTTTGTTTTACAATTTAGTATACATATGTACTCTGGAGAGTTTTTCATGGTTTTGTTCACTTATTTGCTTTTTCAGCTTCTGAGATTTTTTTTTGTGGTTGCAGAAATATTTACTATTCTGGTGATGCTAATGCCTAATGTGAAAAAGATTAATTTATTTAGGCCTCGGTCTTGCAAGAAATTTTGTGTGGCTGAACCCACTCCTCATATGGCACCCTACTGACATCAGTGGGGTCGATGTGAGCAGGAGGATGGATGTACTTTCATAGGAGAAGCTTGCAGGACTGGGCCTACTTTCTATCTCTTCATAGATATATACAACATAGTTACACAGTGATAGTCATCTACAAAGGCTGTTTGACAGTAGCCCATGGTATAGTAAATTCCATCTGCTGTCTTCAGCCTCTGCATTGATGTTCATCCAAAAAAGTGGCTTTCTTTTTATGATGGTAATTACTTTGATTATTTATTTAAGTGCCAATCATCAAACTGTAGTATAATAACCATGCCATTTTTCTGTTTCCTAGACTGGATAATGGAAGTGTATTTGTGCCTTTTGATAGCATGCCACTCTGCTTTATTAAAGGAAAAACTTCAATAATTTGTCTACAAAGCCTGGTTAAAATATTTGAAAGCTTTATCACGACATACTTTTCTGATCAAGTATGCTCAAATACTCATCTAAAGTAAGCTGGAGATAGTATTTCCAAGTCACATTTTGGACAAAAAATTTGCAAAAATCTATTGAGATCACAATTCTAGTGAGGGTCATAGTGGGTGTATTACTGCTGAAAAGATTCAAGTAGATGGAGCACATGGTGAGTGCGTAGGGGTATTTTGACCAAATTATCAAGTTGAAGAGTCAGATAAAAGTCTCTTTAGTTCTAATTAGGTACTTTGACCTAAAACATTAAAATCTTTTCTCAACTGTGAAAGATGATGTGGAGCATCTTCCCACCATTTTACCTCTGGAGTAAAACTGCAGTGAATATTAACGTCATTTGTGGCCTCACCATCTCTGTGTCAGCTATCATAGGAAATAATATCTTTGTAGAGTAAGCGTTGTGTCTGTTGGGTGACATTCACTCCTGATTAAAAGCCTCCAAAAAGACCGTTTACTGCAAAAGCTCCAGAGCCCTTTTACGAATTGATCAACATAGGGGTGCAGAGAGCGCTGCAAGAAGGGCCACAGTGGAATTCAGGTCTTACTGGGGTTTAAGATACAAACTGACCTCAGTGGGGCCTGAATTTCACCCATCCATCTCAGGGAGGCTCTGCATGTGCTTGGCTGATTGAGTCACTTTTATGAATCAGAATTCTAGGTGTAAGTGGAATTTAAATGTCCTGCCAGGCTTCTGCTAACATTTTGTGCAGGGGAGGTTTTCCTATCAGGAGCTTGTACTGATCAGGAAATGTTGATAAAAATATCTGATCACTGTTTTATCCCATACATTACTATACGCCCAGAAATAAAGGAAATAAAACATCCCTCTAAAAAATTCATTGTCATTGCAGTACTTTCTTAGGCAAAGATGAAAACATTCTAGGAAGTAATATTTCTTCTTAAATCCCTTTGTTTAACTTCAGACACTTTTGCTGATTGAGGGAACGCTACCATGGTTAAATAAATCTTTTTTTTTTTCAAAAAGGATCTATCCCCTCTTTCAGATTTTTTCATAGCATTTCCTGGAGTACCCAATCCACTTGACAGCAGTTCTGTAGTGGTGGGGGAAAACCACTCACTAAGTTTTAAGTGATCTTCAGTATTTCTACTTTACATATCAGTGTGTTCTTATATTATTTTATTTGAACCTGAACCATAAGGGAACTTGTCTATAACAAATTTGGCTTTGGATCAGGTTCTGAGAAATCACAGTTTACCAGTCTATCTTTCCTCTTAACAGGCATTCTGAGCCTTGTGATGTTTGACTTTCAAACTTGAATTTTGGCCATTTTTAGCCCAGAGAAATGAAATAAATATTTATTGCCAAATTTGTATTGGCAAATCTTAAGTCACAGGTGAGATTGGGAGTGGGTGAGATGACCAGATGCAATGTTGACAGAATTTCAGGAAAGCCACTACCAGAGAGAATAGATGACAAAGAATGAGCTGAGAGAGGGCTCAGAAAGTGGGAACATTTCTCGTTAGCAGTAACAAGGGAAACGGAGAGCTAATGAAACAAGAGAGGTTGCTGGAGGGCATTGCCAAAAGGCAGGGTACTAGTGGCTCTGAAAACTGGAGGAGGGGTAACTTTAGCCCTCCTGTATCCTTTAATGTTGCTGTGTAAGTAGGCTACATTTTTAAATCTAAAATGCAGGGTTGGGAGAAGAGAAAACAAACCCTCAGTGTCTCTATAGATCAGTGACAAATATATCAAGCATTCAAACCCCGCAGAAAGATAATTTTGTTGCTCATGGTGTAGAGTTCTCACTAAAAATTTTGAACTACTTAGACAAAGTTGATTGTTGGTTTGGTTTTTTTTTTAAAAAAAAAGCTTTCCTGCTACAATGAACACTCGGTATGTATTTGTATGCTGTGTACAGTATAAGCTAAAGCATACCATATCCTGTTTTTGTTATTCTACATGTTGTCAACAGCCCACTTGCGATATATACCACCTGAATTATATATTGATAAGTTAGCTACCACTGGAGCTAGTTTGTTTATTGTTTCAAAATCTTATGTCCCTATGAAATGCTGTGTATATATATATCTCTCTATACTGTAAAAAGAAGTAATATTGCAGATGCTGGTTTTGTATTTATGAAAGACATTGAAAGTATGGCTTAAAGTATATCAATTATTTGTCACTCTTCACCATTTGTATATTAATAGTAAAGATACTTTTACTTTAATGAAGTGTTGTAGTTACATTTATTTTTGCTAAGTGTCTTTCTGTCAAGAATGTCTGATTCATTACTAGTCTTGCCAAAACGAAACATATCAATTATTTTCCCCCCTATTATAGAAGTGCTGAATAATGATCGGGCAGCCCAGCAATTTATTATTCTCTTTTCTGTCAAAATACATCACTGCTGTTAAAAACCACTATTGTAGCATCCTGAGTCTCCAGCTGAGCTTGAGGCCCATCATGATCAGCCCACTAAATGTTAGTTTCGAAAGATACTCTTTTTTATTTTTTCCCAGAGAATATGAGTGCAACATTTTAAAAGTATTTAGCATATGCCAGCAAAAGATATTATCAGCAGAAGCTATCTTGTTTTGCCAAGCTTTGAGCCTTCCAAAAGTCTTGTAACTGTGTTAGTACCACCAGGAACTGGTCATAACACGTTGGCACAGCCTCCAATGAAATGGTCTTCATTGCTGGTTTGTATTCCACTAAGTTGGGGGATCAGCAAAGCACACTCCAGACAATACAGTTCAGCCACTTTCCTGAAATGGCAGAGGAACATCTATGACCTCTGTTTTACCACCAATAAAATGAAGTTTCCTAAAAAGCTTAATTCCCATGGAAACTTGCTAGATTGTGGATTTGTGCCTTCAGAAAGCCTGAGCTTTCTGGGGACCACCTAATCTCTTAACAAACCACACCAGCCAAAGAATGGAGGGGCAGTACACAGGAAAAAAAATAATGTTTCGCCCAACAGTCTTGTCAGCTGTATCTTCTTCTTTTCACAGACCCTTAATCTCTGACCCTGCAGAGGTCTTAAATATGTGCTTCCCTAAATGTCAGTGGCAACATCAACAATTAGCAAAAAGGTTTCCTTGTGCTGAAAAACTGAGCCTGAGGGAGTTGGTTCGGTGTTCTGTTAACATCAGTGCACCACTGAAAGTTTTTCATATAGTCATGTGTCTTGCTCAAAAAAAGCCACACTTCATCAAATGATGCATAAATTGAGTTCAGATATCTCAAGAGTTAATTGGTTCAGTGCACTGGCCACAAGATACGTCCCCCTTTAATTTACAGGTGAGCAGTAAGTACAACTATTGTGAGTTACTGATAATGCAAAGACAATGTTAAACAGTTTTAGAAAAAGTCTCAACTTCTTAAAATTCAGTCTTGCCACTGTATTTCATGCTCTGATGCATTTCAGACAGGTTACTCAAAATACAAGAGAAATTATTTAAAAGTATATACAGATACCTTGATAGGGATGATTTATTTACTGGTGTCATTGCTAAATTAGACACAGATAACCCTGCACCAAAAAAAAAAAAACACCAAAATGGAAAAAATGTGCCACTCACACTTTGCATTCTTGGCAAAAGGTAACTAACTTTCTCATTTTGGCCTGAACAGATCCTGATGGACAAACTATATTTGTAAACTCATTCCTATGTGAAAAATTCTTCTGCTTTGGAATGTGGTTTAGACTTCATTGGTGATTTATTAAAAATTTACTAAAAAAAACCCAATTCCAAATTGACCTTAGTGTCATACTTAAATTTCTGTAAAAATCTTTCGTGTAGCAAAAAGATGAAACTATCTTTTAGTCAGATTAAACAAAGCAATGAAATATGTCCAGAGTTCGTATCAATATAAAGCATTGTCAATCGTATTGCTGGAAAAGCAGGATGAACCACATCTGGCAGTAAGTTGACCAGATCAGACAACACATTCCTAGAGTTCATTCAGACACTCTGAAGATAAGATGAACAAAGAAGTTTTGAATTAAAAAGAAAAGCTTTTTCTGCCAATCAAATGCCATCTTTTGGAACTAAACTGGTAAGGGACAAATTATATCTTACTATTTTCAAATTTTAAAAGGAGTTTCATTGCCTTAGTCTATGACATGATGAACAAATTTTACTTTGGTGCTAATTTTTATCACAGAGCAGGGAAAACCGTAATCATTTACTTTTATCTGAAGGACATAATCATCTATAACCACAAAACATAGCTGTGCTGTATAGTGCTATGACACATTCCAAAGCAAAAAAAAACCAAAACCCCATGATTCTTTAAAGAATTACTTCCAAATACATTTGCAAAGATATCTTTAAAAGTAAAAGAATTTGGAGAATGTGATGGTTCCTTGCACACAGCGTACTGCGAGTTAATTGAAAGGGCACTTGCAATGAAATTCAAACTACTGTGTGGTAAGTAGGGCAGAATGAAAGTGGTGATGTATATGAGAGGTTTCCTATGCAAAGCTTTTCATTATAGACAAGTTTTGTAATGAGGCCATTCCCTAATGGGGTGCAAGTGTTAATTGTTGCACTAGAGTAATGATTCTGCCCTTCTTGGTATTCATGACATGCCTGGCTGCAGCATTTTGTTCTATCCTTCATATATTCAGTAGAATGTAGTATCTTTTGTAAAATTAAAGGCAATTAGACTGTAGAATATGATTTTTGCTTCTGTGAGTGAAGGAAAACAAATAAACAGCACTTGCATAATCTGGTGATATAATAGACAGCTATGGTATCACTGCCATGTCCACTGTCATTTATATTCTTCACCAAGGCAACACAAACTCCTTAAGCTGAAACATCCTATGGTCATCTGAAGGATCCATGTTGTTCTTATGTTGAAGGATGGGGAGCGAAACATGCTGCACATGTCACCAAGAAAAGTGTTTGATTATTTTTTCTGAGTTTGATTCCATCATCCATCCAGGATTTCTGAAGATATCACTCTTTATCTGCTGGATAAAGGGCATGAGAGGCAAGCAGTAATGAAAGATCATAAGAGTAATTGAAGCCACTCTATTGATTACTGATGAATTTACTGCTAACTCCACTAAGTAATAACCAAAAAAACCCAACCCAAAACAAAACCCCAAAGCAACTAAAAGCTAATGTTTAGTTTCTCTGATGCTATTGAAACATAGCCAGTACCAAGGTGCCATGAGCACTGACACCTCCCTGGGGCCAGGGCGCTGGGGGATCCATGTCCATCCCACCAACCCCAGCCTGGGAGCAGGGCAGCCAGGGGGGCAGCTGGGGTAGTCCCAGCCCTCATGAGCCCATGATGGTGACACAGGGCCAAAGTCAAGCTGGGAACTCAGGATCAAGCTGGTCTGTGGGTGCAGCTGAGATGGGAACAGGCCCACCTGAGGTGCTGGTGGGGCAGGGGCTGACATGAGGTCCTGGGCTGTGGACAGAGGCGGGGAGCTTCAGGAAGTGGACAGAGATAGTCAGGGCTGCTGGTGTCCAGACAGTCAGAATGAAAATTCACAAAGAAAAAAGAAGTTTGTATATTCTCAGCCTTGGGTTAAAGGTTTAGAAGGAAAAAAGAAGAAAAAAAAAGGTTTTGGAGATGGGAATTGGATAAGTGCCCATTGCCAACATAATAAAGCAGTAAGATGTTGATCACTCAGGCAATTCAGCTTAAGCATGTTTCTCAGCTGAGAAAAGTGTCGTGCTACAAGTTGACTAATCGTACTCTTTGCAGATTGATTTTGTTGTATTTTGTCTGAGATCCTTGGGAGATAAGCTCCTTGTATTTTGTAATTTGTCTTAAGTGGGAAAGCAGAAGACTGACAGAGAGAAAGGCAGAAGTACTGAATTAGGGGTCAGAGGATCCAATTTCAGTTTTGGGTGCTGGTTGCTTGGATTGAGCAAGTCAATTGCCAGGAGAGAGTGATTTTTTTTTCCCCTCTCCTTGTCCATTTTGTGCTAAAGATTTATGGGCCCATTTATCTTACTGATTTCAGCGAGACCACTCACAATAAATATAAGAACAAGCATAAACTGTTTGCAAGATTTAAACCTTAGATTAAAAATAGCTTTTGTTTGGTATTGTGACAGAGATATCTTTTTGCTGACGCTTCATGCAGTGTTAGTATGCTTGTGTTTTAATGTATTAGAACATCCTGTTCTTGCAATACAAATATTACTGATCTAGTTGTTACCACTATTGTTATTTGAGTAGTTACCACTATTTAAGCATGAAGGCAACAGCCAAATCCTGGGTAGAGGATTTATTCACCAGATGATGTTCTTCTGGCAAGCTAGACAAAGCAGATCTATTATCAATAATTGTGATGTTGTTAACTTTACCCTAAAGAATTCTGTATTCTCTATCAGATTATGAAAAACTGAATGTCTATGCTTAGTGTCAAGAACCCATGCTGTCTTGACACATTACACTGTCTGTGAGACATATTGCTCTAAAATACAGCCATTTACTTCTATCTGAATGGGCAAGCATGAATTAGCTTCTTGTTCAGAAAATAGAGATAATTTCTTCCTCATATGAGACCACCCTGATTTACCTAGAAATACTTGAGTAACGTAACAGACAGCAAAGTAAACAGTAACTTAGTAGCAGTATTTCACAAAGCATCTTTCTTAAGAACATCCTTAACTATCAGTAACTGCAGAATTAACCTTTTCTAGGACTTTTTCTTAGCAGGCCTTTTTAAGGGCAGCACTGTGACTTCAAAGGGTTTAAACAAATTCAGGTGAGGCATGGCCATTTTGCAGAGGGTTGGTGCTTGCAACTTTTCTCTTTCCTGGAGGTAAGTATGTTTAGGTGTTGTTATAGCTTTCTCTTTTGTTCCTAAGAAAACGAGTTATCGGTAAAGGGACTATAACAGGCAATTTTCTCTCTTGTTAGACAACAGATTTTGTTGTTTAGATACTGCTGCTTGTATTGCTGCAGTATGTAAAAGCTCGGAGCAGGCTGAGGCAGTGTGGAAACAGAATTACAGTCACAAAAAGTCAAAAGTCAAAAGAGGCAAAGCAGATGAGGGGGTAGGGAAAGCTTACAGAATAAATCAATAGGAAATCTGTACTGGGAGCAAAAAATATGGGTTTAATAATTTTTATTGCATTTTATTCTGAAGAAGAGTGGAAAGAATGAGGCAATTAGCAGGAAGACTTTAGTAAAATAGTATAGATTTAGGTAAAAAAAGTATTAGAAGGTTAGGGAGAGAAGTAAAAATAAGAGAGAATAGAAGAAGTATATTGAAACAAATAAAAAAAATTACTGGCAGAAAACAGGGGGTTTTTTAAACAATGAAAAACAAGTGATAGAGTTCTATCATGCTGGCCTGGAGAAAAATAAAATGTTAGATGGACACCATAGGAAACCTTAACTTGTTCTACTGTGTTGGGGGGTTGGGGAGATATCTCTGTAAATGATTATTTTTGAAGGGCATGTAGATTTCCTGATCTGATACTTTTCACTGATAACCGCAGGTAGTGATTAGAATCATAGAACAGTTTGGGTTGGAAGGCATCTTTAAAGGTCATCTAGTCCAAACCCCCTGCATAAGCAGGGACATCTTCAACTAGGTCAGGTTGCTCAGAGCCCCATCCAACATAACCTTGAATGTTTCCAGGGATGGGGCATCTACCACCTCTCTGGGCAACCTGTTCCAGTGTTTCACCACCCTCACGGTAAAGAATTGCTTCCTTATATGTAGACTAAATCTTCCCTCTTTTAGCATAAAACCATTACCCCTTGTCCTATCGCAAGGCCTTGCTAAAAAGTTTGTCCCCATCTTTCTCACAAGCCCCCTTTAAGTATTGAAAGGCCACAGTAAGGTATCCCTGGAGCCTTCCCTTCTCCAGGACGAATAGCNAGGTTCACACGGGCTCACTTCTTGAACTTGGCCAGGTCCCTCTGGATGTCATCTTGTTCCTCAGGCATGTCAACCGTAACACTCATCTTGGTGTCATCTGTGCTTAGGGGAGGTTTATCTTAATTCTCTGTAATTTTCTGAATAAGTCTTATCACTCTATTCCAAATCTTGAGTGAGAACAGGAGGCTTTCAGACAGCCACTATGTTTCCCACTTAGCTGTTTTGATCTTCCTTAGCGTGCACAGTGATGGTAGCTGTCTCAATTTCTCAGTAAAATCCTGGTCCTGCCTTACCTTGATATGCTGGTGAAAACAGACAGGCCTCCAGTGTGAATTGTTAAAAAAAAAAAAAATCAGAAAAGAAGCAGAGGAGATAAACCCCACTTTCTCACCTTTTCCTTTCTTCGTCCTTGATTAACTCTGAAGCCACTGAAAGATATAATTAACAATTTGTACTAAACCAAGCTGTTTTTTGTGCAGTTCTTTGGTTTTGATGTTTTTTGTTTGTTTGTTTCAGGTTTTATTTGTTTTGGGGTTTTTTTTTCCAAATATTCCTTCGGGATTCTGACCTGCACAAGGTGGGCCTGTTCCTATATTACTAAACATGGAACTATCACTGAAACTTTTTTTTTTTTTTCTGCAAGGAATTTGTGTACTTCCTCTCAGGCTCTGTTTCTCTAATTTTACTGACAACCATGTAGCACCTAGGTGTGCTGCAAAGACCTGCCTCAGGTGGAATTTTTGCAGGGTTTAGATAAATTATATTCCCTACATCTTGCCTTTTTATGAGCATTTTTTAAGGTAGCCTTAGAGATGGATTAAGCACAATTATTGTAATTGGATATTTATACCACTGTGTAAGTTTTTTCTCTGTGAAAATTGGCTTGTAAAAAAGGCAAACATGAGAACATACTGCTGCTTCTTTCTTCCTCTTTCTGTGCACGCGCCCTTTCTTGGGGCTTTGGACCATCCATGGACTATTAATCTGTGACCCTATCGCACGATCTTAACAGCTCCATGTCTTCAACTTTCAAAAATGTCAGGCAGGCAGGTTGTGCTTGAATTTGGGTATTTTACTTCAGTAACTTAGATGAGCAAGTTGGCAGATTATAGAAGCATCATTAGATGATTTGGATGGTACTTGTTTTTTTCTGAAATATTGCTGCCTGAGCCAGATGTGCCCTCTGGTGGAGTGGGAGAGGATGTGATGGTGGGCTGCCAGGCTTTGTAAATGTTCACTCAGTTTTAATTTTCATGGAAGCAGTTTAAGGCTACAATAAGTATATATACAGGTTGTTTAAGGGTACAGACACAGTGTCTCACTGTGCTAAGGTAGGTGAAGGGTCTTATACTCCCATCTAAAGGTAATTAATTTTTGCTAGGTGAAACTGTGCTGTGTTGCAGTTAGTCAGCAGTGACCATGCAAGATATTTGAGTGCATTTTGACTTACTCTAATAATATGGATAAGGCCTCTAGTACACAGTGAGCTACTACTGTGATTTCAGGAAGCCATAATAAAGGGGTTAAACGATTTATTTTTACTTATCATTTCTATTGGAACACACTTATATATTTGAATAGTGTTGATTTATTTTTAAATTGATTTCCATTTACTTGGTTCTTGCTAGAATGACCGTGTAATATGTGTGTCTTAAAAATCTTTTTACTACAATAAAATAGCAGGTGTCTATTTAAAAAATGGCTAATGTGTGGACCTTTGATTATTCGTACACTTCTTTTTTGTTAACTTTTGTTCATATCACTTCAAGTGTATTCAAATAAGGCTGTGATTTTCTAGAAGCAAAATGGACTGTGAATATCTCCCAATAACCTGACAACATTTCAGGGGGTAATATTGTTAAGATAGTAATGGAAGTTGCTGTTTCCCTGTAGCCAAGGCTGTTTATAAAGAATGCAGTGTATTTAGTATTACAAAATACTCTCTAAAAATTAGTTTCAACTCACATTAAAATTAATTTCTATCCTGTGTCTTTTTTATAGCCAAATTGATCACAGTTTATTTGCCTCTTACTAGGAGTCTGTTGACGAGAGATTGGCGGTCTCATAGGTGGGTGCTAACATGTGCCAATCATAAGTGTATTAGAATATAGCAGAAACTTGCAATGACATCGTATCATTCTGCATCTAAAACTGCAAGGAATGATAATTGCCTTTAAAAGAAATTTCAGCTTGTAAATGAAGATATGCCATATATCTGGATTTCATAAGTTATTTTGGTTAGGCTTAAAATATAATAGCTTTATAATTTAAGTTTTTATTACATCTGAGTTGGGATGGATGCAGACTACTTACACATAGCCTCTAGCGCAGCTTCTCTTTTGTATTTTTATGTTCCACTATGTGCTACTCTGTATGAAGAGACAGTATTTTCCCAAAACAAAGTTTTCAGCTTTTTAGATACTTTAGATACAGACACATAGATACTTATTGTTTGCTTTTTTTCCTTAACAGTCTCATTTTTTCAGAGAGAAAAAACTGTACTTGCACATGAATTAAGATAGATTCATCACTCGCTACAAAATATTTCAGAAATAAACATCCTAATTGCTTCCTTTTCATCACAGTAGTGTACCAGCTTGACTCCTTTTGCCAGCCAACCTCCTTAGACCATGCAGAACTGCCAAAACATCTCAGACAATACACATTCAATTACAGTATTATAAGGATGAACCATCTGTGCTAAGGTTTTCAGTATTGCATGAGAACAAAAATAGGAATATGTAAAATCCCAGATAGGCTGATATAAGTCCCAACATGACATAAGTGAATTGAGTTAAAACAGTCCCTAGCATTGTTAAATAGCCATCATAGATTTTACCACTTAAAATTCACACTAAATTTAGAAATACTATGCTGTGAATGCCACAGACAGTGAAGGGAAGCAAATTGCTTCAGTCCATTCAACAACTGCTAGTAATTTTATCAAAGCTTTGCTTTTCTAGTGGAACCAAATTCAATCCACATTTAAGAAGTCTGGAAGTAGGCTTTCTTTCTCTTATGCCTTACTCCACTGACATAGAAGGGATAACAGACACTGTTCATTATTAATACTTATTCACCATACATGTTTTCTCTATTGTTTTGAACTTAACCTCAGTAGATCTGTCTTTATACAGGTATAACCCCTTCGTTATACTGCAGTTTCTCTGAGGTTCCTCTCACATTGATAGGAAAAAAGCTGCATGCAGAAGATGAAGTACTGTATGCCCCACAGTTGGTACTTCATATTCATTGATGGCTTATAAATAGGTCTAAATCTCAGTGCAGCTCTTGCCTAAGATTTTTATGTACATATATTGTGAACCACGTGCTATATTTGCTAAGCTAAAATAAATTTACTAGTATGCAAGAGTTCACATATAGAAAGTATGCTGATTTAAACTCATTTAATTTTTTTTAATGTTCACTAGAAGGTTTTTTATCCTTTGTTAAAGATAATTAACATCCTCCACTTGTGCAGCAGCACAGGGGGCTGAATAGAGGAAATTTTCACTGCCTAATTAGTTATCATCCTAATGACATTCCCAATGACTTAAATAGAAATGCAGTGTATACAAAATGTTAGGTAGAGATACAAAAAAAAAAATTTGTTACATGCATACTGTGTTGTGTAAAAAATGGAGCAGGAAAAAAATGGAGCAGGAAGGCAGAAGGAAGTCTCCACCTGGGAGTCCTGGTGGTCAACAGGACAACCATGAGCTCGCAATGTGCCCTTGTGGCCAAGAAGGCCAATGGCATCCTGGGGTGCATCAAGAAGAGTGTGGCCAGCAGGTCGAGGGAGGTCATTCTCCCCCTCTGCTCTGCCTTGGTGAGGCCCCACCTGGAGTATTGTGTCCAGTTCTGGGCTCCCCAGCTCAAGAAGGACAGGGAACTACTGGAGAGGGCGCAGCATAAGGCTACCAAGTTGATTAGGGGACTGGAACACCTCTCTTATGAATAAAGGCTGAGCGATTTGGGTCTTTTCAGTCTGGAAAAAAGACAGCTGAGGGAAGATCTTATCGATGCTTATAAATACTTGAAGGGTGGGTGTCAGGAGGATGGGGCTAGTCTTTTTCCAGTGGTGCCCAGTGACAAGACAAGAGATAACGGGCACAAGCTTGAGTATAGGAAGTTCCACCTAAACATGAGCAGGAACTTCTTTATTTGAGGGTGGCAGAGCACTGGAATGGGCTGCCCAGGGAGGTGGTGGAGTCTCCATCTCTGTAGACATTCAAAACGCTCCTGGACATGTTCCTGTGCAACCTGCTCTAGGTGACTTTGCTTTGGCAGGGGGGGTTGGACTAGATGATCTCCAGAGGTCCCTTCCAACCCCTGTCATTCTGTGATTCTGTAAAAAGCTGAATAGCGGGCTACTGGAAAGCAAATTGTTCCGTAAGACGAAATTTTTATGGTTTTTTTTCTTCTTTTTACAGTCAGAAAATAAACTCTTCTTCTGTAATCCAACATTAGCCAATGTCAGGATCTGTTCACTTGGTGTGTAATTTCATATGTTCATATCAAGAGAGGATGATGAGATGCCACAGTCATTAGATCCATCTTTCTTTGTATGGATAAGAGGACCCTAGATACAGAGCGGGGATGCCGCAGCTGCTCTCAGTAAGCCTTGGGTTTAATTGGGAGCATGACTGACTACTTCTAGCTCTGTCTGAACCCCATCGGCTACAAGGTAATCAGCAGGAATTCCCTCTTACCCATTTCTTCAGCACAGCACTATGAACTCTGTGTCCCGGGTGTTGGTTCTCAGTCTGTCTCAAGGCAAGGCTTTCCTCCATCCTTGTTAGTGACTTGAAAGGACACCAAAATGTGCAGGGCAGAGATGTCTGGTTTGTGCCCTAATCAGATGATCAAGTGTTGGTGTGTGCTGATACAGTCCTACCCAAGTCAACCTAGATCCAGCTGACTACCTCAAAAGGGTCAGGCCTTTGCAAGTCTGAATAGAGGCCTTCCACTCCTCTATCACTAAATTTCACACCTAACTTTGTCTCTTCTCTTTCCCTATTGAGGAGAACAATAATTTGATTTTCTTCAGAGCTGACAAGCTGTCATGCATGAAATGATGATGGTGATGAAGCACAAACATCTTAAACTGGCCTTATATTTGAAAATGCCAGCTAATGATATCTTATATTTATTAAGAATCAAAAAATGTAGGAGAGAAAGCAACAAACGTTTCTCAGTAAGTCATATGTTGACTCCACCATATTAAACACAAGGATTCTCAATCATTTTATAGCTCCTCACTGCTGTGAGACTGAAGGTGACAACACAGGCATAGCTCTGGATAAGAACTTAGAACCTTTAGTTCTATTTTATTGCATACCTTTTTGTTTTGTTTTGTTTTACTGTAAGGCAGTTTATTTAATCTTTTTTTTTTCTCAGTTCACTAAATACAACACAGCTGTTTGTTAATGTCTTCTCCTGTCCCTTGCCTACGGTATCGAAGAAGATTGCAACTTCATACTTCCAGCTTTTATATGTCTACGCGCAGAACCTAACATATTGGGACATGCAGTTCATTTGAGCTATAGCACTATAGTTCAATATAATAAATCAAGATGTACATAGTTACAAGTTATCGTTATGGACAAGAACGAATACATCTTATGCAAGAGAGGTAGAACCAAGAATTTATTGTTAACCTAACAAAAAGTCATTAGACCTAATCACAATATGACAGTTGTTACTAGTCCAGCAATACAAACACAGCCCAAATTAGTACAGAAAAGCCTCATTAATATTCATGTCATTAACATTGTTAAGTAAGATGAATTTTTTGGTGTTATGCTTGCCCATCAAAGAACTGTCTGGGTCTGATGGTCAAGTGTTTGAGCCTTCCCCAGGCAAAGAGGTGGGGGCTGTCATCAGTGTCTTCACCAGGATGAATATGATCTTCATGGTCCCTTCCTCCTCAGTGCGGGGGTACACTTGGATTTCTTTTTACATGTTTTCACATCACCACTTGATCCCTTCCCTCTGCTCACAGGGAAGGGGTGAAAGGTGTCCCACAGCCCCCCAAAATATTTCTGGGGGCCATTTGTCTGGCAGGGACTGTGTGGGGCTGTGTGAAAGACTGGAACTTTAAAATAATTGTCTCAAAGCTTGCTTAAGCTTCTGCAAATCGACAGCAGACAACACAGCCCACCTGAGCCTGTGTTGTTAACTCCAAAATTGCTGAAGTCAAGCACTGCTCAAGTAGCAAGAGGGCAGGAAAAGCTTATATGGCAACCATGTAAAATGACAATTAGCTGGATAAAGGCCACCGTCACGCTGATTGGTCAAGCTATGGGCCAACCTGGGCTACCTGGACTATAACTGGTGCAGCGACCTACCACAATTTGGGAATCGGGACTGAGACCCCCACCACCGTCAACCATGGATCAACAGGACACCGCTGAACTTCCAGAGGACTGCTGAGACGTTTTCGGGCCTGTGGTGGTGACTATGCTCTTGCTACACTACGTAATACTGCTTCTCTTTTCTGCCTTTCCTCTACTTCTGCCTTTATCACTTGTCTCAGTGACTTTTGCTGGGGAATAACAATAAACCAGCAGTGAGCAGCATCTGACCTCATTTGCATCTTAATTTCACACTTGGAATCATTGTGAACCTATCCTGGGCCCAGTGTAGTCGGACTGGGATGTAACAGGCTGTCAGCCCCTTTCCTGGTGGCACTCACAGAGCGGGAGCTCAGACAGGCTGGACAACAGGCACTTGGCCACAGGGCACCTGGTAAACCCAGCTCAGCCCCGCTCAGGCCAGGGGCAGCCCGGTCACCCCTGGTATCTAGTCTATGATCAAGTGAATACAAAGCCTGTGGGATTTCACAGCTAATGACAAAATTATATTTATTAGGCTTAGACATGAAGAAGAATGCTTCTCTCTCAGTTAATGAGAAGGGTATAACCATTATTACTGCTCATTTTAAATTGAATTGACTGACCCTTCTCTCCCACTTACTAAAATATTTTTGTAACAGGCACACCCACACACTGCTGCTGACTTAGGAAGATTTCAGAATGAAGCAGTGAACCTGAATATAAAGATATTTTGAAAAGTGATTGAATCAGCAGTGTGACCCTGAGATTTTCAGATGTATACATTAATGTGCAGTGGTTAATATTTGTCTCCGAATCTCCATGAAAATCAAACATTGACTGATATTTCAAGATAATGATCTATATTACCTTTAGATGTATATTCTTTGCTGAAATGAGGTTGACTCTGAATGAAAGCTTCAGCATTGTAAAACTCACACATATTATGGTGTGATAGTAAATGCTGAGCTGAGTTGGTTAGAAATTTACCGATATTTCAACTGAGAGTTTAGGGAGATGGAAGATGATACTTCATGAAATCATACCAGCTCTTTTTAGGTCCAATCAAGTAGTGCTAATATAGTGAATGATAAATGTAAGAGTTATAATTAATCCTCTTTTTTTTTCTCAGGTGGTGTTTTGTTTTGCTTGTGTACTTCTATTTTTGTTTAAGAAAATATTGCTGATCTTTTTTTTGGTATATGTTATTGTATAAAAACAATTTTAAATTATCTTTATTATGGTGCTGTTCCGTAATTAATGATCTTGCTAAGATTGTAGGACTTTATTATCATCCATGTATGAAATACAGGACATTATTATTAATATAATCTGAAATAGAAATGTAAACTATGTATTTTTTTTCAAGGTTATGCATAGTAACCCTAGTTGGATTGGAGGCATTGGACCCTCTTGTGCTGGTTTTGGCTGAGGTAGAGTTAATGTCAACATTATTCTCCTCCTGAATCCGCAACACAGCACTATACCAGCTGCTAGTAAGAAAGTTAACTCTATCTGAGCTGAAACTAAGACATAGTTCATTAGGAAGAAAGACTCGAGAAACTAAGACATAGTTCATTAGGAAGAAAGACTCGAGAAACTGTGTGTGTATTTGTGTATATATATACACATACATGTGTGTGTATGGATGTACATATATATGTGTATATGTCTACATATATACAATTATATAGTTTTTTCTGTTTCCTCTCACTTAAAAGTCCTGATCGGTAGTCACACTACAGACAACAATTTGGCATAGTCTCAGTTTCCTGGCTCCTAATGAACTTTTATAAATTTTAATCTGCAGTATGAAGAAGATTATATGAAAATGTGTATTTGCACAGCAGTTTAATGGTGAAATTTTCATATCCAGGTTTGGTTTAAGATAATTCTAGAATATTTAATACACAGTCTGAAATTCAGCGCAAATGCTATTCACGGTCTAGACTTTCTATCCCATTTTCCAAATAGTGTATTCAAATCTCATTGAAAGAAAATAATGCAGAAAGGATCTTTCATGCGTCTTGCTCTGCCCTCCATTTTTTTTTTTTAACAGGATAATTTAGCCAACGGTAACTTCCAGAAAGAAAAATACTGGAATGAAGAGTATGGTATAACAGAAATATACACATACGTAAGTAACCTTAAACCAAGTGTCTCCAGCTATATGGCCTAAAATTCCCCATCAATTTGTAAAATACATAAACTCATCTTATAATTTTAAATAGTTTCCAGAGACAGTTTCAAAGTTTCAACGCACTTGTAAACTGGACATATATATAGGCCATCTATATATATATATAGAGACATGTCTATATATATATATATAGACATGACTTATGTTCAGAGCTGCTTATAATATACCAAAATAGTGGGGTTTTTTTGAAAACCAGTAGATATTTTGCAAAATATCATCTAAAATAATAAGCAGAAAAAATGAATTTGAATGATTTTTTTTTCCTTTCAAAATAGGAGCAGGTTGCTGTTATTGTTTTTTCTTTCTGTAATTAGAAATAACAGCTTTTCAGGGAGAAAAATACAACAAAGGACATTATTTTAAATACCTCTTTACAAGTGATTTTTTTATTTCAAAATGATGTTTGTTTTAACTACTGTGTTTCTTATTAGGTTGCTGAATTGCTACAAATACTTGTTATATGGGGTTTTTTTCTTAATTTCCTAAATACTTGTCTTGATGAAACAGCTGCTGCTAACTATATCAAATGTCTCAGGAGGAATTAACATGTAGCATTTCTCCTGTAACCTAAGTTCCTGAATCCAGTTACGAATTTTCACATATATGTAACAAAGACACAGTACTCGTTTCCTCCAAACGTGGATAATATTGTTCTTCAATGGAATAATGATAACCCAGGTTTATTCACAAACATTTAACCTGCACAATTCAAACCTCACCTTTTAATCACAAGTATTTTCAGGTTTTTTTTTTCATTGTTCCAAGCTGCCAGTAGATACAGGAGAATTTATCAATAGCCTCATATGTAAAGCCACCTGGGAAGGTAGAGTCATCAGAGAGGAGAAGTACCTGCTGTGTTAGTCAGGAACTTGTTGCCATTGCCTTCTATTCCTTAAGCCACTGTGTTCAGCCAGCAGGAGAGAGGATAAGGAATCCTCCCTGTCGGGTGTCCTGTCTGCCTGTTGTGCCTGTCCCAGGGAAGGTAGGGTACAATTCCAGTAATCTGTCTCTCTCTTAGACTCCCTTATACTCCTCAACCTACTCACTCTTACCGAAGCTCTGTCGCTAAGCAGAGGGCACACCTGCCACGGGTGTGCTCACTGCTGCTGTCTGCTACTGGCATAAGAGCAGGGCTTACTCTGCAGCCTGGCACCTGGGTGGTAGCTTGTTCCCATCGGACCTCTGTCTGGGAAGCTGCCTCAGGCATCAGTTTAGTCTGATGTCTGGGAAAAAAACCAGTATCCCTCTCATTGGCAGTTGCAAAGTGCTGTACCACACCCTGGTCACTAGTGCTCCCTAAGGGCTTCTTTTATATACGTGGAGGTGGGTTGGCCAAAGTTGGTCCTGGCCCTGACCAGGCCTCGCCAGCTGCTGTCCCACGAACTGCGGATCATGGCAGCTCCATTGGATCCCCCTGAGGTTCCCTGGTTTGGGACCCTCACCCCCCCGCACCACACCAGAGTGCACCGCTGCAGTTCTTGCTGTCATGGGAGCTGCTTTCCTCAGCAGCTTATTCCTGGTGTGTCACGTGAACAACTGTAGCCCAATTCCAGCTGGTGCCTCTGTTGTTATTGTGTAATTAAAAGTCATATACTACTGAAATTTCTAATGTTTACTAGTATCTTTCTCATGTCTTTATACTAAAATGTGGGAACATTGTTATTTTTCCCCTGGCATTCAGTATCCCTTTCCTGTACTTTTAATCTGTTTCATTCAATTATTTTCAGTAGTGGTGGAATAGACGATACACATTTTGAGGTCATGGCTATGTGGCACAATAGATAATCATGTTAGCTTTGAATGAAACATGGTTTCTCTGAATCCTTAAATTTACTCTGTCTACAGTTAGAAATTATATAGGTGATGGAAATGTGATACTTTGATGTTTAGTTTTCAAAATGCCCAGTTTGAAAGCTGTCTGGAATCTGTCTTTAAAAGCAGGCAAGGAAGGGGCTCTGAAAAAGTGTCTTCTCCATGTCAGTTTGCAGTTCTATACTAGCTGAAGTGTGTTGACACAGTAACCTTGAGCCATTTATAAGATTTTATTGACAACTGCAGCCCTTTGCCAAATCTCTGTATTTTTACAAAACTTCTGGCTGTCCTTGTTAGTATACATTAGTGTCAAACTCAGGAATGCTGATTAGGGAAGACAAGTCATGTACTATTCACAGGCATGCTATCACAGTCCCGTTTAAATGAGGGTATAGTGTCTTCTGGCTCTGTGGAGCAGATATAATTTTAGATTCCTTCTCCTGCCCTTCCCTCTCCCCCCCACCCTCCTCTTGGTAAGCAATAGTTTGTTCAACAAAAGGTAATGGTGAAAATGCAATATCTGACAAGGTTAAAAATAAGTAAGCTGGCACAGCTAGGCTTGGACTCAAAGCAGGACATCAGAGAGGAATAAACTTCTTTCGGAAATGTGCGGTGACTGAGACTCAAACCTCTTTGAACCATTCTTAAAGGAGATGAAATAAAAGCTTGTACCTGAGCAAAGGCCTAAGCCTGAAGGTTGGGAGAGTTTATCTGAAACGCTTTCTCCATGGAGCAGTCTGCTAGTTTTCTGACTTGAGATTTTTCTCAGGACTCGTTAATTACTCTCTATTTTAGCACATTACTAAGACTGTTCTACAAAGCATGTCTGTTGGAGTGTGTTTGTGTGTTCATATATGTATATGTACATACTTATATACACTTGATTGCACAGTGCCCCTGATTCTAGGATAGCAGTATGTTAGAGCTGAAAAAAAATGTTGATAAAAAAGACCTAGAATTTTTCTACTAGATAGATAACACAAATTATACTGTAGTTAAAGATGAGCATTCACATTCTTGTTTCCGTAATGTATAACATCTCAAGGTGAAGGACCAATAGTGAAATCCTTTAGAAACTTGTGTAGCTGAAGCTTGCTTTGTGGGTTATCTTGTACTCTGAAAGTTGAAGGAAAGCATAGGTTGTCATACAAACTGTCTTAGGTGAAACCTATATAAGGACAATTTCCTGAGTGAAAGGGGAACTAAAAGAAACAAAAAAGCATGAAATATATTGAAACAATAATTTCCACTACATTTATTAAGGAGGAGGTGTAAAGCTAATGATACTCAGCTAAATAGATGGAATAGGCAGAAAAGATAAGAGGCATCGGATTAATGGTAATATTATTATAATCCTGGACTATAAGAAGGAATTGTAGAAATGTTGATTCCTTCTCTTTTGTTTCAAGGAGACTTCATTGAGGGTATCCTGGTTTGAGATAGAACAAAACCAATTTTCTTTTCAGTAAATTTATTTTTCAGTTAACTCTTTTGCAACAGAGTGCACTCTCTGAAATTAACTGCATGTTTTTCAGACAGCATCTGCTTCTACCAACAATAATGTCTGATGTTTATAGTTAATAATAAGGAATGCTATGCAGAGAGGCTCCTGCTTATATGTATTGCTGTAACAACTAAGGTCAGCTAACTTTGTTATTTATCAAGTTGGATGGGCAGAAGTGGAAAAATGTGAAGGGGTTGCACCTGTGGGGAGGAGCGGAGAGGACAGGTGACCCAAAACTGACCGACAGGGTATTCCGTCCCATCTGCATTATGCTCAGTATAAAAGCTGAGGGATCAAAGCCTCTTTCTTTAATGGCTGGTACCTGAGGAGGGCTCTGTCTGTTCACCTGCCTTTCATCCTGATCTGTGTGTTCCTGAATCCAGTTCCTTTCTGACACTGAACTGGCTGGTGACATGACTGTCATCCTGGGAGCCTGATATAGGTTTGGTATGTATTTGTATATATTTCATTATTTTCTTATTAATAATAATATTTTTGCTTTTTATTGTTAACATTTTGATAAAGCTGGTTTAGGTTTGGTTTTGGTTTTTTTTTCAATGCATAAGTCTCTCTTCCTAACTCTCTCTCCCTTCCCTTCTGTGGGGGGAGAAGTGTTATTAGAAAACATCTTTCTTTTATTTAGTGGCCAGCCCAGCCTAAGCCTTGACAGAGGGCTATATGAATGATGGCAGCAGTGAGCGTACATAATCACAGTATTGGATGTGGACTCATTATTACAGTGCTGTTGAAATGTCAGTAAGCAATTCTCCAGAACCCAGTGCTAGTTTGAGGATAAGTTGTAAGAGGACGTTGGCAGAAGTATATCAGGAGAAGAGCAAAAGTATTAATTAAAGAAGTATGAAGAAAAACTTGGTGGCAATGATACAGAATTCTATAATAAAAATATTTTAAAGTTTAAAAAGTTTGGTAGAAAAACAGCAGTTCAAATTTGTGGATGTAATCAAACTAATACTAGTATATGCAACTTCTCCCTCCTGTCCTGCAAAAGTTTATGATGGTAAATTTTCTTGGTCTGAAAATGTCAAAAGTGGATTTTGCAGTTCATTGTATTTTGTGAATGTGGCAGTATCTCTGAAAAAGGTAAATGAACTCTCAGGTTATTGGATTCCAAATAATTATATTATTACTTCCAGTGACTGCTTGCTCATATTTATTGAAGGAAGTATGTTGGGCCCTCCATCCAATTTGAGAGATTTTTTCCACTTAAGAAGCTGCTCAGGCTATATTCAGAAAGGTACCTAGAATAAGACTAGGAATACTATTGTACCCTTTCCTATGTTGGAATGTTTCTATGTTACCTAGTAAACAGATAATTAATAGAATATCATATATAAAACTATTGGAAACTTAAGCTTACATGTAGGTACATGAGGGATGTGTATTAATCTGATGTCCAGCAGGAGTTGAGCAGTTATACTAGCAAATAAAACAGGAGGATGTATGGGTGCTCAGAAGCCTGTTGATCTGTCCTTGTCCCCATATAGTGACTCTAGAATGAAGGCATTTCAAGTGAGCAAGCATTTTAAAAATTTCATCATCAGGGACATGATAAATACTGAGTGAATTGCACTTTTCTTCCCTTATACACCACTTTTAATTAAAAAATAGATACTTGTGTAGTGCTGCAGTTCTTCAAATTTTTGATAACTTTGAGCTGACTTTCATTTCTGTTCAAGTAAGTTCATCATGGTAATAACATTTTATAGTCTTTCCAAGTTTTCATTTTCACCTATTTTATGAACACATTCATAACAATGTAAAGGGCTCTTCTTCTATGCCAAAATGCTAATCATATACCTCTAATAAAACATGTGGGATTTTTTCCCTTCTTAACTGAAGCTTCTGTGTATATGTGTGTATATATAACACATTTTCTGGTGACACTATAGTGAAAAAGGATAAAAGAGTTCACGAATCCTACTAGCTTGTTAATTTAATGTTTCAAAGAATATGAAATCCATGCAGCAAAGCACATAGTATGTAAGTTTAAGAATGTGCTTATGTTCCTTTCTATTCAGCACAGTAATAAAATAATGAATTTAAATATATATTTAAGAGTTCAAATAAGTGCTTAATCACTGTTCCCATTAGGGATACTATTTTGACAGGTGGGCATTAATAATTAAATACCTTGCTGAATTAGTGTCTTAAGCATCTGCTTAATTTAAGCACTAAATCCTATTGAAGCTAATGGGACTTATCCTGATTAAGTCTCATAACTAAAGTGAAAGTGAGAGAGATAATCCTGAGCAACATTAAAGTGTGGCAAGCAGGCACTGAAACTAGTTCAGACAGTGAAACATGAACTACAGCTCCCCAGCTAGTCATGTCTAAAAGCACAAATTTCAAATGGTGCCAATCTCTTTATTTAGCAGATGAATCAGACTGGAGAACGGGTCCAGAATAAGTCTACTAAAGCAGGTAGCTATATGTGACATAAAAGAGCAAAAACATGTTAAATTTATTTCATTCAGTGCTTCTGTTCCATGCTTTCTTCTCCCGTGCTCTGGAGTTTGTCAGGATACTTAAGGTTAAGGTATTTGAAAGTGTCCAGAGGAGGGTAACAAAGGTGGTGAAGGGGCTGGAAGGCATCTTATGAGGAGTGGCTAAAGGACTTTGGGCTTGGCTAGTTTGGAGAAAAAGAGCCTAAGAGGTGACCTCATTGCTCTCAGCAGCTTCCTGGGGAGGGGAAGTGGACAGGGAGGTGCTGAGCTCTTCTCCCTTATATCCAGTGATAGGACATGTAGGAATGGTTCAAAGTTGCACCAGGGGAGGTTCAGACTTGATATTAGGAAGCATTTCTTTACTGAGACAGTAATTAGACACTGGAACAGGCTTCCTAGAGAGGTGGTCAATGCCCCAAGCCTGACAGCATTTAAGAGGTATTTGGACAATGCCCTTAATAATATGCTTTAACTTTTGGTCAGCTCTGAATTGGTCAGGCAGTTAGACTAGAAGATTGTTGCAGGTCCCTTTTAACTGAATAAAGTTAGTGGCCTTTTACAGATAGGTAAAGGCAATATGACCAAAATGACTTTGTCCTAACATAGCTGAAGCTTCAGGAGCCCCATGTTTTACAATCCAGTAAAGCTGCTCCATGGGGCAAATATCAGGCTGTAGCAGGTCCTGGGGGTTGCTGGGCTGCTCTTGTCCTGAGTGTTGTATTTACCAGGTGCCCTGTGGCCAAGTGGCCATTGCCCAGCTTGTCTGAGCTTCAGCTCTGTAAGTGCCACCAGGGAAGGGGCTGACAGTCCTAGGCAGTCCCTGCTGGACAAAGAGCCCCTGGGATACTGAAGGCTTGCAGGGCAGCTCTCAACCCTTCCCTGAGAGTAGGGGAAAGGCAGCAAACCATAGTATGCAAACGTATGCAAAGAAATCCAAGTAAATAGGTCACTGGACCATGACATTGAAAACAAAGTGACCCCACCACCAGCATCATGCCACTTCCAGTGAGAGCTGAGGACACTGATGAGTGTCTGTGACACCACCACAAGGGCCAGTAAGTGATGCTTGTCAGATGCATCTGCTTGGGAAACACTGAAACTGTTGACTGTTGGACCCAGACAGTCTTCAGAAGCATGGGCATAACATAAGAAGGAAGTACTAGGAAGGTCTTTTTTAAAATAAGCATACCTAAATATATGTATAACAATTCTAATCAATGCAGTTTTTCTGTATTAGATAATTTGTACAAATAGAATGCCAAAATATTAACTAGACTGATAATAAATTCTTGGTTCCATGTATATGGTGTGCTCACTCTTACTCATAATGATATTTCAAGTGTAACAATCCCTCCCAGCAAGTGATGGAAATGCATGTCTAATTTTTCTATGTCATGTATGAAAAGCAACTGATTCCCAATTCACAGGAAAAATGGGGAGAAACCCTGTAAATTCAGTTTAGAGAAGTTAGAACTAAGAAGGTTGTCTCATTGCTTGATTTTGGATCTTTTTGGTGTTCAGGCTTCTTTTTTATTTAGTAAAGAGGAGGACACTTCAGCTTAAAGCTGTCAGGAGTCTACCTACCATCTGGAGTAACACCTTCTATGGATGCTGTGTTGTCTGTTTAGAGTTCCTAGGGAGCTTAAGATGTAATTACAAGATACGTGTTTTTGGCAGCTATTGCTCTTGGTCTTCTGTTCTGTTCTTAGAATGACATTGACTGCTGCGATGTTGTTCTCTTGGGTTTTTTTGGGGGGGGAGGTTGGGGTAGTTGTTTTTTTTTTTTTTTTTTTTTTTTAAGAATAACATAACTGGTTTTGAGGCTGGATATGGTGTTTGTATTTGTAAAGTGTCTGTGGGTGCTGTTCAAAGACCACTCTCACTTGAATGATCTGGTTTGAGAGTTTACAACACTTTTATACCTCCCCTTGCCCCCCCTCCCCCCCCCNAACACAGAAAATAGTGTCTCTTTGTCATGGAGATTATTTTAACATAGAGCTGAGTTTTTAGGATTTTTCTGTACAACAATGCAGAAAGAGCTGTGGTCTTTTTTTGGACTTTGTATTTATCCTTGTAGTGTAGCCATAATATAGAGTATATGGAAATTTTGAAAAACCTTTACAACTGTCTGTTAGGATTTCTTTTGTTCCATCAAGAGAAGAAAAGTTCATTTATCATCTGGACTCAGTTGCTCTGAGAGAGATCACCCTCTATCACATTTTCCTGCCTCATGTGTGTTGCTTAATTGAACACTTGGAAGGACAGCATGTCCTTTCTCTCAGGTTCAGGTTGCGAATTCTTAGCTTGCGCCCAACACAAAACTTGAGTTTCAAGTGTGTATGTATGTGTGTGAATTCTCTCCCATTTCCTCAACAACTGATTGTTCCTTTGTTTTAGTTTTAATCAATTCCATGTTTCCCATCAGATAGATAAATTTAAAAGAGTAGACCTCTGAGGGAAGAATATTCTGATAAAAGCTTATTTGTGTGTGCTCCCAACAGGCCTGTTGGAATAACAGAAATATCATCCGAAACATTCAAGCCTGTAAAAGTTTCTTATATAAGCTTGTTTGGTAATTTTATTGGGGCCCAATACTTTACATTTTCAGTTTATATATTGAACTAAACCGTGGAGCTGTTTTAGTATTTGTTTAGTTTTTGGCTTGATAGAGTACAGCTGGAAGGTGGGTTAAAAATGTTCGTTCCAAATTAGAGAATTTGTTTATTTTCTGTCATAATTGCGTATTTCAAGAGTCTCAAGCCTAACTGAGTTAAAAAAAAACAAAACAAAACAAAAAAAAAACAAAAAACCAAACCAAAATTATCACCAAATTCTCAGGTCAGACGTAAACCTACCAATTCAATAATTATCTCTCTGTTTGACTTTCTTCAAAAATTGAAATTCAGACACATCGATATGCTTATTTCCCACCTTGTAACCTGTTCTGTGGGAAAAAGAAAACAAAACTTCCTGAACTCGGCTCTTATTGGAGGCTTGCATTTTGATGTCTCTCACTGCCCTTGTTTTCTTTGTGTCCCATGAAATCAAATACTATTTCCCAATTATGATAGAAAGTGAACAGCTGAGCTACTGCAGGTATTTCCTCTTGTTGAATTTAGTAAACAAGGTACTCAGTGATTGTAGCAGATGTCTCTGATTTGAGCCTTTTACCTCTTTCCATGGAGCAAATGCTAGGGATGATCAAAACCTGGAGACGAGCCCACAGATACCAGGAACAATGCATTAGCATGGCCAGCAGCCCTAGGAATTCAGCCATTATTCCCAGCAGCTTAATTTTCTGATCAACCATGCTGATCACATGTTTCTTTTTCTTTTTTTAATAGTGTAGTCCGCCATTACCCCTCTCGTCCCACTGCGCTCTCCTCTCCAGAAACTTATTTATTTGTATTTCAATGCATCTTTCCCTCAGTCCCTGGGAGACTTGCTGGTATCCTCATGATCTTTGCTGGGGACATGGACAGTGAGATTGAGTGCGCCCTCAGCAAGTTTAACAATGACACCAAGTAGTCCACCAAGTGGACCTGTGCAAAGCTCCTGAAGTTCAAGAAGATCCTGCACCTGGGTCAGGGCAATTCCAAACATGGATACAAGCTGCATAATGAGTGGATTGAGAGCAGCCACACAGAGAAGGATTTAGGAATATTGGTGGATAAAAAATGGAATATGAGCTGACAATGTGTGCTTGCACCCCAGAAAGCGAAATGCATCCTGGGCTGCATCAAAAGAAGCATGGCCAGCAGGTCAAGGGAGGTGATTCTGCCTGCTTACTTGGGTCTTGTGAGACCCCACCTGGAGTACTGCATGCAGTTCTGGTCTCCCCAACATAAGAAGATCATGGACCTCTTGGAGCGGGTCCAAAAGAGAGCCACAAATATGATCAGAGGGATGGAGCATCTCTCCTATGAGGACAGGCTGAAAGTCTTGGGGTTGTTCAGCCTGGAGAAGAGAAGGCTCCTGGGAGACGTTATAGCAGCCTTCCAGTACCTAAAGGGGGCCTACAGGAAGGATGGTGAGTGATTCTTTATCAGGTAGTGTAGTGACAGGATGAAGGCTAATGGTTTTAAACTGAAAGAGGGGAGATTTAGATTAGAGATTGGGAAGAAATTTTTCACTATGAAGGTGAAAATGAGATGAGATTTGCTGCAACCTTGTTTATGCCCCACTCTCCTTCCCTCTCTGCCCCCAAATCCAATGATTTGGCAGCTCTCCTGAAGTCAGGGGTCTCTGTTCTGAGTGACAGTTGTGAGATTGTAGGGCTCATAAGGCTTAAGCAGTGTGATTTTTGTGATGTGGGGGTTGTGTGGTTTGGGTTCTTTTAATTTGTTTTTCCTGTTGTAGATGTTGCACTTGGCCTAAGCTTTGGTGAGATTTCTGTGTGGACAGGGTGGTGAGCTGAGTATGGGGAACCCTCAGATGTTGTAGCTGCTCAGTATTTACTTGTGAAGCACGGACTTTTTTTCAAATAAAGATACTGGTGGAGGGGAGGAAACATAGGGCTGGCTGGGTAGGTGGGGAAGAAGACAAGAAAGTGCGTGTGTGTGAATAAAGAGAGAGGACAAAAGCACGATATGCAAAGTCAGCAAGTCGTCATGATGGGAACTGAGGTAGGAGAAAGGCCAGACTTGATGGTTGTACGGAATTTGCATTTTATGATGAAAACTGGAAGCATAAGTGAAAAGACAGAATTTATATAAAGTGGCCAGGGGTGAAAGAAGCCAGTCATCAGAAGAGAGACAACATTACATTCTCTGAACCTTTCTTGCTAAGCCACGGAAATCTAATTGTAAGCTACAGTAGTAACTGTTCCAGAAGGATGAAAGTAGAGCAGATAGACCCTTAATAAAATTGCTACTACTTTGAAAATATTTTCCCTTCACTATGAAAGTTCAAACACAAAATGGCAAGCACTTAAGTACTCAGCCTTACCTAAAGCTCCTAGCAATTTTGCCTGCTGGGCCAAGAGAAAACAGCTTTTAATTTGTTAATGCCCACCTGGTAAATTTTAGTTTTCCTTTCAAAGGAGGAAAAACAAACTTCTGTTTTTATGGCTGATAATTGAGGTTGGCCTAAAGTTGACTCATGCTTGTGGTTAGGGTGCTGTTTTTTTTAAGTGAAATGCTGCCTCCCCTGCAAAAGAAAGCTGAAGGGGTATAGCAGAGGGCATAGCAACTAACAGTTGGCTCACATAGTCCCAGAAGTGCATGGTGCTGGTGAGTGTGAGGATGTGTTTCACGTGACTGATCAACTGGAATGATTAAGGCTGCCATTGAGTAATTGTACAGAGTAATCTTCAGCAGAGACGCTAAAGCCTTTTTTCCTTCCATTTCCTGAAGGTAGAGAGAGCCTCAGGAAATGCAACAATGTCTATGTCTTAGTATCCACTGTTTACCAGTGAATATACCATGTAAGCATACTAAGTTCTGGCAAGGCAGATCTTGCATGTCAAGTAGCACAAAGTGTCAGCTGCAGGGTTTTGGCTTTGTTGTGAGCTTCGCTGACTGCAGGCAGTTCACTGCTCGTCCTCTGCTGGGCTTGGCAAGTTGGAATAGATGGAATATGAAACTCGTGTCTGTGAAGTGCTAAGTACTGTTTTGCAGAAAACATTTTTTGCAGGTCTCCGTTTGTTTATTAATAACTTTTTACTGGATGAAATGAAAAATCTTTTTCTGGGTTACTGTTCTTAAGAGTATAACAGCCATTTCCTGAGTTGATGTGCCTCTAGAGAAATGATAAATGTACCACAGAAAGCTCATGTGGGACATGGTTTTGAATTTACAATGCTATATAAGGACATGTATGTTCATTTAAAGATGGCTTCCAATTTGGAATTTTCTGTCTTCTCTGTATGATCTGAATATATTATTCTTTATTTTTTTTTTTCTGATTGTCATACTTTTGAAGCATCAGATTTCCTGGTTAGTAGTTATTAGTTGCCTTGAAGGATTTTGAGAGACATCATTTCTATCATGTTCATAAACTTCTGTGGCTCCTTGGAGGGTATGTACTGGGCAAAAATAATCTAAATGTACTACTCCTTTAAGGAGCAAGGCTAATGAAAACATACCTTTCTCTCTTCCTTATGAAAATCTTCATTTGTTTTTATTCTCATACAGTTTATGTGGTTCTTGTTGACCTGTTAGTATTACTGTAGAGCACTTTCTGACAGATAAGTGGAGGATACAAGAGACAAAGAGGAAATGATACTAGTTATAAAAATAAAGCAGAGAACTGAACTGTAGCTCCTTTAAAGGGGATACTCTTTTTAAGGTTGCTAGAAATAGGATAATGTGTGTGCCACTAAGTATGACTGAAATAGGACAATGAAATATCCCAGTGTTGTCTACCCAAACTCTTTTCCTATTCTTTTTTCTTTTTCTTATTTTTTTTTTATGTTTTAGGATTCATTTTTCAAGGTAAATCACAGAAGCTTAATGAAGTCCATAGTGGAATCCTAAAGCCTTGCACCTTTTCTGATTCCTAAATTTTGCATTGCTTTTGTTCCTATATATATATACTGGGAAACAGTGGTGTTTGAACTGTGTGTCTTAACTGAGTAAACGTTCTAAAGTTTATTCTGAGTAGCACACATTCATAAGAAAATTTTTTGCTTTCTTAGCCTTCTTTTAGGATTTATGTTGTGTAAGAACTAACAGCATATTGGAATAAGAATAACAAATGATATTGAATACGCTCTTTAACTGGAAAGAATGTTGTGGTGAACACAGCTAGAAGGTGTCAGAGGGATTAGATGAAATAGCTGCCTGGTCTAGCATGCAACCATAGCGCACATGGTCCCTATCCTATTGCTACTTATTTCCCTCCCAAACAGCAGGTTAATCTGGAGATGCATTAGCTACTTTGCATAGAGGATTTTTTAGGTAAGAAGAGAGGTGTTCCTAACAAGCTCAGGTTTGATGTTGATTTTTTTGTTTTTTTCCCCACTGTTATTATTGGAGTGTTGAGGATAATTGCTTAGCTAATTAGCACTGAGTGAGGCTTCCTAAGACTTTCTTTACAGAAAGGGACAGCTAATGCCAACCTGTTAGGCACTGAGTGGATGGAACATGGCACATTTTCTGAAATGCTTCGTTCTTTCCTCTTGAATCAGTTTGGATCTGCCCAGAGATGGCATGGACTGAATTAATTCAGGAATTACCACAGTTTGGAAAACAATGAGGAATATGATTGCAAAGCATCATATCATTGGCAGTAAAGAATGCACTCATTACTTCCCTCATTGGTCTGTGTGATGTTGAAGGTAAAGGGGAAGGAAAATAGGTGTCTGTGTGACTTTTTGGAACAGTAATCTGGAGAAAAAGGGGAGGTTATAAATAGAAACTCACAGGGCTGCTTAGGTGAAGGAACACTGCAGTTTGCTTTTCTTTCCCATGTTTGTGAGCTATGCATTTGTGCAAATGCTTTCTTGTCTCACATGGGTGATGTTTGAAAATTGTGTCTGTAGATGCAGTTTTCAGGAATCAAAAATTGTCTTCTTTAGCGCTCTCTCAGCTATCTCCTCTGTGATTTTGAGGTATGTTGTTTATCACCAACTTATAACAAAGCCATTAATATTTTATTCCATTTTTTTGGTGAATAGATAGTTACGGTGTTCTTGGATATTTTGTCTATATTGAGTATTGCATGGAGACACTTAGAAACACTTAATCTGAGTGGATGCATAATTTTTTTGAGTTTGTGATTTAAGCATAACATTATCCAGAGAAATTGGCAAGCTCATTTGTCCAAACCTGGTTTTAATTAATTCCCTTTGGTCAACTTTTTGTCCTACTTGCATATGCTGAGAGAGGAGAGACGCGCGCGCGCACACACACACACACACAAACGCACACATACATATGAATGACTGTGTGTTCTGCTTGTCAACTGTTCTTGAAACCACAGTTCAGTTTGAACACAATTTAATGGAAAGCCTGAGGACACAAAGTTAAGAAACTCTTGGAGGGAAACCAAAATTGAGGATTTAACTGGTGGAAAGGCAATTACCAATCGGGTCCTACCTAAAAGCTGACTGTGTCTTGTGAGAGCATGTGTCTTGACCAGCCAGGCCACATACACGGAGCTCACTGTTGTGCCTGCTTGCAATTGTTTAAACTTGTCCCAGCATGCTAGGACTTAGGGCTGAGTTGGCAATACTGTGAAGGACTGAGGGAAGCACTAATTGATACGAATCCATAAGAATGGTCTTGATTAATTTCACATCACGGAATTGTCTAGCTGTACTGGTGTTTGCTTGTGCAGAGATAGCTGGATCTATTGTGTAGATAATGACTTGAATATTTCTATAGGGTTTCTGTGCTTCTGTGATCATTTTGCCTAAAGAGGTGACAAGACGAGGTCTAGAAACATTTTCTTAATCTTGAACGTTTCTGTTAGACCTCTTACCAAAAGCTTAATTTTGATTTCCCAGCATTATGACCTCCATTAGATACGGGTGTAATGATGAATAAGTTGAAACATGAATCAGCTTCATAAATCCATGAGATGTAATGAAAGGAACTTCTTTTACTGTAAATGCAAAAAAAAAAAAAAGATGCTGTGAATATAATTCTATGGAAATGAATCATTCAGGGTATGTTGTGAAGGATGGAGATATTTCTACAACTTTCAAATGTAACGTTAGAACCCCAAACATGTTGAAAGATGGTGAAAATTTAATAATTTTTAAGAGAAAATGAATTAGGCTTTCTCTAACTCTGGCATGTTTGAAAAGGACAAAATAGAAACTGCAGATAAAATACTATGAGTTAACATAAAAATGACTGATACTGAAACTTTACTCGATAGTAAAATTTTTTCTTCTGAAATGTCAGGTTAACATCATTTGTAATAAAATGCATGTTTGCTCAGAAATTTTAGAGGTTTTTTGTTTCAAATCCAAAATAGAGGCATTTAGAATTTTTTTCCCCTGTGAGGGGATGTCTTCACAACTGTGTGGTGCAATATGAGATGTTGGGGTACCATATATTAATAAAATGAAAACTTAGCACAATTGTGATGCTTCTCTTGTTTCCTCAAACTTTAGTTGGAAAACAGAACTATATTATGGAGAAACAAAATACTTGTTGACCAGGAGCTTTGTGGGGGAGAGGAATGGATATAAGCAATGAAAATTGAAGAATAGAACTATCTGTAATACTTTGAGGGGAAATTGTGTTTGTGTATGTATTCATAGCTCTGCCTGAAAGAATAAAAGGTACAGTGGGAAAAGCAGGGGAGGAGTGAAGAGGTTGACGAATGAAAAGGAAAGAAAGCATTAAGTTTCATGACTCCCTCACTTATTGTCTGTTAGAAATACTTCAAGGAAAGAGTGAATATCTTTGAAGGGAATTTTAGCTCCCATTTGCAGTGAATTTTTTTAAAGAGGCTTCTTATTTTCCCTGTGGAGACATACTGATTTTAATCACTCTGGTAAGCAATTGGTTTCTTTTATGGGCTTTAATTCAGTATGCTTTATGAGTCCAAACCTTTCCTCCTCATGTGAGTTTTGGCTGGGTGAGGTGAGAGGAATTAGGCCCTAAAATACCATGATCCTCAGTTTAAGGGGATTCTAAATCATACAATAAAAGCATTTAGAGGTTTGTGCTCTCCATGGCATGCATATGTAATTCCTGTAGACATTAATGGAAATTCTTACCATTACTTTCAAGGTCGTATTAAATGCTGAACTGGAGTCCTTAGAGTGTCTTTGCATTTCGGTGGTATCTCTGACTTAAGTAAAAGGCTTAAGCTGGTAGCTTTTTACCTGTGTAGGGCAGAAAGCATACATTACAAGGGTCAATTTGAGTGCTGTTAAATTGGATTGTGTGTAGATTTTGCTCTTAGTCAGAGACCCTTCTCTTTCTACTGTCTATAGGGAAGTGAGAAGAGTTTTTGACCGTTCCCATAGATATCCCTTTATTTATGGGGTTGCTGGAGCTTCAAGGCAGCCTGTCTTTATGTAGGCTAAGCTGCTGTGGTAGACCTTCCTGATATCAGGTGACTCTGCCCCTTAAGTTCTGGGAATAAATTCAGTCCTCAGCTAGGTCAAGGGTGAAAATTTAATGGTTGTAAGTATTATGCTTGTGAAGAGAAAAAAAACATCTAGGAGCTGATGCAGTGAAAGCATGTATTTGGGACTTTTATCTTGTGTGTTTAAGGAGAGAAACATGCAGTACTGTCAAGACCAGTGTTCTTCATCAAAACAAAACAAAAAAAAAATAAAATCCCAGATTTCTGGGATAACAAAGCAATGTGGAATATCTGCAGTTGTTGACATTCAGGCTGAATTTATTTGTTACCTAAATACAGTTTCAAAATGTATTGCTTACTGTTGTCTGGCATTACTGATTAGACCTGTACTGCTGAAGATGACTTTTATTATGTGACAAAAAAAAATATTGTACATTTTGTTGTTTCCTTTGGGCTCCTGAGACTAATACCACAATTCCTAATGTAATGCAGAGAATATACTTATGCAGTCAAAGCACTTTGGTTAGAGGCATAGAATGAAAAACAGTGCCGTTTTTGTGACAATGCTTCAATTTAATATTGGTATTTCTGTAAGAACTTGTGTGTGTCCCCATCCCCCCCCAGCCTTGCAGCAAAAATAAATCCTAACAAAATAAAAATTACATTTCCATATTTTTATTGCACTCTAGCAGTTTGAGTAAAGGAGAAATAAGCTCATTTTGGCAATAAACTGAGTACCTCCCAGTAGCTAGTTAGGAAACGTAGGCACCACACTATGATTGTTCTGTATAATTCATCATAACAAAATATCAGTCAGGAAGGTAAATACGTAGAAGTAAAAAGATTTCTTCAGTATCTACTATACTTAAGAAGGAATTAAGACACTATGAAGTGTCACATATGAATGTGATTGACAAAAATGAGCAACAATGTGTAATTATGAAAAAGACTGTTTAAAAAAAAATAAAATACATAAACCCCATTTCTCTGCCTCCTTGCATTATAGCATCTTCACAGAAATTGTCAAAAGGATTCTAAAGAGAAGTTCATGCATGAGGTGGGATGAAGGAATAAATGTCTGTATCTGATTATATGCGACGCTGTTGAAAAGATTGATGCTGAAGGCTGCACAGACAGTATCACCACTGAAGTTATCAGGAGGTTTGTCTGTGTAAGAACAGGAGAAATCTGTATCTTGATTTTTAAATCCTGTCTGTTGGAGTTAAGCCACTGTCATCAATGGCAGCATGAAAGTTTCACTGTACCTTCAGGAAGATGCAATGTCTTTAATTCAGTCTGGTCACTGGAAGTTTCACACTTCAGCTCAGATCTATAATCAAGTACAGAAGCAAGAAATATGGCCTGCATTTCTATGTTACCCACTAGAGAGCCTAAATGTTTTTCAGATGTTGTGCAGAGCAAGGGATTATTTCTGTTAACAGTTTCAAATGGTGGTAAGCAAGTCTAACTCTTTCTCTTAGAGAATAGTTAGGCATCTTTTGACATATCCCATCTTAGTGATTCACACTGAGTATAAATGACATAGATGAGATTAGTCAGAACTGGATAAGGTCCTGAAACATGACATATTCTGTGTGAATGCGTGCAATGTGCTTGTACATTTTTAAGCATTTACTCTATATGCCAGATTCAGCTGCTTGTATTACTTTTGTACTGGGCACATATTTTAAAGCCTTGATTACATACAAGAAACCCAGCAAATAAAATGTTCTGTGGTTCAGCTACAATGTAAGCAGCAGTACACTGCCTCTGTATCGGGGCTGTTGGCTCCTGACAATGCTTTTAAAAGCCGAGCCACCAAAATGTTCTTCTAAGCTGGATAAATTCAGATTAGGCAGGATAAATTAAATAATACAGTGCTCTAAATGTCAATTGCAGAAAGCCTTGCATGTACCTTTTTGGTTTGAAATGATATTATGACAATCTGAGATAAGTATTTAATTGAAGTATATTAATTTTTCTTGGTGTCAGGAATTCAGTGCACTGATGTCAGACTGCAAACTCCATTCTGAGTTTGCATTTTTTCTGCCACGTCTGTCTTCTGTTTTCATATTGAGCTAAACTCACAGGAGGTGCCAGAACAAAATCTTGTACCTGGCATGGAGCTAACAATAGGGAATAGTCTAATTTTAACTGTCCATTCAAATTAAATATGCTTTGGAGAAAGAGATGGCTATTGCCCTTCCTAATTCCTGCATAGGGTAAAATTTCAGGCCTGAACTTAAAAATAAAGGTAAGAAAACAGTGCATCACCTGGCAGGAAGCTGTCATTTCTCTTGCCTGGAGAATTTCTAATCAGTTTTGACAGGTCAGCTGGAAGGTCGTCACAGCCAAGTTTTAGTAGGAAAATTAAGATGTGGTTAGATGTATAGCAGTTACACTGGACATTACTCACAGACTTCAGTTTGTGCTTAGTGGTCATAATCACCAGAGAGCTGATGCTGTGTTCTGGTGAATGGTGAATGTGACGCTTCCCATTTGATATAGACAGTGCTGATGTGCATTAATCTATTCTTGGTGTACCTTTTTACTTCTCTTCATTGTTGTGGCTACAGAGATTACCTAAATTCCTTTATAGGAGAGAGATACAGTGCTTTGTAGAGTGAAATTTGCACAGGGTCAGGGGCTCTGACTTAAAGGACTAGCACCCAGAGGATGATCAGAAGCAGTATCTGAACTGAGGCAAGGAAATGCATTTGTATTTTTGCAAAGCTTTGGCCCTGAAGTTGTTTTGGGATTTGTTGCAGGCTTCTGTGCTTATTTGTGTTCATTGATGCATACCTCCAAAATGTTTGTAAGTGACAACTTTGGACAGTTAAGTGCCTGAGCAGCGAAGGCAGTTGGGTCTTGGTGTTCCTGTGGATCTTTGACAGGTGGAAAGCCTATGTCTAGGAAGGCACCTGGGAATCAAAGACAGCAGTGAGGTTACAGCCTGTTGAGGTTGATGGAAACTAGTCACACATGAAGCTCGATGGAATTGCAGTAACACTGGTAATGCTCACCACAAATGCATTTGCAAGCATCCTGGTGTGGTTTTGGGAGGAGAAAAATCATTGTGCTCTGACAGATTTTTGTTCCTGTCTTTTTGAAATAAAGTCAAAAAGTCTGAAAATGCTTATTTCCTCAATATTCAGATAAGTGCATCAGCATGTTAGAATGAAAGTGTAGGAAAGAATTTTAAAAAGAAAGCACTGAATGCCCTGAGTTTTCTGGTTACAGAAATTCCTGGGGGTTGCAGGGAGGAGTTGGGGGGGAAGAGAACATCACATGGACTAAATTATCCAGTCCTTTGATATACATGGAATAAAGCTAAAATATTCTGGTTGGTTTAGATTCCTGTCACTGTTTTCTTTCAAGGTATTGATTAGATGAAAACATCTGTGGTTGTTATGTAAGAGAGCTGGGTAAGTTGTCTATCAGGGGACGTGCTGTAAACAAAAGTGGTCTGACTAATGAATAATTTAAATCCATAATCCTGGCTGTTGTAGAATGACCTTTGATTGGAGGTCTGACAAAAAAATCTAAATGACAAAACTAGGTATGTTCTTATAAAATAGTATAGTTCTTATGTCATCTGGCTTGCCTGTCATTGCTATAGTGATGTTTACTTTAAGATAGTCTCATAGTGATGTGACTGTGGAGTCTCAGTTTTTCTTTTCACTTTTATCCCCTTTATTTTTTATGCTGACTACTGATCCATAAGCAGCCTTGGTTTGAGCTTCCTGGCTCTTCTAATGAGGAAACTCAGGCAGATTGGTATCACCCGCATCACTAAAAAGACTTGGAAGGATCCAGACAGACTTTGAGTTTTCCTGGTCCCATACCACCACACCCAGCCACCCAAAGGAGGATGTTTTTTTTTTTTTCCTTTTAATTTTCTATTTGCAAAATCTATTTGTGTATGTACCTAAGCAGTCATCTGATTGCTTGTGCAACTAATGCATCTTAAGGTGTTCAGAGAGGAGATAGGTGTAGCAGAGAGAAAAATGCATCTATCACCTGACTAGAGCATATGCAACTGTACTGCTGACTGGTCTTAACATAATAGGCAAATGGTGTAAATTTTGAAAGGGGGGGGGGGGAAGCCCATGGAAAACTGTTTACACCTCAGGTTGTGTCTGGCCTTTTAGGGCAGCATGCCAAACCTGCCTTTGTGTAAGGACCTTCAGGATCTGTTCTAAATTTGTCCAAGACCTGAGTGTTGTATGCTGCTGGGGTTGGGTCTCACATGTTCCTTCTAAGTCCAATGAGCCTTGGGAATGAGGGTAGTCTTTCATGTGGTGGGATTCCAGAGCCCATCCTCAACAACTGCAGTGATTAGGGAAAGCATAAACACCAAGTGCACAGCCTTCCTAAAAGCATTAGACAGATCATCTGTTGGCCAGAAACATTGTCCACCGAGTTATGCGTATGAGTAACTCCTATTAGCTGGAAAAGAGTGGAAGCTGAGGAGATTGTTTCAAACATGCTGCTAATTTCTGGTATTTGAAAGGCCAGAGAAGGATTGTTTTCCAGAACAACATTTCAGTGCTGTCCTGGTTCCGGCGGGGATAGGGTTAACTCTCCCCAGCCCAGGGGTATAAGTATACCACCTCATGTGAGCCATGCCTGCCCTGAGCTGCCGGGAGGGGACAGGAAGTCCCCGCTTGGAGCAGGTGGGGGCGTCCCGAGTCCGGTCGGTAAGTAGCGGTTCCCTAACCGCCTTTGTATGTCCTTCTGTCCTTGTTGTTGGTTTTGTGTTACCTTTGCTGTTCTATTAAATTGCCGTTGCCTCAACTCACGAGTTCTGCCCTTTTCTTGTGCTTCCTATTCTGGGAAGGGTGGCAGCGAGTGACACGTGGTTCTTTGTTGCTGTCTGAGGCCAAACCAGGACAAGTGCACAGAACCATATTGAGTCTTCTGATCCCTCAACTTCTTACAGCCTGGGACATCCTGCGACTCCCTCGCAGTCTGTAGGAGTGCTCTGTGCTCTGACTATATGGCAGAAGTGGTCTGGTACAAAGGGTGGAACTTCTTGGAACTTCTTTTTGGCAGTTAGGATTAGTAACAACATCCAGGAGCACAACTGATCAGTAATTTTCTAAGATAATGTGGTAACTTTTGGTATATTTTACATTATTTTTTTTTCATATTAGGTCGATCTATTGCCTCATTAGTCTTCTACTTAAGTATTTATTGATCTTAAGTAATTCTTTAAAGACACACCAACTTACCTAAATTTTCATAGTGAAATTGTCTTTTAATGTATTCTGAATCTTTTGTCTCTGAGCAACAATGGTATTCAGTGGTCATGTAAGAAGTATGCATTTACTTTGAGTGGATAAATTCCAACAACCTTTCTTCATTAAAACAGTGCAGTTCTAATATCAGCACACACTGTGCTCAAGATCAGTGTGTCTTGAGGACTTACATAAAGCTAAATGGTCTCATCCATCAGCTCTAATTGTTCCAGAATTTTCAAAGACATCACTAGTTCTGCGGCAAGAAAATAGTTTTTAATAGTACAAGTATATTTAGTGAGGGAGGTGGGGATAGGAACAGTCTAGAGGGAGAATTTGAATTTTTATTAATTTGAGGTAAACTGTTTTCACTTCCTTTGTATTTACTATAGCAGCTGAAGAATGACAGCATATATTTTACGTATATAAAATGTAGGTATATGCCTGTGCACTTGTCCATGTATTTTGAAAGACTGACTAAAAATTAGGAAGGATATGCACATGAAAACATAGGGGCAGCAAGACTTGTTTGGGTTTTTTTTTTAATGTTGCAGTAAAATTGTTGCTGTCCTGTGTAAGTTGTGAGTGTCTTTAAAGTATGTATTTCAGAGCTACTGTTCTGGAAAGAGAAATGAGCATTATACATTTCCGTTACCTACATATTTTCAAATGTTTTTTTTCCAGATTAATCATATAATGATCAGTGGAGAGTAAGAGAAGTCTCTGATTGAAGGTGATTTATCCTTTGATAGGTATTTAAAGATAGGTAAGTTAGGTGAGATGAACTCTGCCCAAATAGTAGAAGTGATCAAACAAGATCTATGGTGGTAATATTTGTTTATTCCTTTATAAAGACTGCTTTTTACTCTTACACCTGTAGTATGTCACTGGAGTTGGAAGCTTGCAGGAGAACAGAAATGGTGCCTTTCTATTTGAAATAAAATAATATATGAGTTAGCCATGAGCTAGTATTTTAAATAAACCAGGATGCCGAGTAAATTTCAGACCTATAGTGTTATGCTGTTTAAGGCATCAGTAAAAATATTTAAGCATTGCACTGGCACAGACACTGAGATGATTAGAGACCTTTTTTCTGCAGAAATATGCCTATTTTTAAATGTCAAAAATGGTTACCCGTTTTTCTTTTAAGGCTTGTTCTTTACTTACCTTTTTGCATGTATCTGGGAAATGTTTTGATGGTGTGATTTAGTAAAATACTTGAGATCGTCATGTCTGATATATATGCGATGTCACACTGATAATATTGGCTATAAATTTTACACTTCCCTTCTAAGTAGAAATGACTACCTCTGTATGTCTACAAATGCCTGTAATGATAGAAAATGGAGCAATTACTCTGCATTCAAGCCCCTCTTGCACTGAGGTAGAAATAGTATTTAGAGTTTCCTATCAGAAAAGGACAAGAGAAAATTCTCTTACCACCCTTGGCAGGCTCATACTAAGAGCACTTTGCCTTGCCATTTTCCTCTGTTTCTGTGCAATGTTGGAGAGATGATGGAGGCTGAAGGAAGCAAGCCCAGTGCATACTATTTCCAGTTTTCTTAGGCTGTTCCACGGGCTTCTGGGGGAAATAAGTTGCCTTTTCTTAGAGCAAAGGAAGGGTTACTTTTTGAATTGCATTAGCATCACATTTTTTTCTGACAGTGCAAACCTGCTTTACAGATGCTGTTTAGGTAAGCTGGAGTTCTGGGAGATAGGTAGTCCTATCTTTAAATACTTGAAATAAAAAGGGAAATATTTTGTCGCCAGTAAGATTGACATAGTCATCATTGACCTGTCAAAGACTGATGGAGGGCCGTAGGAGTAACTTAATTTCTGTGTTCTCAAGGGGCATTTGTTCTCACTACATAGTGAAAGGTGAGGGTCTTTTTATTGAATATAGGACAGGAAGACTTAAGACAGATGCAGGGCATTTACAACGTGTTTAGAAGTGAATTGTCAAATATCAACCTTTTTCAAATGTTATTTTCTGGTAGAGTTTTTTTTACTGGTAAGTAGTTTCTGGATTAAATCAGTTGCGTATATTACACCTTTAGCTATTTCAACTTACTAAAAGTGCTTTTTAGTTGTTGCTCATAATATTTTTGATTAATTGTAAATAGTTTTTTTAGCACATCACTAGTTTATGATGAACAGGGAGGTCTGAGGTTTGAGAATTTGAAAAAAAACCCTACCATTTTGTGTAGTATTCGTAAGGAGGAGATTTCCTAGATAACCTTAAGAAAGATGAATTTCATTGACTTAGCTTCCCTTAAATGCTATTTTTAAAATGCAGCCTCCTGGTAAGGTAAAAGGCGCTCTTTCTTTCAGATAAGCGTATTTCACTACCATTTGGGACCATTTGGGAGAGCTAGACATTAGGGACATCTCTTCCATGATATTCATCTTACTGATGTAGTGAACTTCATTTCATTGCAAAACTATTAATTGATGAACTATTTGGAAGATTGTACTTCTTGAACCTTTTTGTCAGTAGCACAGATATGCATTGTGCTTTCACATATGTTGGGTTGCACAAACAATGGCACCCCCCTCCTCCCCTCTTACAGGCCCTGAATGCATCCCAATTCACTGAAGATAGGATAGAAAATAATGGAGTATGTATAATCTTGTGCTATACTCTTGAGAGTTTAGGAGAAATTAATGAAATAATGTGCAGTACAATGCAGGAGACCACAACAAATCGGATGGTATTAAGAATGATGGGGGAAAAAAAAAAAATAGACTGCATACATCAAATTTGCAATGTCCTTAAAATGAAGAGCAACTTTAAACTAGTTTGACAAGCTAGCCTTCTTGAAGTACTTCAGAGTACTTCAGAAAGCAGCCGAAGTGTTGATGTACCCTTAAAGAAAAGCTTAAATGAATAAAGAATCATATGTTTTACTCTTTGCTTGCATCACTAGCTATAATAGTTGCCTGCTGCAGTGCCTCAAGAGTTGATGCCAGTGTTGCTGCTGCATTCAACTTGCTGCAGCACAGCTAAAACACAAGATTGGTTTGCATGTAAGAAGGAACAATGAATGAAGGAAGCAAGCAGGGTCCTGAGTGCTCACAGAAGTCCCCTCTCTAAAATACAGCTGTTCTTAAGGGCCACATGCTGGTGAGGGCACCCAAAGCAGATTGCTTGTATGTCACCTGTTGGATGAGGGAGCATGCCATGTTTGTAGCTACTCCAAAGGCTACTGTCAGGAGATAAGGAAGGAGCATTTTTTAAGTGTTTCTCCTCCTCTTTTTTTTCCATTGCATTCATGGTATACGGTTCACATGACAGGTTAATATATGTATTTTGGTAGGGTAGCATACGTATTTTGTATATATGACACACTGCTTAGCCTCTTCAGTCACATTGCTTCTTGGTGTATATTTCTACCTTCTTTCGTGTTAAATTTATTGGAACAGTACATATTAAAAGCAAGAATGAAGCTGCCAGTGAATAGTGCTGCATAAAAAAAGTGACTCAAACCTTAGGTAAAACTTAATGATCCTTTATTGGCTCATTATGCTTGGATCGTCATTTCTTGTACCCCTGCAATATATGAAAGACCAGTTCTAAGAGTGCAAAGGCTGTGAGATGAATTTTGTCAAGTACTTGGTATTAAACATTATTTCAATGTCCTCAAGAGAACAAATTCTCAAAAGATTTTAGCAAACTTTGTTTTCCTATTAGTACTTTTATGATTAATGAAAAAGAACTTCATATTTTTCCTGTTAGCCATAAATGACCATCAGTGTGAAGGATTGGTGTCTGAGATGCATCTCAAGTGATAGACAAACTTTTGATTATCCTCTGTTTTATGACTACATATGTTCAAATAGCTTGTATCAACTACATATCACACCTCTCTTTGCCTGCAGTTTCGCAGTTTTTTTTCCTCCTTCTTAAATATGTTATCACAGAAGTACCAGCACTGACGCTGATGGGGTCAGTCTTGGCCAGCAGTGGCTCCTCCTTGGAGCTGGCCATCATTGGCTCTGTTGGACATAGGGGAAACTTCTAGCAGCTCCTCACAGAAGTTTCTCACCCCTCCGCTACCAAAACCTTGTCAAGAAAACCCAATGCAGCAATACAGTTATCTAGCAAATAAAATATATTTTCATATTTTTAAGTACTTGTAAAAGTCAGGATTATTTGAAAAAGGTCTTATTTTGGCTCTCTGTTTAACATCATGGTGGATCAATGTAACCACGAACAAAAGCATTCACTGGTGTGAAATTGGGCATGAGGCTTTCGTGAAGATTTGCAGCCCAGTGAAATGCACTGTGGGATTCTAAATAGCATTTGGGTGGGATTGTAACAACTGTAAAGATTTTATCATAATAATTAAAGCAAGGTATAGGCACAGTAGAACTCTGCTCAAGCGTGTACAGAAGCTGTTGTTCCTGTTGCTCAGATAAAATGTGCAATTTGACTTGGGTAATTGTTTACATGACTCAGAATGAAGAAAGCAGAATGCTTCAGTAATACCTGCATTGATTCTGTTTTTGTGAGTCCTAATCTGGGTAAGCTCATACTTATTTTGTGTCCCATGTGTAAGGCTTGCTTAAGATAAAATGGCTATAAAAATAACACATACTGTGCTGTTTATCAGTTGTTTTGTTTTTTTTTAAAGGCAGGAGGACCTCTTTCATATGGGTAATGAAGTACTTGTAAATGAATAAAAATGAGCACTGATAGCTCTCTTGCAGAAGCTGTTCTGTACCTTTGTGCTGCAGTACTATGTATCAGGTTTTATATGGTTTGCTTTTCACATGCTACTCTTTCTCTGCTCCATGCAGGTAAATCCTTAAAGGGTGCATCTGAAAGTTGGTAGCTGCATTATGAAACCTGAAACCCAGACAACAACAACAACAAAGGACAACTTGCAATGGTTTAGTCAGCTCTTAGGTGGTTTTCCTGGTAATTCTTAAGTTTTTGGGAAGAAGACCAGTAGAAAACTGTCTCCTTTCTGTGTGAGGGCAGTGTTTATAGTGCCTATATACTACTGCTTGTGAGTGTGGTAATGTCAGACATTGGAAAACAGTGCTGTGTGATACTGTTTGCAATGAACTGTTCTTTCTAATTCTTCGCTTGTGAAGATAATTTCTCATTTGCATATGCAGCCTTGATGCTCCTGAATGTTTTCATTAAATTCCTGTAGCCCTCTTGTACTGTGGAATATCTTTTCAAACTGCCAATAGATATGAATAAATGTAAACAAAGCCTTTACATTTTTTTATATCTATTTCAAGTCTTTATGAGAAATACTTGTTTCTACCATGTCCTGGATGTTATTTTGGACATCTCACTTCCTTCTGCTTGGAAAGATTTACACCTGAATATCAGAAGTACCCATATCTGAATTCCGAAGCTTTACATGAGATGTTCTATCTATCCTGTGTGGTATTAAATTACAGTTAAGAAGGATTTTTGTTGGTTTATCCACTTCTAGCTTTCTTTATTACACTGCGAAACACTATGAGGCAAATAACTTCACCAGGCATCTGTTTGGTTACTCATTGAGATACTACCTGCAAAGCAGGAACATAGCTGAGTCCTATCCCTTGGAGTTCACAGAATGACAGAATGGTTGAGGTTGGAAGAGACCTCTGGAGGTCATCTGATCTGCTTAAGCAGGGCCACCTATAGCCACGATATCCAGATGGGTTTTGAGTATCTCCAAGGTGGGAGCATCCACAACCTCTCTTGGCATCCTGTGCTGGTGCTCAGTCACCTTCACAGTGAAAAAGTGTTTCCTGGTGTTTACAGATGGAACCTCCTGTGTTTTAGCTTGTGGTTATTGCTTCTTGTCCTGTCACTGGGGACAACTGAGAAAAGCCTAGCTCTCTCATCTTTATTACCCTCCCTACAGGTATTTTTATCTCATCCCCCTTAAACATTTACTTCTCCAGGTTGAACCGTCCCAGGTCTCTCAGCCTTTCCCCATAGGATAGATGCTCTAGTCCTTTAATCTTCTTGATGGCCCTTCACTGGACCCTCTCCAGTATGTCCATGTCTGTCTTGCAGTGGGGAGCCCAGAACTGGACCTAGCACTCCAGATGTGGCCTTACCACCAGTGGTGAGTCGAGGGGAAGGATCACTTCCTTCAACCTGCTCACAACGCTCCCCCTGATGCAGCCCAGGATATCTTTGGTTTTCTTTGCTGCAAGGGCACATTTCTGGCTCATGTTTAACTTGGTGTCCACCAGGACCTCCAGGGCAAAGCTGCTTTCCAGCTGGGTGATGTCCAGCCATATGCTGGTGCCTGAGGTTGTTTGTCTCTGGATACAGGACTTTGTGCTTGCCCTTACTTTACTTCACAAGGTTCCTGTCAGATCATTTCTCCAGCCTGTTGAGGTCCCTCTGGATGGCAGCACAACCATCTGGTGTATCAGTCACTCTAAGTGGGAATTGAGAAGACTCAAACCATTTTAGAACCTGAAGTGAAAACATGAAAAGTCTTGCCCGGAAATCTGTTAACTGTCACAGCAGCTTGTCAGAGCGTATCAAGTAGACTTGGCTTAACAAGAAATGAGTCCAGTCTTTCAAGTATACGTATCCAAATTCTTGGCAACCAAATTAATCACTAATTTTCAAAAATTAATGGATGCGGACCCAATGATTACTGACATTTGCTGGCTTAAAACCACAGGAAAATAAGTCCTTTGATGTATGTATTTGGGAGCGGTTTTAGTTGTGTCAGGAAGCTGGGAAGTTTTGAAGTCTTATCCACAGAATGGAAGCAAAAAAAAGTAGCTATCTGCTCAGGCTCAGTCTCATAATTCTGTTTGTGGGCAATTGTTACAGATTACACAGTTTTCGCTCTAAGTTTATTTTTTCAATTCTGCTGATAATTATTTACATAGCACTGTAATATGTATGACTTTAAAATAATTAGGGTAGGAAACGGGAAATTAAAAAGCAGAAAGTCCTTCAAGCAACTTACAGGTAAGCACAAAGCTCAAAAGAGTAGGAGTAAGTTCAATAAGGAACAGATGCAGAATTACTGTTAATGCTGGATTGTTATAACAGATGGATTTTGAAGGGAGCAGGGAGTGTGGGGCTGCTGGCACATTTTCTTTGGCAGGCAATTTGGAATTAAGGCCTAGATGATGTCTAGCCAGTACAAGACTGTCCAGGGACGTTCACATGAATAAAACATTTGTTTTCTCTTTTGGTGTATTGTGGTTGGTCAAGGGAGAAAAATGATCATAATCCCTATGATTTGAGGTGTGGGAACATAAATTACTTATAGAATAGACAAGAAAAGAAAGCAATATAGCCTTGTCATGATTTTTTTACTCTTCAGGAGCACAATTGCTGTATCAGTAAGGGACCTCTTGCTGATTATAAGAAACACTGGATTGAATCAAGTAACTGATGTGGTGCACTGTATACCTGAATGTAAAATATTCCAACAGTAATTCATGCCCTTGCTTGTTCAGGTGCAAAGAATTGGTAGAAACATCTGCATACTGAAATTTAAAACTCAATTTCTTTGAGTTCTATGTAAAGATAACTGGATTACATATTTGGTTGAAACAATAAAGGCTTTAATTCACTTAAATCTACAAATATGCAAGAGTTAAAAAGATCTTTTTTTTTTTGTCTTGAATGTGTTAGTCCACTGGAAATTTGATTGACAAGACAGTCCTGAGACCAAGGTTTGATATACTTTGGAAAAAATTTTGACAGTGAGGTTTCATAAAATCAGATGTTAATTCTATTATTAAAGGTATTAATGCCTGTCCAAAGCTTTTAAAAATTAATGGAGACAAATGTAACTAATTTAATGACATTGACCCAACCATTATAAAAACACATGAAGCTATTTTGTTCTTGTAAATAAGGAACTTTCTCACACATAAAACTCTAAAGAATGCTATCTCTAAGGAAAGAGAGATTGAATATGATGTAAGGGTTAGAATGAAATAAAATTGAAATTACTGAACTTGTTGATCTAGGTGCAGGAAACATCAAGTCTTTAATGAATCATATTTCATCGTAGCTTTGCCTCACTTTAGACAACCTTACCTTTGTTGTTAGAGACATGTTATGCACACTTTATTTTTTAGCATGACTACTACTCTGTTAATCCCACTAAAGAAGTATCTGGAAATCTACTACTGCGGTTGCTTCTTGCCATTTGCAAAAAATTGACTTTGCATCTACAGCGGTGACCCAAGCTGATTCTTCCCCTTTCTTTGTTAATCATAGAGTGAACACGTAGTTAGAAATGGGAAAGATAGTACCTTTGGCAATAGTGCCCTTCGGAATTTATCTTTTTCAGGGAAAAGTACCTTCTTCCTCAGGCCCTTCTTGGAGGCATTGTCAGTCACTGTGAAGCTTTCCTACGGCTGTCTGCCTGGTTAGAATGGAGAGAAAGAGCTTGTTTCTCATTGTTCTTATTACTGATGCCCAATCAGCTTCCTGTAAGGATATTTTTTTCATTATCTGTGAGGGCTGGTGATGTTTGCTCTAGGCAGTCCCAGGATCCACGTGGAAATCTAGTGGCAGGCTTTTCCATTAGCTCTTTGTGGCTACAGAATATTGTCAAAAAGAGCTGTAGCTAGCAGGATATCTATGTTAAGTACACTCCTTGATGCACGGAGGGGCAGTAATGCATTTGAGTCCTTGCAGCTGGACGACTTTCTCCTGCCTAATGTGAGGAGTGCTAGAAAGTGTGATTTCTGTTTTCACTCAGTTGAACTCTGCTACATCCAGAAATCTTTCTCTCCTGAGACTGCAGCTGTTCCAGCCAGGGCAGCATGCAGTTGTTACTGTGTTCTAGGCAAGACAAAACACTTCTAGTTTTATTTTTCATTGTCTACCTGCAGATGAATGGGTGTTTTCTTGGATTACCTGTGCTTTGGGAGCTCAGAATCGATATATTCTGGAAAAACCCCCATACTGTATCTTGATTTTTCTCATCAAGAAAGTTGAATGCAGGACCAGCAAATCTGTACTATGTTAAAATTCTGCACAGTTTAAATTGCAATATTGATGCAAATGGTATATGGCAATAGATTTTCTGGGAAGTTCTGGCATTGGTGGTAGGCGAACCCTATAGGTGTCATTACATGTGTAACAGCATTATAAAATGAGCATAAATTATTGTATTCATTAAAGAAATCAAATTAAAAACCGTTGTGCAATAACAATTAGATGTAATAGCTCAAATTTTCTACTGCCTAGAGAAAAACTTGCAATTCTGATACCATATTATACATAAATCTTACTCTTTGTATTAAGAGAAACTTTATGTAATCTGAAAGGAAACTACATGATACTTGAATTAGTTGTGGGTGTGGTGACAGAAGAGTCTGATTAAGCATTCATTTTTTCTGTTAGAAAGTCAGCTTCACAAGGGACTTACAACTTATTTGAAAATATTATTTCTAATTGAAACTTCATATGTAACCTATGAGACTAGGAACACATGTAATAAATTATGCTTCCATGAGAAACAAAAAAGAAAAAAAGGAAAGAAAAGTAGAATATTTCTACTTTATGTTAATCTTTGCCTTCAAGTAACTCACATACAACATCAATTTACAAATAGCTTTGTCTAATACCTTTTGACAATTTTGTTGCATTGGGGTAGGTTTTTTTGAAGAGGAGATGTAGTAGGTAATGTTTAACTGAGGAAATGCATAGTGGCTTTTTAAATGATACTTCTCTGCAATTTGTAAATGCAAGATTTCCTGATAGACTGTGTAATTACATTGTAACAGGTAATCAAGTAGCTCTTGTTAATGATGTATACACACAAATATACGATTTATATATATTATATGTGCTTTGTATATAGTTTATATATGTACTATATAGAGTTGAACTGCTAAACTAACTGAAAGATTTCTGCATGTGTACTTAAAAGTATGTGTATGCAACATGTAACATAAATACGTGCACACTTAACCCAAAGTATGGAAGAACTACTAGGAAAATGATACATGTGTTTTAAATGGATTTTGGTACAAATTTTCTTGAAACAGTTGCACAGAAATTAGATTCAGACACACAGTGCTCATCTGAGGATATAAATATACGAGCATTCATTCTGTAAATGCTTGAGCTTTGTGTTTCCATATCACTATTATTCTCATAGGAAGAGTATTCTAAGTCACTGTTCATAAACCATATTGACAGTCTTGACTTATCCAGTGTGCTGTATATTTTTGTTAGGCAGTAGATTGAATAAAGTTTAACCTTCAATCAATTTTCTTTGGCTACTAAATTAAAAACAGGTTTTCATGATTTTTCATCATTTGGTGCTTTATCCTTTTATATAGTGTTATACATTGAATGCAAATATCTTCTAACACTCATACACATTTTTCCTAATTACATGAATTAATGACCAAAGTTATGATGTGGGGTTTTTTTGGTAATATTTAATGGCCTGTGTAATTACTAGGGTACAATGCGGTGAGGCAGTTGAGTTTGAAAGTAACTTATCTACTAACTCTGAAAGGGCTGATGACATGTGTTTTGTTTTCTGTTGGCAAAAGTGTGTTTTGCCTGGTATCCTGGTATCTGTTGGAGGGGGCAGCACAGTGGCACAAGCTATGAAAGGTCTTTCTGGAATGCATTGATGATAACTTCCTGACACAGGTGATGGAGAAGCCAACGGGGGAAGATTCACTGCTAGATCTAGTATTTAAAACAAGGAATGACAAAGGACTAACTGGGGATGTGGATTTTGGGAGCAGTCTTGCTGCAGTGGCCATGAGATGGTGGAGTTCACGATCTTGAAGAACAATAGCAGGGGCAATCATGCCTGATGAACCTGATGATAGGTTTATATGATGAGGTAACTGACTTAGTGGATGAGGGGAGAGCTGTGGATGTTGCTGTTTTCAGTAATGGTTGCAGGACTGTCTCCCATCACATCATAACTGACAAACTGATGGAGTGTAGACTTAAGTTAATGGGCAGTGAGGTGGAACTGAAAGACGTCTAAACTGCTGGACTGAAAGGGTTGTGATCAGGGGCAAAGTCCAGTCCTTAGCAGTGTTGTCCAGGGGTCTAATATTGCTTAATATCCTCATTACTGAGCTGCATGATGGGACATATGAATCCTCAGCAAGCTTTGTAGATAACACCAAATTGGGATGATAGACCAACCAGACGATTGTGCAGCTTTGATGAGCTGGAAAAACGGGCTGAGGGAAATGTTACGAGTTTCAACATCATGAAACATGGAGTCCTGTCCATGGGGCAAATAACCTGGTGCCAAGAACAGGCTGTGAGTGGATAGGCCGGAAAGCAGCTTGGACAAGAAGGTATATGAGAGGCACAGGGTCAGGGTGGACCCAAAGTTGCCATGAGCAACCAATGCACCTGCGTGGCAAAGAAGGGTATTATCATCCTTGGAGGTACTCACAATCTAACTGGCTGTTGTCCTGGCCACCCTGCCTTTTATGCCAGCTCTTTGAGCCAGGGATTTGACT
>VXBO01013350.1:219407-297910 GCA_013400135.1 Rhinoptilus africanus | reverse complement strand
GCCGGGGGGCACAGCGGGGCTGGGGACAAACTCTTCGTCCGAACCCATCTCGGGAGGTCGTTTTACAGCTCTCGCCCGTTCCTTCCTCCCCTCGCAACCAGCTCCCCGCGGGGGGAAAAAACTTCGCTGCACCAAAAATAAATCTGACCCAAGTGCCCGCACCCGGCCGGCGAGCCGGGGCCAGGGGCAGCGCGCCCGGCCCGGCCGGAGCTCACCCTCCCCGCGAAGCCCCGGCCGCCCCCCGGCACAGAAAAGCGGAAAAGCCTCCGTTCCCCCGGGGGGCTCCGTCAGAGGTGCGGAGCCGGGCAGGGACGAAATCTACGCCTCCCCGAAACCTGTCCAGAAGCGGGGGAGCGGCGAGCAGCCTCCTCCGGGCGGGCAGGCAGCGCGGTGCCGGCTCTCCGCCTTTCCCCGGGGCTTTTTTCGTTTGCAAACGAACTCCCGGGCAGACCCAGAGGTGCTGGGGCCGGCGGAGCTGCAGGGTCTGGGCACCCCCTGCCCATCCCCGAGGCCCATTTGTTTTCCCTCAAAAAGCACCCCCCTCGGCCGCCTCCCGCCGCCCTGCCGCTGGGCCGGGAGAGGGAAATGAGCCTAAATTTGAGCGAGCCCCTGGACCGGTGTAAGCGGGGATGCTCCCGGGCGGTGTGCAAGGAAAATGAGGGAGTCCGTCCCCCCTCATACTTGTAAAATAGAAATTAAAAGTAACTCCCGGGGCGGATGGACTCCTCCGGCCGCCTCATCGCCTTGCGTGGGACTGCGAGGAGCTTTTCCCACGGCGGGGGAGGTCGGCGGGAGCGCTCCCATCCCAAATGTCGGGGGCCGGCACGTCCTCTCTCGGCCCCTATCGTGGCCGGGGACCCTACAGACCCCCTACGCCTGCTGGTTTTTTGGGGTTCCCCTGGGGCTTGGGGGTGGGGGCTGAAGAGGCGGTCTGTGCTGCTGGCTCTGCAGCCAGACCCCCGGTTTCCACCCGGGGACAGGGTCCTCCTGCAGCCGCCGCGGGGGTTCCCGCGAGGGAAAAGCGAACACGAGCATCTGAACGTATTTTTATTCTTTTAAACTAGTTTGACTTTCTAGTCCAAGAAATCCAGTTGGACGCAGGCTCCCCGGGAAGAACAGCCGGGATGTGCCCGTCCCAGCTCCAGGCAAGGCGAGCACTTGATTTTTTAGTCTTTCATTTTAAAAAAGTATAATTAAATACTTTGATAAATGCCATCTGCAGGACTCCTCTGGAGGGCAGGGAAGTGGACGGAGCCTGCCAGGGACATTTCAGGCCTGCCGTCTGTGCCAGGCTCTGAGGGCGGCAGAGATTTAGGAGCTCTCGGTCCTCCCTGCCCCGTCCCAGACCCGGGAGAGGGAAGGCCGGGCCGCGGGACAAGCAGGGAGGACCCGCCGGAAGGGATTTGTGCAGCCCCGACCCAGTTCAGACCCTGTCTGTCCCCTGGGTCACTCTCGTTTCGGGACGGGGAACAGCCACAACCTTCTCTCCAACCCCCTTCGGCTCCCGGGAAGAGCCTGGAGGAGGAGAGATCAGGGCTCCGAGACTGCGGAGCTCGCCCTGAGACAGCGGGGATGGGCGCAGGGGAGGCAGGGGCAGGCAGCGCCCGGCCCGCACAGCTGCGCCCGGGGGCGGCTGGAAATAGCACACAGCGGTGGGTTTCACCGTCACCTCCGGGCTGGGGGTGCCGAGCCCCGGGGTGCTGCCCACCTTGGCCCAGGGGCTCCCTCGCTTCCCCCCGCAGAGGAGCGGCGGGAGGGGCTTCCCGCAGGTTGTCCCCCCCTGCCCCAAAACTTCACTCTGGACTCGGGGCCCGGCAAAACTTTGTTGCATGAGGGGGGACACGACGACACAGCCACCCAGGGCTGTGACAGCCGAGCCGTGCTGGCTCCTCCGAGACCTGTAATATCTCCGCTGCTGCCGGCACGCGTGAATAATTCACCAGGCTGCCAAATGCAAGTAACGTTTGTGGCAGCTATGAAGGAGCCGGGGAGGCGAGGGCTCGTTTTTGGGGAGCAGGAGGAGGTGTGGGGAATCAATTGAAACTTAATAAAGGGAGTGGGGGGGAGAATGGCGGAAATAAGCCAGGCAACTTCTTCTAATAACAACTTGGTGTTAATAATTCAGGAGCAGTCATTGGATTATAGCGCAATATCCGAAGTACGCGTTGCCGGCACAGTGCGGGTGGATAATGTAATCGGAGCTCATTTCGCCTTCCAATAAATTACAGCAGCAAAAGTTTCCTGTTAAAGCAGTTATTTGTATTTCTTTTTTGAAGGTGATCCCCCTCCCTTCTCCCCTTCCAGCAACTGCAATAAGGAAATTAATTAAAAACTAATATTTCCACCCCTTGCAAAAGCAGCACTGAGATGCGAAGCCAGAGTCTAGCTGTGATCTCTCCCAACTTTGAGCGCTGTGAGGCTGCTCCTCTCTACCTCTTACTTCTTTCTTTCAGTTCTCCTGTTTTTCCATCCCTCCTTTTTTGCATCCTACTCTTTCTGACCTCGTGAGACCTCTCCAAGCTCAGACAAGTGCTGCTGCAAAGAAAAATGTCCCTGAAATCCATCCCTTCATGTTTGGCTTGCTGTGTTTGTTCCCCTTGTCCCTCTCAGGTCCTGTTACGAAGGGGTAACAGCTAGAGGCAGAGTCAAACAGCAGTTCACTTGTCTTTGAACTCACATGTGAGGTGAGTTTGCAAGGCCTCAGATGACCCTTGTTCTTTTCCTTACAAACAGCAGTGCCATTTACTAGCAGAGCGCCCCCCCCTCCCTAGCCAGGCTATTCCAGCTTTCCTCTTCTCTATTCCCCTGCTTCTATCAACAATGGGAGGGCTATACTCTTGCACTTTTGTGGCCTTCATCCATGGCCAGGGTTCACCAGCCGGTTCTCAAGCCTCTCCCACCATTGCCGCTGGACTCGGGGCCCCACTGCACCACTCTCCTGTGCCAACCTGCTCTCTGTGTCCTGCCTGGGGCCCGTCTCACACCTGCCTTGAAAAGTGATCTTTCCCCAACAGCTTGGCCATGGCCAGCAGACACATCTGATGGGACGCTTTACACCTCTGTTTATTTTATTCCGCGTTCCACTCCAGGAACCTTAGACACATTCCTTGGATGGGCTTGTATCAGGCATGACTCTTTCTACGGGTACTTTTAGCATCCTGTAATGGTGGCTGGCATTTCCCATCCTGCGTAATAGCTGCTGTCAGCTTACAGCATTTCTGTACCGATGGCTGTCGGATCAGGCTGTCTCCCTGTCTCCAGTGCTGCATGCCAGTACGACGGAGAGAGAAGAGCTTCCTGCAGGAGGCTGGGGTTCACAAAAAAATCTCTCTCCTTTTAGGCATTTCCCTAATTCCTGCTCTTTGGGAAATGATTCAGGCCCTGAAATCTGAGGTTTAACATTGATACAAAAATGCCTCATCTTTAGTGATTCCACCACTGAGTGTCCTGGGGCCTGGTCCATTTCTCTTCTCTGTTTAGTTTGGTTCGTGACATCTTGTGGCACTGAATTCCCACATCCTCCTGACTAGCACCCAGGGCTCTTTTCCAGCTGATGTACGATCGCTTGCGATGGTGGAACTTTACTGCCCAGGCTTTTTGTCTGGGCACTGAGTAAAGCACGTGTAGTGAACAGCCTCAAGATTTCTCCTATTTTTCTGCTTGAAATCTCCTCAGGGTCTATTTAGTTCTGCTGCTTTTTACAGGTGTGGAAAGCAGGTCTTTGCTAATGCCAAATATGCAGCAACACGTGGGTCTGGGTTCTGCTTGTGTACGACAAAACCAGTCAGGTTCCCCTCATCTGCCATCGTTAGTGTTACGACTTAACGAGGATCTACCAGTGTTCCTCAGTAAGAGCTAAAGGGAGGGTGGTGAGCAAGATGCAGAAAGGGTTTTATAATGGCAAACAGCAGAAATAACTCAGTCTGGGGTGTGCAAAGGGGCTGGCTGCTGTGGGCACCCCTCGGCAGAGGCTGCGGCTGGTTTGAAAGGTCTGTGGCGAATGCGGATGGAAGTGGTGCGAGGCCAGGTATGGAAAAATAAGGCTGGATGCCCAGGTCCCGGAGGGGTCCCCGGCCGGGGGGAGCGGCGGCGGCGGGGCAGCAGCCGCTAGAGGGAGGGCTCCGAACGCGCAGGGAGCGGGGGGGGACGGACGGACGGACGGACGGAGGGACCGACCCCGGGGTTCACCGCCGCGTCGGAGAGCAGCCGCGAAGAGGCTACTTCAGTCTATCCCAAACCACGGGTCGGCTTTCCAGCGGCACCCCCTCTCCCGCGCTTTAAATCCGGTGATTTGTCTGCTTGGAAAGCTGTGTGCCTGCTCCTGCCGCGACTTTCAGTCTCAGCGAAGAAATGTGTGTTGAAAGTCTCCCGTGCTCTGCAAACCTATTGCCAAACTCCAGATGGTCCTGGGGAGAGAGTGTCCGTGAGCCTCAGAGTAGATGAACTCCAGGACACGGTAGAAAAGCAATTTCAGTTTCCGAAGGTTAAACTGTTGTCAACTGAGAACGCAAGGTAACGATTACAGGAGATGTGATTTTTTGGGGTTTGTACAGATCCTTAAATGGTGACCTTGTTACCTACAGGGGGTGCAGGCAGAGGGGCAGGAGGAGTGAAGCCCAGCAGCGGGAGAAGGGGTGCCCGCGGACCCCACGGTGACGGAGCGGTGGTAGTGCTGTGGGTGCAGCGCGGCCACTCTTCTCTTTGCCCTTTTGGCCCGTGCGTGTGTGTAACCTGCAGCCCCACAGGCTCAGCTGGGCACGCTGTGCCGCAGGAACACGACCTTCTGCTCTGAAGATGGTAAGAGCTTTGTGCTGGCAGCAGAACAACATACCCAGTACAAATAGAATCATTCTGATAATAAATCACCATCCATAATAAGAAGACATCGTTAATAATAAATCATCCAGGGGCCTCTAGAGATCAGCGTACAACTTACTGTAAAAATAGATAGGAAACATGGTGTGATCATTACAAGCAAGATAACAAATAAAAGAGAAAATGACTTTTATAGGTATTTAGCTCTTCTTTCCTTTTCCCAGCTTCTAGCCCAGTTTGTTATCAGGACAGCTACGATTTAAGTTTGGTCACAAACCCAGACTGCATTTTGCAGTTGGGGAGCTCTGGGTTGAGAGCACCTGTGAGCTGGCCAGTCCGCGACCTGTGAACGAGCTGCCTGGCAAAAATCCCTCCTCCTTTTTTCTCCCTCTCTGCTCACAGTGTGATCTCTTAGTTATCCTGATTTCTCCAAAGGTCCTGGGTATGGGCAAGTGCTCCCCGGTTATGATATACAGGAGCCAGCTGAGGCCTTGCCCATAGATGTCGTCTCTTTACGTACCTCTTCAGTTGGCAGGATTTGTTGCCCGGCTCCCATGGCTTTGTTTCGGCTCAGCTGACAGGGTGACCGGACTTCAGAAACCGGAGAACAGCGAGGGGCAAACACACGGCAAAACCCAAGCTTTTAAACAAATGAATATTCACATCGAGAACTCTCCGGACCCAGGAATATTTTCACGCATAAACTGTCTGACTTGTGAAATTGCTCCATGCACAGAAGACTTGCAAATTTCATAAATTTGTTTAAGGACAAATTTGCAAGTCTTGGCTTGCACTGTTCCGACAGCTCTGAAACAGATCCGCTTGGGATATCAGTGCTGCTTTCTTGCAGCAGAGGGGAAAGAGGTTAGGGCTGTTCAAATCTTCCTTGGTTTCTCCCCTTGTTTGCGTTTGCCAAGCAAACAATAGCAGATGTTATATAGTCAGTTCAGTTCGCTACTAGTCCCATTATGTTCTATTTATGTTTCACTTTATTGGCTTTTTTTTTTATTTTCCTATTATTGTTTCACTCTGGGGGAGGCAGAGGATATAATATATTCATCTTTATTATACAAAATCTGTGTGAAGCATTTAATAAAATGCTGTTTCCACACAGCTAGGAATATTACTGTTAGCTATTCTTAAGTTAATGCTCCTATTAAAAAATGTTTGATGGCTGCAGTGACTGGAACTTGTGTGGACAAAAAGCACACACACCACTAAATAAGGCACTCGTGGCAATTCAGAGATTTCCCCATGCCTCGTGGAAAACTTCTGTTTAGCCAGATTTCTGCTTACTTAGCATGTTTCCAGCATTGTTGTTCCCTGGTTTTATTATTAGTTATATCTGAATGGAAAGTAAGTTTTGCTTTTTCTCCCCCAAACTTTCCCCTGGTATTGGAGGGGTCAAATCTGACCCCCATCCCCAGGTCTCTGTCCCACGTGGGAGTTTTGGCAGAGGCAGGTGTGAAGGTGATGGGGACAGGACACCGATGGGAATGCAGTCACAGTTGCTGTCTGAACCAGGACCAGCTTGTGCCAAGCCCATGATGCTCTCCTGCCCCAAAACTGCTGATTCAGTCCTGAAATGCCTGCATGAGGAAAGCCAGGCTTGTTCTGCCTTACAAGCCAGCGGGCAGGGGCAGCGGGTCTATACTTGCTCGTGGAGATGGAGCAGGGCAGCGTCTGAGACCTACATGTGACGGCATCTGTGCCAGGAATGAGAGTGGTTCTCCATGGACCAGGATCACAGGAGATGGTGCTGCTTCGGGGTGGGGCTGAGGGGGTAATGCAGAACAGCCGTGAAAAGTCAGTGTTATTGCATCAGGTGAGAGGAGATGAGCAATGGAAAAGTACCTGTTCCTAAGGAACAAAAAGCTATTTTCAGATAAAGGTCTTTCCCTAATCAATAACTTTCCATGGAAGATGGAGACATCCACACTCAAGACAACACTGACTCAAAGATCAACATATTGGGCTTTAGACCCAGAGCTCAGTCAAACACGCAGTTTAACACCATGTTTCTCCCCGGCACAGGCAGGGGTTTGACAAGCAGATGAACCCTCTCAGAAGCAGGGGCTTTATCCCTGCCTGTCTCCTTTGAAGAACAACAAGGCAGTTCAGTGATGCGAGCGCTACACGTTTGCAGGACGCTAATGGCAATCAGCCCGGCCCTGGTCTGTACTGTCACCATATAAAAGAGGCTGAGGAAGGCCATATAGGGTCTATTAAGTTCTGTCTAGTCCCCTATCCTGGCTTCACTGTTGCCTGATGGTGGATGTCCTGAGAGAGCAAAAGACTCAATTATAGAGTATATTATTGTCATTATGGTATTACATAATATTATTAAAATACAAGCATTAGGATGTATATGGCACGCTTCCCTGGGATACTTTCCCAGCCCCTGGCAGTTTGTGGTTCAGAGAGTCCTGAGCCAGAAGTGATACCTTTGTGTTTTATAGCTGCAGATAGATTGTTCTTCCATGAACGTGTCTAACCACTTGTTCAACCCATATAATCTTCCGGCATCCATGATATCCCGGGGCAATGAGTTTCACGGCTAATCTACGAGCTATGCAGATAAGATCTTCCTTTCATTTGTTATGAATCTGCCACCTGATAACTCCACGTCCGCTCCCACTTGTTCAGGAAGAGGCGACACACAGTTAATCCCTGCTCACCCACTCCTTGGCCTGTCTGACAGCACAGACGCCTGTAGTCCTTGGTAAAGCCTGTCAGCCTGGAAACATGGAGCTGACTGTGGGAGAGGTGAACCTCCTATCGTTCAGGACCGAGCAGCTGATGGAGAAGACCAAGGAAAACCAAGATGTGCCTCAGAGAGAGAATGACATTCATGGTGTGGTGGGCAGTGGGGAGGTCTGTGGTGTCCCTGGTTGGGCAAACACCTGGGGAAGATGTTGGGCCACCAGGATGAATTGGAGGAAGATGCCTGGCTGATGCGTTAGGTTGGCTGTTGTATGAGGGAAGATGGCTGTGAAAGTGAAGGGTTGGCTATTGGGTCTGCAGGGGTGAAACAGAAACAGTGGGGTACGGAGCTCATCCCGGTCGGCCAAAATCTCCAGAGTGTCCTGAGGAGTCCGGGCAAAGCAGACCAGGAGCTTGAGGCTCACACGTACTCTCTTGGGATGGACCTGAGCTGGGCTTCAGAGCATTGAACAAAGGTGGAGAGCATCCATTGGCAGATGCACGGCAGCGCTGCCAGGATGAGAGACTGTCCTCAGCCTGTCCCCTGTCCTCAGCCTGTCTCAGCATGTGCTGCAGCACTCTGGGTTTGCTCCTTTTTCTGCCCAGGTTTTGGTGCTTTTGTGTACCCCATGTTCCCAGGGCCGGGAAGGCTTTGCAGGTGTAAAATGAAACATCCAAGGAATTTGGATGCCGATGAAACATCCAATAATTTGGGCCCTGCTATGAAATTATCATGCTTTGTGAATGATAAGGGTTATAGCAGAAGTGTAAGGACAAGTGTCCTCAGCCTCCACAAGGCTCTTGGTCTCTCTAGACACGTCACCCTGTGTGTTGGATAGGGAGAGGAGCTAGGGGAAGGAGGACTTGCCTGCTGTCAGAGCAGTCATTTCATGATGTTGTGTTCTCCAGACAAGAGCACCTGCGAGACAGAGAGAGCTTGGTAAGCTCCAGAAAGTGGAAATATTTCACAAAAGCACCATAAACATCTGCTGAGCGGTACCTGGGAACGTGACTATGAGAGAGAATGCAGAGGTGCAGGGGAGAGGGAGAACCAGTCTTTGAAATGGGCTAAACCCCCCAGCGCTGTGGGGGTGATGTGAAAGGCTCGATGGCACCGTGGGGGGCACCAGCCCTGGCAGGCTGTGGAGGAACCCCCTGGAGAGACTTCCTGAGGCTTTTGCAATGTGATAGGAGTGAGGACAGAGCCAGATTTGCTTGAAATACTTCATTTTAATTGCAGAAGGCTGTCTGCCGTCTCCCTGCGGCCTCGCTGGGATGCATTTCTGTCTCAGTCATACACATGCAACTTTTGGGCTGGTGAATGGTGCCAATGACAGGCAGGGACCAAACTGTCCTTAATGCAGACCTCTCCCCCTAAGCAGTCCTCTAGGACTTAAGCCCTAAGGGCTGCCTATTGCCCTGCTGGGCAGGCTCCTTGGGTCACCTGGTATCATTGCTTCACTGTATTTTTCCAAGTTTTTAATGTTTCACTCAAAACCTTGGTGGCAGTTTATCTTGCACATGTAGACTAACTGCCCAGGGCAAGGGAAAAAGACAAACCACACTTTTTTTTTTGTTGTTTTTTTCCCATTGGTTTAAACACTCTCATGATTTTGAACCTGCTTCCCAGGTTTTTTGGCTGCTTGGTGCTGACAGCACTGAAATGGAGCACGGGTTTCCTGCCAGGACCCGTAATTCTAGTGATTTTCCAAAATCCCTCTGTCTCCAGAAGCCATTAAACAAAATCACTTTCTTTCCTGCGACCTTCCGTTGCAGTTCCTGATCTGATGAGCTGCACTGCTGTAATGCGCAGCCCCCATGGCTGCATCCAAGGGGGCACCTCCCAAATGCTGGGTGTCTGCTGAGAGCCTCCCAAATGAACCACGGGCTCTGCTGTTGGCTGCCTCCAGCCATCTCTGCTCCCACGGTTCTTCAGCCGTGCAGGTTCACTAGTGGGAGGTGAGGGGAGCAGGGAAATTTTACCTCTCTTGGTCTGCCTATCCTTCCCTCTCAATATGGACCTGTATTAAGAGAAAAGGACAAAGCTGTGTTTCTAATGATCCTTGTTGTTGAAGGGGGAACTATGTAGGGAGCAAATCTGGGTGTCCCGAAGGCAGAAATGCCTATGTGGTTTGGGGAGATGCTTGGGGAAGGTGTGATGCAGATATTTCACCTCACAGTGTGGACCTGGGAGGGATAGCAGAACCCACCTGCTTATCCAGCCCTTCACTCCATCAGGATAAACCAGTCCTCTTGGTTTCTGTGGGAGGTACGGCACCTTACCCAGTGAGTGAGCAATGATCTGCCATTGCTTTAGGTGGCGAGGAGCCTGAGAAACAGAGAGGTGATGCTGCTTGTTTCCCTCTGGTCTTCATTACCTGTTATTTAAAAATTCCTCCTGGCTGTAATCTCCCAGCTCAGTGTCCCATAACCACCACTAGATGATCTTTCTCCGTCACCCACCTCCTTAGATCCTAGACCTTAAAGTGCACCTCAGAATTAGCCCAACCCAGACACTCCATGCTTCCTATACTGGTCTCCCAGTGTGGGCTGTGCCGGGAGGAGGAGATCTCCCCACCAAATGGCTCTTCCTTCTCCCAGCCCCCCAGCCATGGTGCCCTGTGCCCCCCAGGGAGCAGAGCTGGCTGGGGTTTGCAGACCCACATGCCCAACCCCCCCTGGTACCTGAGCTCAGAGGGGGGATGTTGTCCCAGCTGTGGGGCTGTGGAGAGCAGAAGCCTCATCAGTGGGGGACAGTCCCCATCCCACACAGAAACAGCACTGTGGGGTGGGGAGGCAGGTGGGGGAACTGGGCAGAGCATTGTGAGCAGGCAGAGCATCGCAGGCAGCCCCTTCCCTCGGCATCACTGCACACGAACAACCTTCTCCCCATCCCCACAAAAGTTCTCTCCCCTCCCCAGCAACCCCTTTTCCCTTCCCCTCCCCGTGCCAGCGCGCAGGAGCAGCCAGTCGGTGGGAGGCTGAGCCCCGGCTGCTCGCCGTCTCTCCCACCATGTGCTCCGGGGAAGGCCCGCGGCGCCATGCTCTGCTGTCTGCCTCGATGTCTTTTTACTCCCGTTTCCCTGGTTTCGCATGGCAGCGGCCCATGTTTGCCTGTGCAAAGCCTTCCTCTGGATTGCTGGCAGCCGCGCTTTCAAACCCAGCTTGCCGTTTTCCCCAGAGTGGCGGGATTGATTGGCTCCAGCCGGAATGGGCATGGCTCTCCGCTGCTTGGACCGAAATGCAACCATCTGTTACACCTCTAGTTAAAAGTACATAAAGTTGAGCATTTGCGTGTAGACAATACCACCCCTGATACGCTTTCCACCGCACATCCCTCTCGCACTTTGGCAGGATCTTGCACCGCGATGGACCCAGTACAGGCAAAACCGGCACTTTAGCTCTGCTGGAACCAAGCAGTGCGGAGACAGCGGGGGCATAAATCAGCCTTTCCTTCTTTCTCTGCAGCCGGTCGCCGTCGATTTCGCAGTGTGCCATGCCCCAGGCTTACCCCTGGCCGGGGCTGGTCCTGCTACCCCCTCCCCACTGGGCTGAAGCCCTCCCCACGCTGGCGGCCAGGCTCCCTCATGCCTGCTGTGCCACTGATGCCAGTGGAAACGGCAGTGCGTTGCTGTGGCTCGGTCGGATGTTCCCATCAAGCGAAGGCACTGTGGATAAAAAGGCAGCGGAGAGGCGGGAAGAGGGGACCAGCATGCGAGAGAGCCTGGGGGGTGGGAGCGTGGAGGCGAGGTGGCAGATGCATCACTCGCATAGCCCTGCACCTGCAAAAGCCTGCACCACACACCTGCACTGCTCACTGCCCTGTGCTGCCAGCCCGGCTTCGCGCTGCCCATCCGCTGTCTGACTGTCCCCACGGAGCAGTGCCATAAGGGAAAGGCAGGGGAGTGGGGTGGGAATGGGGCTGAGCAGCCGCCCCCTCCCTGAAAGCGTTGAGCACAGCAAGATCCTGCCATGGCTATAAGGAGATTTCCATGGGCAAACAAATTCTGGCTTCTCCAGTATTGCTTCCAGTTCCCTCCCTTTCCCAGCTTTGTGACTTCCCTTCCTTGAAAGCTTCGGGCAGACGCTGATTGGGGAGGCAGCTGTTTGCCATGCTGCACCCCTGCAGCAGCTGCTTTTCATCTGCCTCCACCTACTTGCTGTGGCTTTCCATGTCCACCACCGAGTCCATGCTCAGAAACCCACAAAAGCGTCTGGCAGCCTCCTGCTGGGGCCTGGAATGGGTACAGCCTCCAACCTGTGTTGGGTGGATGTGGGTGGGCAGGGGGAGCTTCAATACCTGAATGCTGGGGCAAAGCCCGAGTGTGCAGCAACAGCCATGGTTATTGCTCACCCTGAGGCACCAGATATCCCAGCCCGAACCAGGCCCTGCTCTCTGCACGAGGGCTGCAGACTGCATGCACAAGGCAGAGAGGCAGAGCAGAAATAGAGGCACAGGAGTGGGAAGCGACACCGCCAAGGCCAGAGAGCAGATCCGAGGGAAGGAAAGGAATTTCCTCCAACCCATTTATGACACTGCACAAATGTACCATTTGCTCGGCTGTTTACCTTCCCCAAACCACACGGCTGAAATGTTTAAATGGGGCAGCTCCTTTTGGAGAGACTTAGGACAGAGAGAACCCAAATTTCTTAGCCTGCCAAGGCTTGCAAGTCAGGTGTAGCATGTGACAATGACCCTCAAAGTGCAGCAGCATCCCCCAATCACTGTCAGTTACCCTCCCTGGAAACACTGGTCTCTGCTTGGTGCTTTCACTGGAGCCATAGCTCAGTTGAAGCGAGAAGAACATCACCTTTGCGAAGTTAGAATGAGTGATGTCCCCAGGAGCTGATGGATATTGGGTAGCTAAGCCTTGTCACAGGTCCCTTCTGGATTACAGAGGGACTGGCGGTGACGTATCACTTACCCCTGACCTCGTTCATCTTTGTGGAGCGGTGGAGGTGGTGGGAGAAGGGAAAAGCTAAATGCGCATCCTGGGAGCCAGGGTGGCTCTGAAAGCTGAGAGGAGAGCTGGGGGCTGGGGGAGAAGGAGAGACATCCGAGCTCAGCACAGGGACAGCAGATGGATTAGAAGGAGCGTAACCTTGTGGCAATGCATGCTCTGGTCCCTGCAGTTGGCATTAAGGGTCAATTATTTTCAGTGTAACAACTCATTTCTAACTGGAAAGAGAGTGACCTGCTGACATCGATAGGGCCTGCTGATGTCCATCTCCCCACTGCGGGAGAGGACAACAGCACAAGCCTTGAGTTTGTTTGTCCTTACCTTCCAGACCCTCTGGTGTCCCGAATTGGGCACACCTAGACCTGCCCAGGAGGTGTTCGAGCACACTGAGCTTTGAGGGGCCAGCAGTGTGGTGCAGATGGGTGGGCACGTTTTTGGCACCCACCCCCTTCAAGAGCTCTAGGAAGCAGCATCTCCCTCTTTCAAAGCACCCGCATCCGGACGGGCTCAGGCCTTGTGTCTGGGGTCAGAGCCCAGGATGGGTAGAAGCAGCCCGTCTGGAGAGGGCTGAGGCAGGACCCTGATGTGTTGGGGACTGGATCCCTCCCTGGCCTCCAATCCCGGGTCTCTCTCACATGTAAGGGAGTGCACACCAAGGCTCTGCTTTTGGAAAAGGAACTCTTTAAGGACAGAGGGCTTCTCCATCACGAGGTGCAGTCTGGTGAGGCAGCAGGGTGTGCGTCAGACCTGCTGGGAGGCAGCAAGGCAAGGTTTGGGTGCTGTCACTGCTGCAGGGCACTGGTCACCCAACTGCAGAAGGCCACTACTGTGCATGATGCCCTTGTGTGCCAGCAGCGCTTGATTCAAATCCAACAGGCACCCCCGGAGGGATGGACTCTTGATTTCAGAGATGTAGGCAGCGTCAAAGTCAGTCTCAAGAAAAGAATCTCCCTTCTGCAAGCTTAACACCTCCCTGGCAGGAGGACCGTCCCCCGAGAGCTGTGATGGAGGACAGCCCTGGCACCCTGGCTCTGTCCGTGCCACAGCTCGGGGCATCAGGGCACAGCCAGCACTGGGGCCGGTTGTCACCTTGCTGTGTTTCCCCAGCCCTGCTCCCAGCAGCCGGCTGAGCTCAGGAGCTCTGTGCTCCTCGGGAAGGGGTCCAGCCTGCTGAGATGAGTTAAACCCCTCCAGCTTGTGCCATCCACGTCTGGCTGTAAGTGACACCCCCCACTGTGCCAGCTCCTTGACCTGGGAGGAATTGCTTGTGCTGGCAGAGCATTGCGGGCTGCACCGGCCACCCGATCGTGGGGGCAACCTGCTGCAGAGGGAGCCCATGGCATGACTCTGTGCCAGGCAGGAGGACCTCCTTTGATCATCCCTCTCTGGTGAGGCCACATGATACTTGTGAGGTCTACATGATACCTGTGAGGTCCACATGATACTTGTGATGTCCGCACAATCCACCTGCTCCACAGTGTGAGGATATGGGCACTTTTGGAGTAGGATGCTGGAGCAGAGCCTTCCCCCAGGCCGGGTGCTTCCAGGGTGCAGTGTAGTCCCAGCTGGGTCCCCTGTGCTAAGACCCGTGCTTACCAGCCATGCCAGAGTGTGTGAATGTGGTGGTGGTTCAGATGAGCATCCTAACTCACAGCAGAGCTGTTCCGTGAGTCTACTGGCCACCCAGGGTGGTAGGGAGAGGATCCATGGAGGGGAAAAGCGGATAATAAAGAAGGGAGAGGAAGACCCCAAAAAAGACACAAGGGGGAAATAACCAGAGCAGGTGGTAAAGGGAAGGGAGAGAAGCAGCGGGAAGAGGACGAAAGGAAAGATCAAGGTCCTGCTGTCAGTCAGACCTTCAAAGGCCAGCTGTAAAAGGATCTCAAAAGGAGCGGAGGAGGCAACAGGTCATGCCAGCCCACAGCCCGGACAAAGGAGATGATGACAAGCAGCTATTTTAGCTGATGGCCTGCAGCCATCTCGCCTGGGGCAGTGCACTCATGGAGTCTCCAAAGCTAAGCAAAATTCAGCCTTGGATTGGGAGTTGGGTGGGAAAGCCAAGGTGGCAGGATGAAGGGTTGGTCCCTGAGTGCCACCATAAATTAGCACCGTGCCCAGACGTGGGGCTACAGGACACTGCCCCCTCTGAGGGGGTCACCTTTCAAACAAGGTGTTTGGTGCAAGCTTTATTGCTGGAGACTTCTGTGGCTGGTTTTGCGAGGATGAGAACATGAGCTGTGGTGTCGTGTCCCTGTGCATCATGTCTCAGTCTCCCCAGTGATCCCAGCAGTCACCGGGGAGGATTATCCAGGAGCTGGGGTAAACAGGGACCCTCTGCTCACCCACCAATGAACAGGGCTTACGCTGAACTGCTGGTTTCTGAAGGGTCCCCTTTCCCCTTTGATAAAACAGAAAATTAATCAGGACCACAGTTTTGCTGAGACACAGAACTTACACCTGCTCACAAGGTGCCTTGGGAACCAGTATGGAGAAAAGATGCTTTCCAACATATTTGAATTTTCTTTCTTTTTTGTATTTTTTGTGGTGTAGCACAGGCTGTGTGGGAAACAGGCATGCTGGGAGCTGCTGGAGTGCCTTGCTGTGCCGCACAGCAGGGAGCTGTAGGGAAAAAACAACCAGCAAATACTCGAGTATTTCTTCTGAAATCTCTGCCTGTTGTCTTTGAGGGACCACAGGAAAATGGTGCATCTGTTACAAGGACGCAGGACTCAACCCACAAAGCACCTGCTTTACTTAAAGCATAAGCATAAACTCCTTGAAAGCCAAAGAGATTTAAGCACGTGCTTGGAGTGAAGCCTGGCTGTCAGCATGCTTGTTGAATCAGGATGGAGTCTGTTACATAAACACCAAAACCGGTTTGCAAACATGTCTGCTTTAAATTCATCACCCAAAACCACATGTAGGCACCTTTCTGGATGTCCTGGTAGCCAGAGTGGTGCCGCTGGGTCATGGGAAGGTGCCATTTATAGAAGCCAGACCCTAAGCTGTGCCAAGCAGACGTGGAGCAAACCCAAGAATCTCACACATTATTTGAATTGAGACATCATTGACAGGGACAAAAAAAAAATCCCACGCAAATCTCCTAAATCCACCAAGCTTTAAAATGCCAGGAGGAAACGGCCAAGGGAATTACACCCAGGATGAACTTGGCCCTGCTGCTCCTTCAGCAGTGATCCCTGAGGCGATGTTGAGTCTAGCATCTCCTCTGGTGTTTTTATCCTATTTCATTCATTCTATTTATTCCTGATCCTGTTAACTTTATCCTATTGATTCAAATGCATTTTCATACTCCCTTATGGTCCCCTTTTGCATCACTTTCAGCTTTTAGGCAAACAGGCCAGGCTCGCTCTGTCCTGGGAAAAAAAAAAAATAGGGTTAACCCAGGAGCACGCTTCTCCCAAACTCCCCTCCCAGGTCTAGGAGACCGGGGTTTATTTATTTATCTTGGTTAGACAAATAGCTTAATTTTCACGCAAAATAGGATGTCCTTCTGAATGCATACGGAAAAGGTCAAAGGGTTTTAACCATGCAAAGGGCAAAATCTGAGCCTGTTGAAGTGATGTTGGTGCAGTTCAGAGCGTCTCTGCGATTGGAGCCATCCCTAAAGGCTGAAAAAATACCGGGAGGCGGAGATTTACGTACCTGCCAGCCAGCAGGTATATTCAAGTCTTCTACCACAGAGCGGTCCCTGCGTTACTGCTGTCTTCTGCTTTGTGTTGGCTACTGGTACAGACTTGGAAGTCAAATCTCTTGGAGATGTTTGATTTTGCTTTGGCCTGTTTATGAAAAGATCTTTGGTATTTAGATGGATCTGCAGCTGAACGCTGAGCACTTCCAAGGCTCAGTGAGATGCTCTGGTGTGGGTTTGGGTATATGAACGCTTTTTTTTTGGCTGATCGCCAAAGAGGAAGGGTGACAGAGAAACACGGGCATCTGAAACGGAGGTTTGACGCATCCAGATTCCCCACCAGTAGTTTCTGCCCTGGCACAGGCAAAGATCTCAGTACTATGGGACTGGGAGAACTGGGCAAGTGGGGAACTGGGCATCTGCAAGAGTCATTATTTTCAACAGTGCTTTCCCCAGCCACATCTACTCTGAGGGACCTGTGGATATTTAACAAGCAGATCCCAGTGGATTTAGACCTGGGAGCAATGGGTGTTTGTGGCTTAGACTGCTTAGCTCTCACCACCCCCAAAATTTTCCTATCAAGTAAATTTTGCAAGACCCCAGACTGCCATGCCTTCCAGATTGTCCCTCTGGTTGAGCTCTTTTGAGCTTAAGACCTGTCCTACGGCACGTACATCCTGTCTGGAAAGAGGAATAAAAGACTTCGTTGTAAATAAATACGAAACGACAAATGGCATGCACAGCACCTCGTTCAAAGCGCTCGGCCTGTTTGAAATCCGCAGCCTCATAAAATCTGAATGGGTTCAGAAACACTTGGAGTCACGGGATCTGTCTACATGAAGGGCCCGGCTCAGAGGCTGCCCCTCACCAGGGTATCAGGGCTCGTTCCTTGAGCCAGTGAGGCTCCGCCGTTCCCCGCCTCGTAGCTCGGGGCCGCATCTCGGGACACGTAAATCAGAGCCTTCGCCCTTCGCCGTGGCTCTCGGCAGGGGGGGTTGGGGGGTCATGAGCTCACCTCTCAAAATAATCCCAAACGATCAGGAAGTGTTTCTCGTTTGATGAATTAGGTGTATAAAATCCGTGAAGGGCTCACGAATGGACAGACCTTTTCCTTTCTTCATGGGGATAATATTTCATGATTTGGGGAGGAAGGAGTGCAAAGGGAGGGGGGGAAATAATTAGTAATTTGTGATTAACTCTTTTCACGGATATTTTGTTTCTTTGTTCTCTGACGCTGCCTGGAGCCATTTAAAAAATGACTTAACGACAACAACCAAACTAATCGCTCTTTGTAACTAATGGCTGTGTCAGAACTTGGAAATCAAACCGAAGGGTCTTGTAAGAAGTTGCAAGGGAGATGCTGAGCATGGCAGAGGGGGTGGAGAGGAATTCCCTCACCGGTATCAGATGGATGCTCAGAAAGGGCCCCGAGATCTGCAGTGATAAAGGGAAAGACAGAAAAAAACCTCCCTAGAAATCTGGTGGCAATTCTCATCGACCCAAGCCCATTAGGCTGCCTGTGATGTACCCTTTCTTCTCCCTATGGGCAAAAGGTTTCATGCAGTCACATCTGGGACCAAAGTCCTCCAAGATCTCCACTTCATCTCTTTGCCCAAAGCATTGCTTAAGATCATAAAATCACAGAATCATAGAATCATTTAGGTTGGAAAAGACCCTTAAGATCAATGAGTCCAACTGTAAACCTAACACTGCCAAAATTACCACTATACTATGTCCCTAAGTGCCACATCGACATGTCTTTTAAACACCTCCAGGGATGGTGACTCCAACCATTTCCCCGGGCAGCCTGCTCCAATGCTTGATAACACTTTTGTTGAGAATTTTTTTCCTAATATCCAATCTAAACCTCCTCTAGGCCAACTTCAGGTCATGCCCTCTTGTCCTATCACTTGTTACCTGGGAAAAGAGACCGACGCTCATGGGTAATTAGATCCTTTGTCTTTGGGTTATCAGGGAGACTCCCAGCAGGAACGGGAGGGCTTAGATGGAGCTCTGGTGCTGTCTCCCAGGATGAGTTCATCTTCATAAATGACTTGGATGCCTCTTCCCAAGTTGGTCTAGTGCATGAATCAAAGGCAGAGCAACACTGCCTGCCTTTGGCTTTCTTGAGTTTGGCTTTTGCTGCAGAGTGGGGTGTCTCTGGCTGTCAGAAGGTGAAAACCGAGGAGTACAGGTGGTGGAAAGCACAGAGGAATGGGACCTGGGGTGAAGTCTCCTTTCAGTCATGAAGGCCATCAACAAGCAGCTTTTGTAAAGCAGGTCATTGGCAAACCATGGGGGCCTAAAGTCTTGCGGTCTCTAATTGGGTCACACATAAAATAGAGCTTCAGATTGAAAGCCTTTTGGAGCTATGATTTAGAAAGGCAAATCCATTCTGGTATCTGATTATGACACTGACATTAAAAGCACCGGGAACCTCTAATCGATGGAAGTTAATTTATTTAGACCATAAACCAGGAATTAATTTGAAAGGGGCTGTGGCAGAGCAGCAGCTGAGACTCCAACCCTCCCTTATGTGGTGCTGGTGGGGTGACAGGTACCTGTTGGCCAAACTGAAGGTGGAGACCACAGCTTTCCCTAACGGCAATCTGTCCGTCTGCCTGTCCCCCCTCCCAGCCCCGTGCTGACTGCAGGCTGGTGACACCTTATTACAGAGAGGTGAGAAGTTGAGTCTGAGATGAAGGTTATCTTTGGTTTGCTCTGCAGTGGAGACAGTCCCTACCTGGGCACCTGAATTATGGGGAGAAGAGAGTCCAGTTTTCTGCCTCGGTCCTCCAGCAGGTGCTGATGTGCATTGTGCCCACTCCGGACACCCCTTGGGTAGTCGTGGTCAAAGACCACGGGCTCTGGAGGGGTTTGGACGCAAAGGGTCATAGCAGGTAACTCTGGTCCAGAGCAGTAAAATTCAGCTCCTGGCTCCTGCCTAGGGGAGTGCTGAAGTGGAAGAGATTTCCTTAGCCCGTCACTTTTGTTTTCCCTGGTTATTGTTTAAAATGCAGAGATTATGAGGTCAAACTTTCCCAGCCAATATTTTTCCTAATGAAAAATGTAGTAGGGTACGAGTCAGTGATCGAATCTATACGTTGAGTGTTCCACACTACAGTGATTTCCACAGACAGAACTTCAATAAATCTTGTTTTCAGAGAAATTATATGAGGCCGATGCTCTATTTTTGCCGGTTTAAGATCACTTTTCCCCTCTGCTGTTCTCTGTCCAAGTGGAACTTTGCTCCAGCTGAGCCGAGTATTTGCTACAGCAATGGAACAGATCCTGATGGCTGCAGCATGAGCAGAGCAGGGGTATGGACCTGGCCCCCAAAGTCCCTTTGGGGTCACCCGACATGGCTGTGTGGTTGTGGGGTCCCTTTTCCAAACGTGCCACAGACCCTCTTTTGACTCAGCGACAGTGATGCCCCTCATTTTTCCAACGAAAGTAATTTTTCCTGAGTGCTGGCAGCCCTGGATACATCACCTTTCCCACTGCGAGAGAAACGCAGGCATAGGATGCGCATGGGTAGCACTGCTCTTGCTACAGAGTGCGTGGGAGGCCCATCACCGAGCCGCATTTGGTGAGGGACACACAGCTTTGTCCTTCCACCATGCACAGTCCTGCCCCCTGTCAATATTGCTTAATGCTGGAGCTGCCATGACCTCAGTCAGCGCCCTGCTGTGCTGTATGCGATGCGATGGCAGCCCTGCCACCCTGCATGTGCATGCCCTCAAAATACTAATGGTACCACTGGATGGATGGGAAAGTCCTTCAGCATCCTCCCTCCTTTGCAGCTCTGCTGATTTCCAGCCTGGTTTGGTGATGCTCATCGGGTAGGCAAATGCGCGGGGGGCAGCGTGCTCCCCATATCGACTGCCCCGCTGTCGAATGCCTCCACCCGCTCGGTGGATTCAGCGACAGCTCGTGTACAACAGTATTTCACAGCCTCTCCATAGGATCAATATGACATTTCCATTCGTCATTAAATATGTCTTCTTTACTTCGTGCTGCATAAATCAACCTTTCAAACGCGGCTCCCGGAGAGAAGAGTCGTTCTCGGAGACCACTGACCGAAACAGGGTCTTTTCTTGGTGGTTTCAGCATTCTCATGCTCTGCTGGCGTAAATGGTGTAAACATTGGGAAGAAGTGCCGAAATTCTGTGCCTCTTGCATGTATTGGGAGAGGTTCAACCTTTGTGCTGCCCCTGCATTCTCTGCTGCGCTGCTCGATGCAGGAGGAAACAGGCTGGAAGAACTTGTGCTTGCCCCAGGGGTTGGGAAGGTACCAAGATCACTGGGGTTGGCTATGCTGGATTGTGTAGCCTCAGACTCATCCCAAAACAGCTTGGTGTGAGCAAAGTCAGGCACAAAGACTGCTCAGGCCAGCTTCCAAAGCCCTGTTAATCCACACAGGGCAGGAGCTCCCAGTGAGGTAGGGAGAGAGCAATTGCTGTGCTGGAATGAGTTACCCTGTCCTCTGGAGATGGACCAGGAGCTGCAGAGGTGGTTACCTCCCCAGATAAGCACAGTTCTTGCTCCAGCTCACAATTCTTGCTGGAAACACAGCCCTTTCTCTCCTCCCCCATTAGGTATGACCCTGGAGAAGCTGCTCTTTGTTCATATGCGTCTCCTCCAGCCATCAATGTCCAGCCCTACACCTGCCCACGCAGCTTATGACTCCTGTAAGCGATGGGAGAGTGTGGGACTGGGCTTGCCTTCCTGAGATGGTGGGGACGAACAAAGACCATCCCATCCTTCCCATGATGACACACAGGCTTTGCTCAGCAGACGCAAGGATTGTGGATGCATAAGATCCATAGGATGCCTGGGCAGAAAGGAGTCAGAAAGAACCTCTCTGCAGCCAGCCACAGCCCTCAGCAGCCGCGGAGACAAAGGGAAGGACTCGAGGGTGCAGATGAAGCTGCCTCTGCAGGACGCTCTCATCTCCCCCCTGAGGAGCGGGCACTGACCCGCGCCCTCCCCTCGCTCTGGCTTTTTGTCAGCCAGTTCCCTTGTCCCTGCCGTGCACACACACACACATTTTAGCACTGTCTGCAAAGCAGTTTGGGAATCGATATTGCAATTGTGTTGTAAGTGAATTAGTTATAGATCAGCTTGGGGTAGGATTAGCTTATAGATCAGCAGGCTGGCAGGTTGCAGGGATGGAGAGCAGGCAGACATGCGTGTGCATCCCCCGGCACGCTGCTCTGCTGATGCCCAGCACAAAGACGAGGGTGAACTGGGGCTCTGCTGCCTGCTGTATGCAGGCACCGTGCACAGGCGAATGCTTACTCCTGGGTTTTGCAGTGCTGGGAGCAGCGGGGCAAGGAATAACAGAGGTAATGCCATAACCTGACCTGGAGCCTGCAGGTGTGGAATGAAAATCCATCGTCTGGCTCCATACAGCCCTGGTCCCATGGCTTTCATCCTTCCTGGGAATGCTCGCACCTCTGCCAGGAAGCTGTTGTGAACCTTTATCTCAACAGCTTTGCCAAAAACTGTTTAAAAAATCCCCCAAACACAGGCCAGTCTCCACAGACACCTTTTTATCTTTTCTCAGAGGCTGAAATAAACTTCTCATTTCTACTTGCCTTCTGCAGACCCTGAGGTGTGCCCCTTTTAGCGACCTCATGTGGAAACAGTATCTTCACATAGGGATGGGGAAACTGAGGCACAGAGCAGCAAGCTGCCTGCTGCAGTGAAAGCAGCTGATTCAGTGCATCCACCCGGGCTCTCAGCAGCAGGCCATACACAGCCAGTCCTGGATTTTGCTTTCTTCTGGTGTGCTGCCCACTTCTTAAAGTCCCACTGAGTCCCTTGTCACGACTCCAGGATTTTCTGGCTTCTAAAATTAGCCCAGCACTTGGGTCCATGCTCAGGGGGTTTCCCCTTTAAATGATCCCCCTGCCTCCCCTCCCGCTTTTGCTTTGACTAAGCATGCTGCAAAAACAACTTGCTTCTAAAATAAGCATCTCCTCTAACTCCCAGTTTAAACCTGAGTAGCCGTGCATGACATAGCAGGGTTGGGATGGCAGCTGTGCCATCCCTCTGGTCGCCTTTCGCTGCAACAGCACCTGGAGGGGCTGGGGTGAGGGCGTGTGTAGGTTAGGGCTGCGTGGGCTTCGAAGGGGATCGGGGCTCTGCTGGGAGAGAAGCGGCGTGGTGGGGCTTGGGGGTGGGTGTCCTCTCCGGTGGTACCCACCACCGGACAGCCCATCTTCTCTGAAGAGCATTTTTGACATCAGGACATGGTCATTTGACGAGATGAAATACAGACAGACCTCCGAGGAATGCCAGCCCTCTGGGCAAGGGATAGCAAAGTGACTTTTCCCTGGCACCTTGCACTGACTTTCCTAAGTAACCCTGTCTCCAGCTCCCTTCTCCTTATGTCGATCCGTTTTTCAGCCGTGGGGCCAGGTTGTTGGAGCTCAGTTTACACCCACTGGATTTGAGCTGGAGCCAGATCCCAAGCTCAGTTTCCCAGCCAGTTAATTCCAGATTTACACCCGGTGGCACTGAGGTGGAACCTGGGGCCTCTGGCTTTGGGGGTGAAGAGGGTAAAGGCAGGCTATAGGGGATTTACCCTGGCAGGTTGCAGTGCTTGACCCCCCGGCATCGCATCTGTGCCTGAGTATCCCGTGGTCGGAGTTATTAGAGCAAGCCCTCTCTCTATTATTTGATATAATTTACTGCCATCCCATCGGGTCCCCCTCACTCTGCGCTCCGTGAAACCGAGTGGAACTAACCCGAATAGGAGGATTACGGGCTCCAAATGGAAATGGTCGCACCAAGCCGCCAAGCGGAGCGCCTTGCGCTGAGCAAAGAGGGCGGCTGACAGCCTCAATGACATGCCAGCACTTAAAATGCTGATGATGGATGAATGTCATCCTGCTGGGAAGGGAAGGGGGGGTATGGAAAAGGGGGGATTAGGGGGGCAGGGAGGGGAGGGAATCTGGCCCAGAGGAGCCGGAGAAGAAGAGCTGGCACCAGAGTTGACGTCCGCACTGATCCTCGTCCGTGGGCTGTGATTCATGGGGAGAAGAGAGGGCTGAGCTCCTGTCTGCCGGCCCTGATGCTTTCTGCACGCTGGATTGAAATTTGACTGCTCTTGTCAGCGCCTTTGCCCACAGCACATTTGCATGCACAGATGTATATATTTATATATGCACACATAAAACACATAGGAAGAACATTTAACAGATACATGTATAAATGTCTGTGTATATATTTATATGTATAAGCACCTCCTCTTGATGCACATGCACGATCACACAAGATTTCCTCCAAGACACTTCATTAAAGGCTGTTGCCCCCACCTTTCACTGTATATTATATTTCATCCACAAATCACATCTATTAAATGACTTTAAAGGCTTTCTGTTGTTTTTTTTTTGTATTCCCCAGATGTCAGGGGATGTCAGTGAGATGGCTGCACTACTCAGAATATTGCGGGTACGTCTCCAGAGTGCCCAGGCAGGGGACTTCTCTCTCTCTGTCTCCTGTTGTATTCCTGACAGCAAAGTAATTTGCTTGTATAGATTCTGGCAACAAGAACAATGCAAAATCTGGCTGCTTGACAGTGTTGCATTTTTAACTCGAGGTTGAACATCTTCAGTCTGGAGACTTCCGGGATTCCTGTTCCAGGGTTGTTCGCTCCTGGGATTTGCTCCAGAATTGGGTGAATCTGTAGATGGCACCGTGCTGGCACCTTCCCCAACACAAGGGCTTGTGAAAGGGGCCCAACTGTGGGCTGTGTCCTAGGCTTATGGTGGAGCAGGACCCGTTCTGGCTCACCCATCCTTGGAGGGGACTCTTTAGCCAGGCTCTGTTCTCATTTGGTGCTGTGAGGTTGTACTGCTGTTGAATTCGGCTCTGGCTGCCCCAGCTGGGGCAGGGAAGGAAGGGTAGGAGGGTTTGTGTAGCCTTTGGGGTGGGTGTCCATGCACAGCTGAGCAAACGCAGTGCCTACCCGTTGCTTCTCTCCAGACAGAGACTTTGCAGCCTGGGGGAGCACAGCACTGCGTCTCAGGGGACGGTGAAGGGGTCACCAGTCTGGATTGCACCCTGGGAGAGGACATTTCCTTGAGGTTCCTATGGGCATGCTCCCGCACTGCACCATGGCTCCTTTCCACTCATGGCCCCATCCTGCAAGCATAGCATCCCTCATGGGGCCCCCACAGCTGCTCCCAGAGGGACAAGTCCTGGAATGGCCAAAAGCCCATAGTTATTCTGCAAAGATGTGAGGGCTAGCCAGGGGGAGAGGGATCCCGTGCCTAAACGTGCCTGTGAGAAGAGCACATGTTCTCCAGGTGCATGAGCAAATCGATGCTCCAGCAGCTGGTGTCCGGCCAGGCAGCTGACGCACTGGAAGACGAAGCAAAATCCATCTTGGTGTGTACTAGTTGTGGTTTTGCAATGCAAAGGGGGTAAAAGAGGGGTCTAAGCTTGGGCAAAGTAAGGGAAGCTCTGGGAGAGGAGCCCCGTTTGGGGCTGAGCACGACCGCGGGGAGAGGCCGCTGCGCCGGCGTTTCGGCAGGCGGCGCTCCCTGCCCTTGCTCAGCTCTGACCCCAGCACCCCTGAGATTAATCCTGTCACCCACCTCCGATAGCAGCTGCTTAACCGCGCACAGCAACCCCACGCAGCAGTTTCAGCAAGAGAGCGAAGAAGCCTGTATCCAATTGAAACTGCAGGGGGGATTTAGGGAGGCAGAAGGTAATTTCCCGAGCTGGAATATGGCCAGGATACAAGGACTAATATCCTGGCTCTTGGGGAAACAGTCATGGGATCTTTCCTCGCTGAGAGTCATCCTGATCTCTATTTTAAGTCAGATCTGGAAAAAAGGAAAAGGAGACAAAGGGAATAACCCTTCCAAGAAGCCAGGGCTTTGGGGCACCGCTTAAACCTGCCCTCGCCACAGGGAAGAGCTTCCCGAATGCAAAGCCACTGGGCACCCCAGACACGAAGGCCTGGCAGCTGCTCTGTCCCCTGCACGGATGGTCTGTGCCTGGGGCTCCCCTGTGCACCCAGATGGAGCCGAGGAGTGCCCTGGCCTCCAGAAGGGAAGCAAGGTGCTAAGGTCCATCCCTAGCATCACAAAGCATTGCTGTAACCTGGTCATGTCCTTGTGCCAGTGCTTCCCTCTGCTGGGAGATAGCAGGGAGGCTCAGACAGGTCCCATGGCAAAGGGCATTTGGGGGTAGAGGGTTTGTGCTGGCACCAACCATCCACACTGCAGCCATTTTCTGCTGGTAAAAATTTGCTAGTTGTGTCAAAAAATGATGCCAACAAAAAGATAACCTGCTGCAGAAACATCACAAAGAGTAGGAGCGTGGCCTCGCCGTGCAGTCTGCCTTTTGTGACATCCTTGCGGACTAAGAGCAGTTGTGAAACTGAGGTTGTAAGGGGATGAGTTTGCTCCTTTGCTCTTGTGGCGCTGCTGCACTCAGGGCTGATCCTTGGAGGAACCACGATCCCACAGAGGGAAGTGGCTCAGCTCTCAGGGATAATCTGGTCTGAGATGCAAATACCCCAGATTAGTTGTCTGGGAAGGTCTAAACTGGTGATCCGGGCAAGGGGCTCGGGAGTGAGGGCTGGGTTATCACTGCAGGGGCAGCCCAACAGCATCCCTCCTGTGGGAAGAAGAGAAAACGTCTGCTTTAAATTTTAAAACACTTGGAAACAGCACTGGAAGCCCCTAGGTTAGGAATTATTACTATTCCTAGTGTGGCTTGAAAACCTTGAGTGTAATCTATAAGATGGAGACTCTTTAATCAGTGTCTGCAGCAGGTTAATAGCTAGTGCTCTCCTCACCTTTACAAGTGATCCTTTTAGGCCATTTTTTTCCTTATGGTTGGGCTCCCTGTGATCTGCCTGCCGGCTGGCAGCAACTCTCCACGTTGTCCCCTTGTCTGTCACTGCAGCAGGGCAGGGGATAACAAGCAGCATCCCATCTCGCTGCCCCATACATCACAGCCGAGATCTGTATTCTGACAGTTGCATTTTGTCTCCTACTTCCCGAGCAATGTGCCCTCAGAAAGTCAGGAGACGAAAGTATCCTCAGGTTTGATTGAAGACCCAGGGTAGGCAGACGCATCCTCCAGACCACCTCGGGAGATCCGGTTGCTGGGAGTTGTTGTTCTCCTAAATCCTATCAAGAGAGAGCAGGAAAGCTGCCAGGGCTTTGCTATGCCGTGTGGTTTCGCTGCCTCGCCTGTTCCTCCACCCCTGCTCCTGCCTGCTGGCACCCAGGAGTGAGGCCAGACAAGCCTTAATATTAACATTGCACTGTGCTTTATTGGGTTTTCATGTATAGCAAGAAGTTCAGAATGGGAAAAACTGTTGGCTGTTGGAAGTTCCCAGCAGGCTGCTCTGACCCTCCCTGACTGTATCTCTGGAGTTTAAATCCACTGAGCAAAACTGAGCTGCCCGTTACACCCCGGGGTGCCTCAGCAAACTGGATCTGTCTCATGTATGAGGATGAGCTCTCCTGGCTCCATGGACAGGCTGGGACCTCGCACATTTGTAGCCTGGCCCCGGGTCCCCTCTCTCAGTCTAGACTCTGAAAGTGCACCTATGGACGGGGTCCTGGGGCAGGATCTTCCCTGCAGGTAGGGTTGCTCTTCCCCTATCCATCCATCCATCCATCCATCCATCCATCCATCCATCCATCCATCCATCCATCCATCCATCCATCCATCCATCCATCCATCCATCCATCCATCCATCCTTCCACCCATCTGTGAGTTCCCAAAAGAGGCAGGAGCTGAAATCTGCTTGCAGGTACTTAGGGCTGGGTCTCTGCAGTGAGACTGGCCCCGTGGGCACTGGCTGCCCTGTACCTGTTTGCAGGGCACAGGCAGGTCTGAAGGCTGGGACAAGAGGCTGTGGCTGAGGTGAAGAGGTGACACCCCTGCGAACATGGCTGGAAAACCACTGTCACCTTTCATGTGAGGCCAGTGGGGAGCTGTGGCATGGGTTTGGAGGAAGCAGAGACATTTTCAAGATGATAAGGAAACCAAAGGTCCTGCCAGGACGTATGTATCACTGATGTAGTGACGGATCTCTGTGCAGTGATTCCTCCAGAAGTACAGCCTGCCCTTGGTGCACAAAGACCATTTTGGCCATTATTAATAATGCTTTTGGTGTCAGCCTCGTGCATCCTCATACCTGGCTGTGCCACGTGCGGCAAACGATCCCCTCCCCCAGGGATGAGTTCTGTGCTGCACTGATGGGCAGGGAAACCAGCTCTGTCTCCTCACCATTCCTCTGAGGAAGCTGTGTTTCAGAAGCAGGGGAAGATGCAGCTCCACCATGCCCAGTGGGAGACAGAGTGTGCACACGTGAGAGAGTGGGACTGGATCGGCCGCTTGCAATTCTCCAAGGGTCCTGGGTGTTTGCAAAGGCAGCTCTGTCAATCAATAAAAAGCAATCACAATAATGAAGTATCAAGTAGGAAGAAAGGATTTCAAGCTCTACATTGTTGTGGGATTGGGGGCTTTCTTTAAATGAGGCAAGAGAGGCTGGGAACGCAGAGCCTGCAGCAGGGATGACAAATCTGCTTCTTTTGCATGGGGGAAGTGGCAGGACTGCAGCCCCTCCGACCAGATCCAATGACAAGGGAAAGGCTGAGAGAGGACCCTGTTTCTGCAGACACAAAGGACAAGCCGGTGGCGGCGACTTGCTCTCTGAAAAGTCACGTTTGCCAGGAGAGGCTGTGAAATCCAAGCCGTTCCCAAGAGCTCATTCCCTTCCCGCCCCCCCAGTCTGGGGATGGGAGTTGTTCTAATTTTGTTTTTATTATCGTTATTCCCTCCTGGGTGAGCGCTGGGAAAGTGGTGAATTTTGCAGCTGCCCAAGAATCAGCAGGAAGGGGGATGTGAGGGATACATGCCAGAGCGAGGTCTCTTCTCACCTTCTCCCTGACTTCCCACGGGACCAGGCACGACTGAAACCAAAGGATCTCCTGTTGCCTCTCCTCTCCATCTCGGTCATCCTCACCCACCCAACTTTCCCCTCAGTAGGACCCATGGGGTGGGGTGGCCGCTTGCACGCAGAGGCAGCAGTGCCACCGGGCATGCGGGGCTGTGCTGGCTGCATTGGCAATGGGATGGAGAAAGCTGTTTATCACAGCCAGCTTCTAAAAACTGAGTCATGAGCCTTCTTACACCGCAGGGGAATTTGCTGTGGACTTTGGTTAGCAAGGCTAGGCCTCCCTCCCAATAGCACTTGCCAAACTGCCCGATCTTCCCAAGACAAGGCTGGTCCTAATAAGGCTTTTTTTTAGTGTTGAGACAGGTCACTCAAATCACCTTCTCTAATTAAGCCTCCCACAAACTGTAGCAGTCTTTACCTGCAGCGGTGTGGTCTCCAATAGTGCAAAACACTTTCCTGCCACAGCAACATCAATTAAAAATAAAAAAATAAAAAAAATCAATGAGATCTCTACCCAGCAACCAAAATCTCCACTGATCCATGGCAGTAAGGGCTGGATACAATTGCAGGTGGTCTGTGAAGGCCTGAGACAGGGTCTGGGATTGCTGTGAAGGCACGTAGGTCAGTCACGCTCCATTCCATGTCTGTGATGCCAACTTGTGAGGATTTTTAGGCAGTACCTTACAGGTATGAATTAATTACAGCCCCAACCCAGGCAGGTCGATGAGCTAGAGAAAGGGATGCATCCAATGCCACTTTTCCAGAGGGGAGATGCTCAGTGTCCCTAAGCTTGGCTACTCCTGCAGGGCAACTGCGATCCCACTGACAGCTTTACCTCTTGGATCTCCTCCCTCCTCCACCTTTGCATTGATTGTACTGATTGATGGAGAAATACCTGGGATGCAAACAGCCTTGGGCTGTGGGTAACTCATAGGTGTCTCCTGCATGAATATGTCTTGCAGTATAGCTTACCCTAGGGTCCAGAAAGCAGCACGTAGAGAACAAAATCCCCCAATTTATTTGATGCCCTAATAGAGATGCTCCTTTAATCATGTGGCAGCACCGTGGGCTTTAGTGTTGCAGGCACCGGGTCCAAGGCAAGCTGTTCCAGCTGGTGAATGACTGCAGCTCTTCCTCTGGCTGTGGCCTTGCAGCTGAGCCCAAGGAGACTTTGCATCTTTCTGCCTCAAGTCTTGGCGCTCGATCAACAAAGACCCTGGCCCAGAGACAGGGCTAGTAGCTCTTCCCATCCTCTGTGGGCTTTGTCCTTGCTGGGGAGATGCAGATGTGGATAGAGAGGTACCTCTGGGCAGGGTGGGCACAGCTGCACAAGTGCTGTCTGGAAGGCGTCTGCTTGCCTTTCTAAGGGAGGGAAGAAGACCACCAAATTCCTACTTTCTTGGCGTGGAAGGAGCATTTGTCATTGCTGCTCATCTTTGTCAAATCAAAGGGACAGTGCTGGTGCTAGCGGAGCTTCCAGGAGGGGAAATGAGCCAAGAACAGCCCTGGTTTCATGTTGGGACCTCCCTTCTAGCCCAGTAAACAGCCTCCACCTCAGGCAATGGGAGATGGGAAGAAGAAAAGAGGACAGATTTATTCCATGAAATTAATGGAGTGACATTGGGTGTTAATAGCCTATTTACCAACATCTCCTCCTCTGTTGTTCACTTAGCTGGGGAAACTGCTTCTTACCCTCATCTGTGCCCACTGTGGTTTCCCCCCCATTTATTTCAGACTCCTAGGGAAGGGGCCTGCTCTAAGTGGAACGGGAGGAGAACCGCAGAGCCAGACCCCCCCAACAAACCTCGCTCATCTTACCTGAGGGTCTCAAGCCCACATGCACTCACTCCCACCTTATCTATACACACTGGCAAGAAAGATGAAATTGAACAAACCATTTACACGCCAAGTGGATTAGCAAAATTGTGTTAAGCCCCCGCAGGGACGTCCTTGTTCACAGCCTTCATTTGATTTCTCTTTCAAAAGCCCACCAAGCTGAATGTGATTACGGCCTCTTAATCCTGCCTGCACGTGTCCACGTGGGGTTAATGCAGCGTAATAGATGCCCTTTACAAGTGCATGCTGGTGACCATTCCTGCATGGCTAAACCCTCAAGCCCAGATGTTCAGCAGATGTAAACCTAAAGCACAGACTCTGAGTGCTGCTGCCTGGCCAAAGACCTGCTCTCACAGCTAAAATATGGAAGGGAAACTCCATCATCCCAAGGCTGAGCAGCAAATCTGTGTCAGAAGCAAGAACTGCTGTTAGCAGCTCCAGATCAGTTCAATTCCTACAGAACTGAACATTCTCAGTAGGTCCAGCCTGTGATCAGAAGGTATTTTTTTCTGGAGGCTAGGAAGCAGTACCTGAGTCCTGGCTGCAAGCACCTGCTCAAGGGCGGCTCTGCCGATGGGCAGGTTTGCTTTTTAAGAGATCATCGCTTTCCTAAGGCAGACACTACAACCAAAGTGTCATTGCAGCCCAGCAGCAACACTGGAAATCCATAGTTATTGCTAGTCATTGCAAAGCTGTACGGCTCTGCCCAGCAAGGCATGGGAGATTGTAAAATAGAGGGAAAGAGATTTACATCGGTTGCCTTTTACAAGTAAAAAACCAAACTGATGCTGCCTTCAGGAAGGGAGAGCTGTAGCAGATTCCCAAATTCATCCTTTGCTTCAGCTGGGGTGCATCAGCCTAAAAAGAGAGCCAGGTCTCGGCACAGCAGGTCTCGGCTTTGCACACACTCAGCACATGCCCTGGCCAGAGCACCTCTCCCTCTTTTCACAGAAGAAACCACCCAAAACCATTCGCATCTGCTTGGAATCAGTTTGCCACAGCAAGGTGCTCCATTTAGGGAGAGAAACCAGCCATGGTTCAGTCCTATTATCAGCAAGAAAAAAATAAAAATCAAAGACTTTCTTGTCTGGAGACAAGGGGGATGAAACCACGGGGGGTAATTTCCATAAGTCTTTCAGCCAGCACTCAACACACAAACTCTCTTTTCTCAAAGTCAGACCGCCTGCCAGGGGAGCAAATCCATTCCCCTGGTACCTCAGGACTGTATCACATAATCCCCTTAATAAAGCAATCAAGTTCCAGATTAAAACCAGTTAGATTTCTACCCCTCTGAAAGGTTTTTTCCAGAACATCACTAGTAGGAAACCTCCTTAAAAAGTGCTGCTTTTTGCTGGACTGACCAAAAATACACCACCCCCCCAACAAGTAAACGGTAAAACTGTTATTTCCCCACGGAAACTGTTGGTTTTGCCAGAATGATATTTTCCATTAAAAATGTTTTGCTGGAGAATTCCCAACAAGTCGGGCTGCTGCATCACTGATTTTAATCGAATACAGAATTTTTTGTTTCCTTTTGTTCTCAAGCTTATATTCAGGAGGAGGGATGGTTACCGATCTGGCTGCCTCCTTCACCAACAATGTAATGTCACCCACCAGGTGACATGTATGACGAAAGATAGCAATGAAAACCCAACGTGGCTCTTGCTACTGCCAGCACTCCCCAGGCAGTGGCATAATCTCTCACAAGGCTGCCTCAGCTCTCAGAGCCCCCTCAGTCTCCAGCTGGTTTTTTGGAGATGTTCATTTTCCTAAGCATAGCTCTAACAGTGAGGCTGTGCTGAATTCACAGATAATCAGTATCTAATTGGATTAGGAGCTGATAATATCTTTGACCTTTTTTAATGGCTTGTCTGGCCTGCCTTTCTGCAAGGCTGAGGCTTAATTTTAGGCACGAGTTTTTTCCACAAGTGAAGCACGACCCTGTTAACCTCTGAATCAGAGAGGTGACCTTCCCTCTCCCCAGCTGCTGGGGAACCACTGGAGATGGTGATGCACACGCAGGCTTTACACATCTGTGTACAAACAGACTGAACAGAAGTCACATTCAGGATCTGATTTTCAGTTAGAGCTGGGCTGATGCAGAACTAAATCCTTATGCAGAAACGGTGAGTCAAAGGAGTGTGAAGCTCCTGCAAAGTCAGTGTCCCTGCTGGTGTCAGCTGCACGAGTCACATCCCCTCTTCACCAGTTCCTCTGCATGCAACGTGGGGAAAATGAATCACCAGTGTGAGAGAGGGGCCAGAGATCAAGGTAGTGGGTGTTTGAGAGACAAAGGCACAGGGATATGCTCTTGTGACTATGTCTTGGACTGGCTCACCTAGTCCCATCACTGCAGCTAAGCACATGCTACCACACACGTGAGCAGGTTCTTACAGTGGCCAAACACAGCCGAGAGCAGAGACGGCGTGTTTGAGTTCCATCTAGCTCATGCCCATCAGAAACATACTGTGTGTGGACACAGAAATACCATGACCATGCCACAATCAGGCAGACATCTACACACAGAGCCTCAGTCATTTGAACGCACGCCAGGGACACAAAGGAATGCCTTCCTTCCACTTGCCACAGGACCGCGTGTGTATCCACCCATCCCCTCCAACTGTCCTGCCTGACATACCCTCTTTCCTGGGGCTTAACTAGACACCTAGGGTCTCCCACTGCTCTTCATCACATAGCCCTCCTTTGCCTCTTACTTGCTGTCCTTCTCACACACAGGTACATGTCAACATCCTCTAGGCCATAGGACACTACAAAGTCCCTTGGTCTTTCCCCTTGTGAACACACATTTTCTTTCTCATATCCTCTCTCTGCTTGCACACCCACAATCTTCCCTCACACACACAAACCCCTCCACACACTCCATAAAAACCCCCTGGCCATAGCAAGGCCTTCAGACCAGCTTTCACAACCCCTTCAGCAGGGACCTGCCAGGCTGAATTTAGGGGCACTGGGATTTAAGGAGACACAGGGAGCAGGAGGAGAGGGAAGGCTGCCTGATGAACAGCAGATGCTGGTGATCATTGGATGGAGCTGTTAATCTAACTGGAGTTTATTGAATGGCAATTAGGTGGGGCCTCATTACTGTAGCCAAGTGGCACAAAGATGTGTTATAAAAACCCAAGGAACAGGGGTGTGCACTGGCAGAGTAACAGCACAGTGTTTAGGATCCGGAGCAGTAAATCCTCTCACTTGCCCAGAGGTCCTTCTCCTGGTTGGTGCCAGTCAGAGCTTGGGCATCTGACCCCAGCTGCTGGGCTTGTCTCAAGGTAGGAGGCTGCAGATTCAGTGAGGGGTGGTGAACGTGGGTACTCAAGGGAGCAGAGAGTGGGAACGAAATGAAGGTCTGAAAACAGTGGCTGTAACGAGGTGTGGGTAATGGTCTGGGTAAAGCAGGCAGGTGTCCAGCTCAGCCTGGAGCGGGACAAAGGGGTGGAGGAAGAGTTTGTAGCTTTGTAAAATATATCCAGGTGTCCCTATCTGCCAGGGGATGGGACAAGGTGATTAGCACTTTAGACATAAGGTTACCCCAAAACAAGCAGCACAGGATCCCAGCAGGGCAGGTTTCCTTTCCATGTGATAGCCAGAGACCAGGCATTTAACTGTTGTTCCTCGAGCAATCTCAGGGTTGTGTCTCACAGCTCTGCTGTGTCGGGCAGCCCTGATGCTGTCGGGGAGGAAAGTCAGTGCTCTGCCCCTGATGAATGTGGGCAAGAGCCCCACCAAGACCATTTCCCAAGAAAGACCAAAAGGTGCCTGCATCAGCACAGCCTAAGCATTTGGGGTGGCTTGATCAGCATAGAGAGGACAAGGGAGCTTTACTACCCCTGCACAGCCTGACTTTAGCCTTGCAATGTCCAGTGCAAAGGGGGATCCAAGGAGAGGTTAGAGACAGCACAGAAAAGTCCTGAGCAGAGCTTGTGCCTAATTCAGGAGACAGTAGGACACACACACATGCACACAGACACAAAGACACTCGCTCTCTTAATGACATGATTATATTTTGCTTCTGTCTTGGGGGAAAAATCAAATGATCCAAGTTCAAACACAAACAAAATGCTTCTGCTAATGAACAAATTGCCAAACTAGACCGCAGCAGGGATTTGGAGGGTTAAAATGTTTGGGATTAATTAACTGATTAATTAAGCCCTCACATCAGCCTCCATCCCCACAGCCCTGCGGTTGCAGGAGGGATGTACTGGGAGTGTATGATCCTGTCAGCAAGACATAGGAATGCTGGGGGGAAGGTGTTCAGCAAGGGAATATTACATACACATTTGGGATTGTGGGGTTAGAGCTGGCTGTGCCCTGCAGATCTTGTGTGAGATATCCTTGCACCTCTGCTCTGAGCGGAGTGGAGTGGCTGCGCATCAGGGCTGCTGGCTGTTTTTCTTAAAAGAAAAACATAGTTTTCAAAAGCACAAGGGATTTCTATCCCCTGTGGGCATGGGGCTTCCCTTCATTGTGCCCTGCTGTGAACCTGAAAGCAGCCATGCTCTGCTCAGCAGCCCGTGATTCCAACTGCCTGCTTATCCCAAAGGAAGGAAACGGTGGTTGTTGCAGTGTGGTCTCAGAGAACAGTAGCTGTGGGGGAATTTTGCACAGGCCTCTAGCCCCATCTGAGTTTTTAATATTCAAAATTGTGTAGGGCCCTTAATTTCCATGAATGGCTAATCTTGCTGCACGGGGAAAAAACAGATTTTAGCTTCTTCCCCCATCATTCCTGACCCACAAAGCCATCAAAGGAAACCTCCCCATGCCATGAGGCCACATGCTCGATTCCCACATCCTGGTTTGGTAGAAGTCTATCCGTCAAATGTAGCACTGCTGGATCATCTGCTTGCTGAGTACTAGCAAAGTCTTTAAGACTTGAAACACTGCTGTACTTAGTGGCCCGAACCCTTAAGCTATCTGCATCCCATGCTTTTCTCATTTCAACAGACCCAGTGTCCAGAAGAGTCCAAACAACCTTCATTCATTAAGAAGACCTGGCCTGAGCACTTCCAGTGCAGTTCTACAAAGATCACCTGGACAGATCTCGTGTACATCAAGAACAGTGTTGCAAGCCTTCATATCAGAATAAGAGAGAAAATAAAGAAAAAAGCACATATACAGCAGGTCATTCAATGCTTGAGACCATGAATCTGCACTGGGCATCTGGGTGTAAAGCACAAGTGAAGAAGGAGGAGGGTGGTTACAGCAGTGGTTAGAGTATGCCCAGGCAGATTAAAATAGCCTGCCTTGGAGGTGTCCTCCTGAGAGTGGATGACACTGGCTTAGCCCGTCTCACATGTTTTCATTTTTCTGGGTGCAAGCACAGGAAGGGAAATGGCAACCGGAGCTCAGCCCACTGGTGCTCCACAACTTCACGCTATAAATAAGGCATGTAGCTATCTCACCCACCAAATTCCTCCCTGTCTTCTGGTCTATAGCCGTGCAGTGTCTGGGCTATGTATAGCATTGGCCCCTTTGCAGTATCTGGTATTTTCATTAAAGCCCCAACTCTTGGATTCTGTGATTACATGGGCGGCTCTGATTTTTTTCTGAGAAAAGCCAACCTGTTAATAGCTCGAATGGCAGCAAGAAAAATTAAGATTAGAAGTGTATCTAAATAGAAGGAGCTTATCTATTTTGCTAAAGAATTTCTTTTGGAGAAAAATGTGGTTATTCCAGCATCAAGATCCTTCTAAGGAAAATACTTTGATACAGGTTTCTTATTTTCTGACCAGGATAATTAATGCAACCATACAAATCATTCCAGCTTGCAATTCCCAGGCTGAGCAGCAGTCTTCATTTTAAAATGTGGCAAGAACACTCCCCTTCCCAAATTACACTTCCCCTGTCAAAGCAGAGATTTTTCTTGCTGGTGTTTTCACTGTCCACATGCCCTTTTTAGCTGCAGTTTGGAGACTGTTTTCTTTTGCTTTCTGATGTTTCAACTTTCCCTTCTGATTCCCCACAGAAACTGATTTGGAGATACCAAGATTTCTGGCAAGTGAAAGTTTCTGTTCTTTTTTCTGCCCAGCCAGGCTGAAGAGCCAGAGAGTAGAGATAAAGGATCTCCAAGTTCCAGGCCAAATGTCCTGGTTTTTGGACTGCATATGGATGTTGAATTCTTGGTGCTGCCTGCCCTGAGTCTGTCCCAAGCAAGGTCCACGCATGCATGGAGGTACCATGACAGCTCTCCCTGGGAGCTCTGCCTGCAGAACGGCTCGTTGCAATGGCACAATGCTGTCCTCTAGAAGATAAAAAATTTTCAGATTGCAAACCCCACAAGTGTCACTCTTCATACCAATCCTCACCTGTGATGGAGATAAAACCATGGGTGGAAGAAATGTACTGTTCAAGAGGTAAAATGGGTGTCACAGGCTTAATTCTGCAACATCTACACTTGAATTCAGGTGGGTTTCCCCAGGAAGATGAGTCATTTCTGCTGCTCTCAGGATGAATCCTTCAGCAGTTGTGCTCACTTTGGGGCATGAGCCAGCTCTCACACAGGGCAAAGGTCTGAGCTCACCTGGGAAGAGAAGAGGCTTCTTACCATCATGCCCTGAGCAGCAGTGCTGCCTACACACTTGCTCTTTCCATTCACTCCAGCTGTGCCTCTGAGGGTCCTCGCAGTCCACATAGGATCACGCCTAATTCTTATTCTTCATGAGTTTACTGTGCTTGCAGCAGTGCCTGGAGACCTCTGGGGAGACGCAGGCCCTATTGCTGGAGCCGTTGTGTATCTCCAGGGCACCAGACAGATCAGGATCTAAGCAGACAAGATGGATGCACAGTGCAGCGAAAAGAAACACAGTGACTCCCATTTCAGAGGCAGGAGAAATGGAGCAGAAAACAAGATTAAGGCCTGGCCTCCTCCAGAAAGTTTTGCTGACGAAAGTTTGAGTGCATCCATGAACTGGCAAATTCCCTGGATGTGAAAGAACCAGGCAGCAGGGTCAGGCCTTATCTTTTGCAATGGCTAGCTCCGTCATCACGGGGAAATATCTGGGTTCAGTACACCCTGGGAGGGCACTGAGATGTGCGAACTGCTTTTGGTCCCTGATGCTCTTAATCTGCAACTCCGGCTTCTCCGCTGCCCTGGGGAGGGCAGAGCTGTGGGTTTGTTGGTGCTGGGTGGAGTGTGTCCAGCCCTGTGCAGGCAGTGTGGGTGTCACTCGCCCTGAGAATGGGGCACTGGGGACAGGGCAGCTTCGCTTCTCCAGGGAGCACAGGGACGCCAGCCGGGCATGCTTGTTGGGGGGCCTGCCCCATGGTGTCTCAGCACTGGGAGAAGGCGTGAAAGGAGGCAGCAGGCTGCAGCCAGCTATGAGCTGGAGATGTGAATTCAGCAAGTGACTTTGCTGGTCCGTTTTGGGTATGGCAGGGTTTTACATGGGCTGTGAGATGCACCAATCTGGCAGGAGGTCAGAGCACTCTCTAGAAGATGCTCCAGCAGAAGGAGACTGCACAACCACTGTCCATCCAAAGTCACCATCTGAGCCTTCGGGGAGCGGGGATGGGTGACAGCAGACAGCCTGGGGTCAGGGCGTGCTGTGCCGCGCAATTTGGGGAGAGGAGAAGGGGAGGAGAGCTCAGGAGCTGACGCACGAGGATGCTGCTGTGAGTCAGAGGCAGGATGCTTGGAGCGCAGGGCTGGAGGCAGGGGGGAGCTGCCAGCACAGCCTCCCGGCGCAGAGTGCTGACACTTCTTTTTGTTCAGCCTGACAGCGAGCACCTGGTGCCCCCACACGCGGGGCCGCCGGCCGCCCCCCGCCCGCAGCGTGTGCGCAGGCACACACACACGCGCTCGCCCGCAGCCCCGCAGGTTGGAATCAATGCAAACATATGCTGCCATTAATGTGAAAATCACTTCTGCAAACATGAGGGTCTTTCTATTCACGGCTTTCCCTTCTCCCTGCAGGGAGGAGGGGGGTCAAGTGCAGACCTTTTATTTGAAAGCCCTGAAAGGGACAAGGCGGGGGAGAGGGGGAGATGGATGAGGCTGATCACGTTAGGGAAAACGGGACAACAGCCCAGACTAACCTACGGGAGCTGCTGTCCTGCCATGAACTGTGCTAAATCTGCAACGCTGCCTTCCCTTCTCCCTGTCAAAACATCTCCCTGGTGCTGCCAGTTTTGCCCTTGCCTATTATAGCTGATAAATGCAGGAGGAGCATGCGGGACTCAGGAGAACAGTGTCACTGAATGCCACAATGATGGGTGCTCATATAAGAGCTGAGGGGGCAAATTTTTGAGAGTGTAGCAAGCTCCCCTTTCACAGTTAAAACAGTGCAGATGAAGGGTGCTAGATAGAGCACTTATGGCAGCCAGGGTGAGAGTACCCAATCTCCTCCAAAAGCATATATTTTGGCCAGCCCTGTTGTGTGTGGGCTCTGTGCACTGAGCTGCACAGGGCTCGGGTCACATGAAGTCAATGGAGGCTGGTTATCTGAATGCTGCTCCTCTTGCCATGCTGCAGCGCTTCAGTGAAGAGCGGGGCTTGCTGCAGACATTTACAGCAGAGCTCCCTCCTCTCTGGGCAAAGTGGCTTTTCCGATGTCCTCCTCTATTCCACTGGCCACCTGCTGTGAAACACCCTGAGGTGCTTCACCCTGGCCATGGCAGTGTCGGCGTGGCGGGTGGGCAGGTTTGGTTCACAAGGCATCAGGGGTCTGTAAAACAGCTAGAATGGCCCCATGTGCATCTGAATGTGAAACGGGACACAGCCAATGTTGGAAGAACCAAACGGAGTTTCTGAACCTCCAGTTGTTCATCAAAGGCTTTAGAGCAATGTTGTGAGATGTCACTAAGGTGCCTTACCCCACTCTGCCTCCAGCTCCACTGTGAGATGGGCTGTGTCCCTTGTCTGTCCTGTACAGAAACAGCTTTATGTCAGCGAACCTTTTCTATATATCTGCAGAATGTCTACTTTCTTTTGGGCTGTCCCCAGCTGCTGCTCTCATACAAAAAATCTTCTACAAAGATTAGTTTCACTGTATGGAAAAATGCCTTCTTTCTCTGCCTCTTGTTTCTCAGCCCTGAGCTTTGCTTTAAGGGTGAAAATTTTCCTGGCTCAGCTTTATGCCCATCTCAGACTCATCTTAAAGCACCTGGTACTTTATAACATCTCCATTTTGTTTCCTTGCGATGCCCTAGCCCAAGCACGTGTGCTGAATTCCCCAGCATCTGGCCTTCGCTCATATCTATCTGTTGGAAGCTGAATGCATCTCTGATTTGGGAAATCAATCACACTTAATTGAAGGGTGATTGTTTTCACATACAAGCCTGCCACATCACTTTCATCTTTATCACATTCCCTTTCTCTCTGGGTTTTGTGTGACAAGATACTGCAGTGCAGGAGGGAAGAGGTCACCGACCTTGGACCTGGATATAATTGAAAAAAGGAGGGCAGCGTCTCCTTTCTTTCCTCGGGTGGATCAGTTTGCATTTCCTTCAGCTGTCGGACCGAGCACGTGCACATGCCCTCAGAGCCATATTTAATCCAGTCTCGCACACAGCCATGTTGTGATGCCATGCAGCAGACAGAGATGGTGCCCAGCAGGGCTGGTGGCTCTTGCAGGGCTATGGAGAAGGTACGTTCCCTCCATGCATCATAGCAGGGAAGGGGGAATGATACAGGATGGGGTCCGGCATGTGGCAGAGCATTTTGAGTGCCCAGTGTTTCTGGGTGCCTCTGGACATCTTGAAGAGCAGCCTCAGGGAGATCCGCCTGTTTTTTTAATGAGATTATGGGCAAGTCTCTTTTCTGTTCTCTCTTTCCCTTTGCCTGGTCACACTTGCACCAGAACTCAGACTTTTTTTACTGGACCATTACAATGCACAGCAAAGCTCCGATTTCCTTCAAGAGCTCCCGTAACACAGATGGTGCATGAGCAATCGCTCCTGGTGGGCCTCTGCAAAGACCTCTGCCCACGTCCAGTCCCATGTGGCCGCCCGTCTTGTCACCCTATCGGGATGTGCCAGTCCAAAGTGTGGCTAAGCTCTCAACACACAGAGATGTCTTCTCGTCTGTACTAGCGAGCTGAATTGTGAGCTGTTCCCCAGACTCCAGTTTGAAGGTCTCTATAGTATTGACTTTCTCGCTCTTGGAAGTGCCTCATTTATCTTACGCTCTGCATTTGTCTTTCCTGCCAGCGCAATAGTAAGTGACTGAAGCTTGCTGCCAGCTTTTCTCCCTTAATGACATCCCACTTATGCAGATAAGGATCTGAATCGGAGCTCTGGAGTCGGTTCCCACTTCCTCACTGGAGAAATGTATCTTAATGCAGTATACATCCTTTGCAGTTTGTCCCAGAGCTTGGCAATGAAACAGCCCCAATACCCCCGAAAGCTGTGATCCACGGCACATCTCCAAATTTTGGACTCATCTGAAGGCTGATGGTGTCAAAAAAAGGCTCCTGCTGGCTCTGACGGCTCTTGAACCAGACAGTCCCAACTATCTCCCACTTCGGTTCTTTTCCATTGTGGTCAGATTTGTCACTTCCAGATGTGGGGAGAGCCTTTCCCAGCAAAAATACAACAAAAACCTTCTCCCAGACAAAGTGTCTTTTCTAGAAAGCATGGAAGGAATTTAAGGTTCCTCTGGGTGCGAGACCACATGGTGCCTAGTTTTTCTTAGGTACCTCCGGTGTGGGCCTCTCTTTTGACAGGTGCTGATGTCTTGCAGCCCAGGCAGGCAGGGCTGAAAAGGGTAGGAGGGCTGGAGTTTGTGTGATGGAGTTGTGGGTTTCATTGATTTCTAAATAAAGCCTTCATCAAGACACAGAGCCTCACTTCCCTCCCAGTTTTGTAAAGCTCTTGTCAATCCCTGACACAGCTGCCAGGGCAAAATAAAAGCTGCCGGCATCATTGTGAAGGCGTGTGCAGAAGCAGAGCAATGGGTGGGGAGTTGGATGTCTTCCCTCTGCAGAGAGGAATCAGAGCCCAAGCCCAGGATAATACTGCGATGTACCTGCTGCCTGGTTTTCCCTCCGTTCCAAGTCACCCCACCGTGCTTAGGATGCTCTGTGTCCGCTGGTCCTGCTCTTGCCCAGAGAGGATTTGTGTTTGAAACTTTGCAGTGTTGACGTGGGTCACAAAAGACCTTATGCAAAGTCACTTGTGGAGCTGGGTAAGGAAGTATATGATGTTCACCAAGGCCAGGGGTACACGGGCAGAGCTCTGCCCAGAGACAAGGATTGAATGAAGCCTCTGGGGTCCTCTTAGCATGGTAGCAGGTCACCATCCTCTCCCAGATCTTCTTCTTGAAAGCTGCCAGGAGTGATTTTATGGTGTGGTAGGACAACCTTTTACTGCAAACTGTGCATCTTTTGTGTCTCATAGCGTGGAGCCTTCTCCGTCACTGTGGAAGGTGGTGGATTCTGTCCTTCCAGGGCTAGTGGAGAACACACCAGCTCCCTGGCCAGAAACTGCTATGTTCTGGAGCAGGAGGATGGAGCAATCAAGCCAAAAGCGATGATCCAAGCATTATGTGCATCTTGCACAAAATTTTGATGAAAACATGAAAACAGATGGAACATTTGCAGGTTTATTAAAAAAATAAAGCCCAGAAATCGGAAGGCAATTTTGCATTTGCTATTAGTCTTTTCAGGCTTTTTTTTACCCTCTTGGCAAAAAATAGTCAATGACATTTTCCATCACCAAAAAATTCACCCACTGAGGGTTAAATTAAAAGTCTTTTGTGCTGAGCAGAGCTGAGAGGAAGGAGAAACCCTTCCCATGCCCTTGGCTCAGGCCAAGAGGGATTGGAGAACACTTGCTGAGAGTTTGTCTCTCTCTGTCCAGCACCCAGAGGGCAAAGACCCTCTCCAGAGCACTCTGAGTTGCTGCTGTGTCTCAGCAAGATGGCTTTTGTGAGTGTGAGCAGCATCTGCCATTTTAGCCTGTGCTGTGGGGGCTCAGGATGGCCTGAGCAGCCCTGTCAGAGGCTGCCAGAGGGAGCCACTGGGGCTTTCGGGGAGGTTGACTCCCCTCTGAGCTGAGGGAAGGCAGAAATCTCAGCAGGGGTGGTGGGTTGGTGGACCACAGGGTACCCTGAGGACATCCTGGGGGAATGAGCATCCCTGAGTTGGCCAGGGTATCTCATCCTCGGCAAGCTCTCTGCCTGCAAGAGTCAAGAGAGCAGAGCCAGACACCTCCACCTTCATCCGTCAGTGGGAATGGAGGAGCCCATGGCCTCCCTCCTCCTTCTTCCACTGGCGTTTGATTTGGACATACACTAAAAAAGGAGCTGTCGGTTAAAATAAAAGCTGTTTTTTCAGCTCCCAGAGGACCCCCCTGATGTGACCTGCAAGGTGTTGCAATCCCTCTCTGCCACCGGCCTGCCTGGTTTTTTCCCCCTTCCACAGTGCTTATCGCAAGCATTTTGGTAGAACTGCCCTTGTCATATAAATCTAAACATAATTCTCTCTTTCCTGTTAAGCTAAAGAAAATAAACGTGTAGGGCTGTTACTGGAAGCCAAGCTGTAGGACTGCCCTAAATTCTCTTCTTATTGAGTCTGGGCTGAAAATCACTCAATTCTGCTGAGGACACACATCTATGCTTGCACACACAGGGAGGGAAGGCAGGAGGGGGGAGGGCGAAAGAAAGAGAGAGAGCAAGAGAGAGAGGACGCGGTGTGTATAAATATCTCCAGCTCTCTAGATAGTCGGCAGATTTATTCCGCTGCCAAGCCTGCAGAAAATTGACTTGTTTCATGGAGGCAGGCTATTGACACATTACCGCAAGGAGGGTTAGGAGAGAAAGCGGTGCGGCTGGCGCCCCTCTATTATACGATAATGTAATCAGCATTGTGGGAAATGACTGTGGGTAAAATGGCATCGCTGACATTTATATTAGAGGATATTGATGGCAGGAACTGTGACCACATCTATCGTACCTCCCGTTTGCCAGGATTGACACAGACGGCTCTTGTTGGCTGGATTTCCTCTCTCTCTCTCTCTCTCTCTCTCCTTCCTCTTAGCTCCGTTGCTCGCTGCTGTCACTGCAGATAGATAATTGAAAAATGGATCTCACCTTTCCAGCAAACAGGAGTGGTTCAGGCAATTACTGCAGAGGTTATCTACTCAATCTCGAGGCCTCGTCTCTGAGAGAGATTCAGAGGAAATTGGATTTTACATGGATGTTTTATTCTGCAAGGGCTTTAGTATAAATAGAGGCAAGGAGACACCAGCAGACTCTATGGCTGAGAATCATACGCAGAGGGGTGGACTGGGGTTTTGACAGGGGATCTTGGCTGTAGATGTGGTGGTAATACCATGCTGTGGCCCTCTGCAGAACTTCTGGTCTCAATTTGTTTGTTTTGAGGTTGCTGTTGGGTTTTTTTCATATTTTAGGATTTTTTTGTAAGGTGGAGGCTAAAAGATGCTACCCTCACCCACAGCCACCTGGCTACGTTTTGCCCCTGGAACCTGAAAATAAAAGGGAGTGGTTCTCAAAGGAAATAAAGGCAAACAGATGGCAAAATGCTCTGAAGATGAGAGGGCAGAGGAGAGCGAGATGTATTAAAAGAGCTCTGGAAACTGCCCGGCTCTTAAAGGAGGGGAATTGCTCCTGGCAAGGGGATATTACTCAAAGGCCTGTTCCCCCTGAGCATCCTTGAAGAGGATTCAGCCTTGAAGTGCCTGGCTATACGAGAGGCTAAAATATACCCACAGTCCTTTAGGACACACTGTAATGCCAGGCTTTGGGCTGTGCTTGGTGGGAATCCAGCCCCTGAAAGCAATTTGCAGCTGGTATCCTCGCCCTCAGAAACTGCTGAGCAGGGGAGGCCAGAGAAGGACCTTGAGGGTCTTGGTGGACTTTGACAGTTTGGTTTGGCAGGAGGAGGCAGCGCCAGCTGTTTGGAGCACAGATGTAAATGCATGTACCTATGGTGTGCATTGCAGTTGGCCTCTGCTTGGAAACCTTCATGGGAATTCCCTTGCTGGAAATCTAGTCTTGCAAAAAGCAGAGCATTATTGTTATTGTTGTAGGACTCTTAGAATTCCGTTTCATGGATAAATAAGATATGTCACTGTCTAGGGCTGTCGGTACAGCACCTTTCACCAGCACGGAATTCACTTTTAAATGAAATCGTAAAGAGAAAAAATTGGAAAGGGTTTCTGTCAGTGGCTTAGCAAGCCTGGTGGCCGAGACAGTTTTGTCTGGAGGAGTCTGGGTCATGCAGCCCATTCCCGCTGCTGCACAGTGAGCACAGAGGAAGGCTGTGGGGTAGCCCCACAGAAAGCCTCATCAGACGTTCTGGATTACTGACCACTTTCCCAAGAAAGGCAGGCTAAAAGTAGGGTCTGGCAGGAAGGGTTTGAACAAAGCAGATTTACCACTTGGGAAATTCACCCATCTTTTCATAGGTAATTAACATGTGGGGTGTTTGCACATGTGGGTAAATACTCATGCATATGGGTAAGAGCAAAGTGCCCTTATGCCATCTAATTGGTTTTACTCCCAGCCAGCACAGGATGTGTAGGGCCATAGCTTTGCACTAACAGCTCTTAAACTGTTATCCCAGATGGAAGCATGGGGCTGATTTTGCAGGAGAAGAAATTCAACACAGCATCAGACAGTCTCATCAACCCCTCCACTGTCCCCAGCGGAGACCTGTGCCCAGTCCCTGGGTCTCCACACCCTGGCATGTGCTGCAGTCCTGCTGTCCATCTCTAGCTTTTTCGCACTCTCCTCTGCCTGTCCCCTGATGTCAGTGCTGGAGGTGCTCATCTTTCTTGCTGATCAAATCATTCCTGACGTGCACAGCAGCAGCCTCTTCCTTGCTGAAAATCTGTTTCCAGGGTCCTAGGTGGGGTCCTGCTCTCTCTTCCCTGGGCAGAGAGAGCAGAAATGGGACAGGGGGGCGAGGAGGGCTAGGACAGAAGCCCTCACCCCTCACCCCTCTTCTCCTCATGATACTGAAAGCCAGAGCCCCCCCGCCCCAGCTGATTGCCTATTCTGGCAGTGAATGCAGGGCTGGACATGAAGACAGATGGCTTCAAATGAGCAACAAATCCCACATTTTCAAGTGAAAGAGGAGATGAGCTGATGGAGCTCAAACCTAAGGCAGGAGTGGTTGTTAACGTTCCTGGAGATCCTTGAATCTGGGAGGGATGTTTCTGGGTAACCAAACACAGGCGATGTGGCTGAGCTTTAGCTGAAATCTCCCAGTACCAGGCTGGCAGGGGGAGACCAGGCCAGGGCAAGTAAGGCTTTGTGTTTGCCCTCCTTCTGCATTAGCGCTGAGCTTCCACTGGTGACCGTGAGAAAAAGCCTGGCCTCCTGCATTGGGACCCCAAAGCACAGTCATCCAGGTTCGGTAGAAAGAGGTGGCCAAGCTCTCTGAAAATGGGTCAATTAAAAAAAAAATATAAAAAAGCATGCACAGGATCAAGCCTGCAGAGTTAAAGTTTTCATCTTGCTTTTACACATCTTTTTCAAGTAAAGGAAATACTGAGTTCCTATGATGTGACCAAAAACCACATTCCCTGAAGAATGACAAAAATCTGCTTTTTGAGCTGCAAATGATAGACTGAAGGAAGGTGAGGAGTCCAGGCATGAGGAAGAACTGTTTTTAAAAAAATCAGCAAGAAAATTTCAAATCACAGTGAAATAACATATTAGCTTCATTTCCTTCTGAAATTTTTCATTTAAAGAAAAAGGCAATGAAACGTTGCTGAAATGACATTTTTGACAAAGTGCCATTTTTCAGCATGACCTCTTGGACCCACTCACACCAGTGTTGCTAACTAGTTCTGCGCTCATCAAAGCCTGCAGGAGTGGAGAGCAGCCCACTGTGTGCTGATGAGCAGAAACGCTTTGGCTTTTTCTCTGCCAATGCCTAGTGGATCTAAGGTCCAGAGCAGCTTCCACTGGAGATGTTCTGGCTGGGCTAGTGGTGTCTTTGACTTCCACAAGGCCACAGAAGAAAAGTTGGTGGCTTAAAGAGGCTTCATAGTCATCAAGAACCTGCTCTTCTGGATGTGATTTACTCCTGGGGACTGCTTGCTCCTGACAGGCTTGTGCCAGCTCTGGAAGTGGAACACAGTTTTCAAAATCCAAGGAGCTTTCTGTCTCCAAGCTGCTGGTCTCAGTGGACAACCCCAAGTTAGCAGATAAAGAAATGCCTCCTGGAGGGTACCAGGGTAGGCGTTAGGGTGTGCTGAGTCTCCTGCCTTCCCTGCTTTCTGAATCAGGAGCACATGGGTGCCCAGGGTGGGGTGAGAGACTATGCTGCTGATGCAGTTGAAGTCCTTTGTGATGGACCACAGTAGGTTCTGAACACCTCAAAAAGTCCCCTAATACATCTAAAAGCTTAGCCATTGAGCTGAGTGTCCTGCTACATTGTCTTCCATATAAGCCCTGTAATTGCCCTGAATATGGCATTTCCTTTCATTGCTTGGCCTAGATCGCTGTGGATTGTTATTGCATACTCATAAATAGCTGCTGTGTTCCACCTTGGAGGAGACTGCACTCCACAAAGGCTGTGAGGAAGATTTGCCACTGTCTAAATAAGCTTTCTTGAAGTGGGATGGATGCCATGAGACTTAATCTCCTTTAAAAGCTTTGAGCTCTTTGGATGGAGGAGTACAATATTGTTTTATTAGCATTACCACAATTGTTAACAGTATTACTAATATCAATCTTATTATAGTAATAATATCTGGTCAGGATCAAAAATAATGAAGCTTGACTAGCTGGCTGAAGTGCTGGGTCTCAGGCCACATGCCAAAGGTTTCCCCAGTGGACATGTAGAGATAGTCCATCAATGATGTCAGCCTCACTGTCGGAGAGGAAATAAGCCCAAGAGATCCTGTACAATGCAAGATGCAAGAATGCTGCTCTTTCAGACTTAGTTTTCCCTGGTATCATCCTACTGTGGTGAGATCTCCACCCTGGATCAGGGTCCACTCTGTCTCTTCATCCCCAGGGTGTAAAGAACTGCTTCCAAATTGCTCCCAGCTAAACGTGCTCACAGACAGAGCGCTGGTGAGCTTTGGTGCTCATGGACAAGGAATGGCTGAATACTCCCATCAGCAATTGTCCCCAGAACTCATCAGTGGGGCCCATATAAGGCACAGAGATCCTGCAGCCTGGGCACCCAGGGGGATGTGAGGGAGAGATGAGGGCTTGGGATGTTCTCTGAGCAAATGGATGGAGAAATGCTAACCCCTCCTGCTCTCTCCTATATTTGCAAATGCATTCGCTCAGCTGCAGAGTGAACCACATCCACCTGCAGCCCTGATCTGGAGACATTAAAAAGGTCCTTTGCTTTGCTCAGTACACGTTTAACCTCTCCCTGTGTCCTTGCCCTGGCTGTGCAACCTTCCACTCCCAACCAGAGCATCTTTCCAGTTTTGCTTCCCTTCCCACCTCTCCTGGTATCCATTACATCCACCCTGGGGGTGGGAGGAAGGTGGGAAGGATTCGTGGCATTGATCAATAACTCTTTCCTGCCTAGCCAGGAACCCAACCCGCCCAACTTTATTGCTGCAACCAGATCCCGGCTCGAGGGATGTTACGACAACCTGCCTGGGCCGCGGGGGCCAGAAGAACAAATACCTCCCTAACAGGCATGACTTCAGCCCGCACATGTCCCGCTCCCCGGATGGCTCCTCTGACAGAAGAAGCCCCCGCGAGGATTTACATGTTCCAACTACTTCCTGAAATCGCCACTCCCGCTCGTTATCTCACCCTCCCATCACCTGCACCAGTACCGGATCCTCTTTGAAGGGAAAGGAGAGCCCTGAGAAGGAAGAGAAGGAGGTGCGCAAATCCCGGTGATCTGTCTGTGGGGCTGGGGGATGGCGACAGACCCCAACGATGAAATATCTGAGCACTCTGGCCAAGCCTTTTTACTAGCTGCAATGGAAAATGAATGCCAGCTGCAAATCAGGGATTTCAACAGCCTCTCTGAAGGCACGTCAAGCATTTTATGGCTGGAAATACATGGAGGGTTATGGGCTACCCACTGATCTTTCCTACATGCATGCAGTAGCCAAACCATGTTCCCACCCTGACTTCAGATGGGGAAGGGTCCCCACAAATTGATCAGTTTTCGGATGGCAAATTGATTGGTTCCATCTGCTGCTTCTCTGCTTTCTGGCTCCTGAGCAAGGATTTAACCTCATGTCGAGACAGGCTGGAAGCTGATTCGGAGGGCAGCCCAGGCCTGCAGTGGGACGCAGCATATGTTGTTGACCTGTCAAATGTCACACAGAGCAACATTCGCCCCATGGCTTCCTCCACAGCAGGACTGGGCTTTCTCCTTCCCAGCACTGTGCCCTGACCTCCCCATTCTCCAGCACCCAACACGTGCAAACCCCACACCTTCGAGAGAGGAGCACACCCATCATCCAGTCCCATGCCAGGGTCTTGGGAAAGCAGGCACAGTAATGGCAGCCAGACCTCCTGGAGGTGGGAAGCTGCTGCAACCAGAATATAGTAACATGGCTTTGCAAACCGGCATGCAAGCTCTCCAGGAGCCTGGGGACACTGGCTGTTGGAGCAAACATCTCTTGGCTTACCTGGTAGATGTGCTACAGCCATGTCTTCATTACATCACATCCTCTCCCAGATTAACTAGGGCTTAACTTTGCAACAGGGCAGCCAAAACAGGGAGGGCCAGCTACACTGAGCAGTGCAAAGAAAGGCAGCAAGGGGATAATGGTCTTTCATGGCTTGGGCTATTTCTCTCAGAGAAGGTGTTACTTTGAGTCTCTCCTCTCCCTAGGCACCTACCTTCCTAATGGCTGACAGAACTTCACATCTTTGAGGGCTACTCCCTTCCGTCAAAATTACTTGAAACTGTCCAACAGTTTAAGAATTCATTGAGGGAGACAGGTAGGCATAGAGGCAAACGGGGGAACTAAATCTTCCTTCCATAGGAAACCCTGCACCAGACCCCAAAACTGCAAACCTTTGGGCAGCAACCATAAACCACAGACACCAGAGCTGGGGACAAAGGCATTGGGCTGGGAGGAAGGAGATGTATTGTCAGCCAGTGGGGCAGACCTGCCACCAAAGCCTCTGGCAGGTGCCTACACCTCTCTATAGGTACGGTATATATAAGACCATATACCTGGCTGTTCCCAGCAAGGCTTTCTGAAGGAATTCTCTCCCTGTGTTTGCCAAAATGGTAACGTAGCCCTCTTACTATGCAATAAAATAAAAGATTCTCCTAGAAAAGCAGATGCAGTTGATGCTCTGGCTGTTGATCTACCCTCCTTGCTGCACCTCCCTCCTGCCTGGCCCAGCAAGATGTGGTGGGGTTGTGGGTGCCATGGCATGCTAGCCTGGGTGCCAAGAGGCTTGCTGGGCAATCACACCCAATCCAACCCTGCTCGTTAATGCACCGAGATGGATATTGCCAGTCTTCACTTTTTGCACGGCTGCCAACCATGTAATTAGCGTTGGTAGCTCCCTGCCCATCCTCCTGTCTACCCTCCTGGTGGGTTTCCCCACTTTGCTCTCATCTCAGGTTGCTTAAAGGATCTTTTTTTGTCCCCACTTGAGAAACGGATCCATGTACCATGCACACCTCAACCATCCAGGTCCTGTTCAGCCGTTTGTTTAATGTCTCCTTTCGATTGCTATTGATTGGTCTCTGCTCTTCCCACTGCACTCACTTCACATTTGCAAGCTTTTTCTGCCCCAAAAAATTTCCACCATGGAAATTTCCCTGCAGTGTCACGGTGCTAAGAATTTGTAACTTGAAGATATGAAGAAAGTCATCACCATCAGTGATAAATCAGGAGAGCTGAGGATGTAACATGGGGGAGGAGGAAGAATGAAGGAAGGAAAGGGGGAGAACAACAGGAGTAAATCTGAGGAGCTGCAGGGAGGGACAAGGCCTCCATGTTACCTCCTGAAGCAACATGGGTGCGAGGTCTGATTTGGAAGAACCGTACTCCAAAAGTAGCCTAGGGATAACGGGGCTGTAAATCAGTTCCTGCCCAGTGCTATGGCAGATGTCTTGGCCTGTGCCACGGCCCCCATCTTGGCCTGTGCCACGGCCGCCATCTTGGCTGACCCACTCCAACTGCACGCTGAGTCTACGAGCACATCCACCTGCCATTTCATATCCGTATTCACTGTGGGAGTGGCAAGTCCTTCATTAAACTCATGCTGTCCATGGCCTGTGAGTTAAGGAAAGGCTGTAGCACCCCAGGGTGCCTCGGCTCTGGACGCTGCTTGCTTTGCAGCCATCCTCCCTGGGAGTCGGCCTTGCCGTAAGGAGCAGCATTGTGGTGTCCTGCTGGGGGTCCCGGCGTCGATGCCCATCCCCTCATATACTCCTGCTACCATCTGCTGGAAGGAATCAGCCTGCGCGCTTGCCCGCCACACAGAAACCCTGTTGGGATCCATAAAGGGGACGGCACAAGGAGGAGGAAGGCACTGGGGTGAACCTGCCCGCTCGCTGCCTTCCTGCTCTGAGCTTCGGGGGACCAGGACGCACGAGTCTCTCTCCTAGCGTGTGGCCTCCTCCATGTTGTTTAAAGGCTGCGATTCCTGAGGGCTTCCTTGGCTCTGACATGGCTGTGCTCCACAATCTTGCATAAGGTATTGATTTTGTCTCTGCCTCAGTTTCTGTGCCGCTACTTAAAACACCAGCTGCCGGTGGTGTTGCTCAGTCCCCTCCATTTGAGTTACCATGACTGTAAGCATTGGCCCTTCCTAGGTGCCATTAGCTTCACCACGCTCCCATCCCTGCTCCTCCCCACCCTCCTGAAAACGCTGCCCGTCGAGCAGCGCTCCCCTACCACAGAAACACAGCCATGCCTTGCATAGGGCATGCGGGCAGCTTGTCTCTGATCGTCTGGGGGGGAAAAAAACAGGGCCGAAAGCTAAAATAGCAGCTCAACATGCTCTCCTGTGCAAGCTGGGCCGGGGACCAAAGGCAGTCGGTACCAGGCTGGAAGCTTGTGTATTTTTGTTATGGGTTGTTGAACAAACCACACAGTTTTACCCTACAGGGTATCATAAATGAGCAATGAAAAAGCAGAGAAGTGAAAAGGAAAAGTATTTGCCTGCAAAAATATGCCACCAAGTAAATGAGTCAGAAGGACATGGACTGTGCTGTGCTGGGCCTGCTCTGTCTAAAAGCAATGCTTTTATAAGGTAAGGAAAGTGATTTAAGAGATTGCAGGTAAACATGGGCTCCCACGTACTCTTCTGGGGAAAAGTGGCAGAATAAATATGCAAATCCTTCTTATGTGACAGCCAGGACGGTGGAAATGATTATGAAATAGATCTGGAGAAGGCTGATTAATAATTTATCCTCAAATGGAAGTTAATTCTTGGCTGAGCAGCAAGGATAATAAGGCTAAGGAATCAATAAGAGCATTTACAACTCTGTAAAATGCGTTTACAAGTACAAAAAGATGGGTTGCTTTGTGCCCATGCCTTGCATGGGCTGGGAGAGAGGGAAGGGAGAGCACACAACAGTGACTGTGCAGCATCAGCTCCGCAGGCAGGTCTGGAGAGACAGCTGGGCATCAGCAGACACCAGTGGAGATGAGCATCATCTCTGGGTTGGTACTGCAACCTGAATGATCCTCTGCAGCTAACACATGCCCTGACAGCCCATGGAGGACACATTAGCTAAACTCAGTCACTTCTGAAGGTTCCTATAATGAATGCAGTGTTGACAGAACAGTTCAGTGGTAACTTCAGCCAGAATGTGACTGCCCTCAGGGACAGAAAGTAGAAGTGAATGCCTGGGACTCCATGCTCTTGGGTGGCCTGTACACATCTGGCCTAGCCAATCTACCTCTTCACCACCCCTGCACCAGAGCACACATGGGTAGGGAACTTACTCCGCTCTCACAGAGAAAGAAGCAACCATCAACGGCCTCCTTTGGTGTAAACTCTTAAAAATATGTGCCTCAGATTTCAAATAATGTCCTCAGTGAGATCCATTGGGCAGCTGGAGGTTCATTGCTTGTCTATTTCATCTTTACTGAGCAGCTGAGGAATGGCTGCTTGAACAGCAGCACTGCTCTGGGAGGCGGCAAAGCGTCTTCATGTGTCCTGGCTCAGAGCTGTGAGCAGATACCTCTGCCTTGATGCAGCTGAGAAGGATGGGGTCCCTCAGCTTGGCCCTAGGTACTGTGACCGGAAGGGACATGAGCTCATGGCATGTAATTGTCACCAATGGCTTTGAGCCTGTAGTCCATGGATTCCCAACAAGTCCCTGAAAAGTGAGAAAGAAAAGCCACTGAAGCTGCAAATGACTAAAATCCGCATTGCCCCTGGCAAGTTTTCCTTCGTCATTTCCTCTGTAATTAGAGCAGTGACATTTTGGGGGAGCAGAGAGAGGTGAGAAGGCAGTTCCCACTGGGGATGTGCCTGATACTGAGACCCTCCCTGCCTTCGGCAGAGAGTACAGATAATAGATTTGCACAGATTTCCTCTTAGTGCTGTTCATCCCCTCAGGGCCTTTGGCAGAGTGTCTCCAGCCCCAGGATGGCACGGTCTGTCCTAGCCGAATGGTCCGACAGAGGGAACATGGAGGGAGAAATGTGAGGCTGGAGGGACCCTGATAGATAGTCTTGTAAGACAGCTCTCCTCAAACCCTCCCAACAGATGGGTGTCCAACCTGCTTGTAAATACTGCCAGTGAAAGAGCTCCATCCCTTCCTGACAGCTTGTTCCAGGGTTTGTGTTTGCTCAGAGTTGAAGGAGTTTCCTAACGTCTGACCTAAATCATCTCTGCTGCAAATGGAGCCTTGCTTTCCTTGTCTTGTCCCCACACTGAATATGGAGAGCAATCCATACATGTCCTTGTATAAAAACTTTATATACTGAAATGTTTTTTACTTGCTGCCTTCTGGCTCTTTCTTTTTTGTACAAAATAAATCCAGTTCCTTCAATTTTCCTTCCAAGCTTAGATTTTCCAAGGCTTTAATCTTTGTTATAGTCTGATGCCAAGAACTGCACAAAGCCCTCTGGATGTCCCACCTGCTGTGAGTGAGGTGGTGAAATAGTCAGCTCCAGAGTGCAGTCCTGGTCTTGCCCCTCAAAGGGCATCTATCAGGACTTCATGAGAAACAGAGAAGGACTACAAGGGCGGTCAGAAGACTGACACTACCAAGCATGAGCTGAGACCTTTCAGCTGGTGAAAGACTAGAGGCAAGCTAGGTGATGGAGGTGAATCTTATTGAACAGGTAAATAAGGAATGACTGTTCACTGTTTCTTTCAATAAAAGAACCAGGCTTGCCAAGTGAAAGCAGCAGGAGAACAAATGGAAAGAAATTCTTTGTGCTGTGTATAGCTAACCTAAGAAACTCCTTGCCCTGGGATATGTGGATGCTAGCTGTTTAAAGGGGTTCAAAAAGGAACTCCAGAAAATGCATGGGGAAAAGTCTGCAAGAGCTGCTGTTAAATACAAAGCCTCAAAGTTTGTCTGAGGAAGTCCCATACCAAAGATTGCTGAGGACTGGGAAACTATTCTGGAGAAACACCATAGGACATCAACCCTCTTCTTACACATGAGGCATTCTCTCAGACATGGTGCAGGGCTGCATAGATCTTAGATCTAACCTGATCAGGCCTTCTTCCGTTCTAGCTCACATTACGCCTCTGTTGAGCATGCCAGAACACTGTTTGCTTTGGTCAACAACAGGCCTGCTAAAAAATGAGTTCAGCATTAGCTGTCAGAAAGGCACTTAGGCTGAGTCAGTCATCTAGGCTGACTAAGTCATCTGACCAGACTTGGTCCCATTTAGGGTTTTGTTCTCTAGCATAATAAACTGTGATCTTAAAAACATTGCTCAGCTAAAAACGCATGCTGGGCTCATGTGGGATACTGAGGTGGGGGGAAGGTGACCTGCCTTGCAACCTTGTGTGACCACAGCTTTGTTCATGTCTCTGCCCCAGGACTTAAGGCAATTTACAGTAAGATTTCACGCATCCCATCTCAGCCAGGTGTGAGATCAACTTACTGTCTGGAGCAAAGGTCAAGCATACTGAAAGAGTGAGGTCCAAAGCAAAGCAGTGTCTGCCCATCTGAATTGGGCTGAAGCTCTTGGCAGCCATGGCTTTTGTGTCTGTAATTTAAGCCTGAACAGACAGAAAGAGCCTAGCTTTGTGAGGGAACTCTCATCCTTTCTCACTGCTACTAAGTCTGGGGTCTGGAGTACAGCAGGAGACCCCTCCTGGTATTATAGTCCTCCTGGCATGGATTGGAAGATGCCTGCTGCAGATGGAGGACATGCCCTCTAAAGAAGGCCCTGGTTTGTGAACTGTTTACTTCTACAGCAGCTCCAGGGAACAGTGTAGACTGACTCATCACACAGCTCAGCTGGTGTAAGCAGCAGCCTGTGAGACTCAGAGTGGGACAGCTGAGAAGAACATGAGTTATTTGCTCTGCCTTCTAGCCCTGCATGTGGCTGGTGGTCTCTCTGGTTCCTTCCTCAGTAGAAATCATGCGTGACTTTGTCCAGTGCTGAGCCAGGGCACAGGCTGTCTCCACATCACCCAGATACCCTCATCTCTACTTACAGGGTGCTCAAAACATTGAGAGTGATGTCTCCTGCAGGAAAAAGCATGTAGCTGCTCTTATGGAGGCTGGTGGCATTGGTAGAGAGGAGAGGGCCTTTCTGTAGATTGAACAAGGCCCCAACACATGGACTGAGAGGAAGGGTGAGCACGGACATGGGTTTCCAACAGTTTATTTATTTTTACAATCCTCCCTTTTCCCACCTCCCCCTACAAGGCGTCATGGAAGCCAAGATTGACACCTGCCAGGATGTGAGATGTCCAGACAAAATCAGAATGATCCTCTCCAAAGCTGGAGCAGAGGGGAACTGGCTTCAGCCCCTGCAGAGATCAAAGGGCCAGCTGGATCGGGGGTTGGAGGGCTGGGTGATTCCCAGGTGCGGGGGACCAGCGAGGTGTCAGTCACGTCCCCCTGCACATGCTCCTGCAGACGCTCAGCATATGACTTTGGGGCAGCTGGTGGTAGCTAAGCCTTGGCCCACACACCCCCTTCCTTGAGAAGCATGACGGAAGGGATTAAGTGGCTTGTAAGGTGACACGGGGTTGATCAGCTCTCAGTGGCGTGGTGGGAGGGGAAATGCTGAACTGGCTTTCCATCTCTGGCCTTGGTCTCCTGTCCAGTCACTACCCAAGCCCAGAAGCCTGTCCTTGCTGGAGCTGGAGGAACAGCAGCTCCTATACCTGCCACCCGCCTTTCGAGCCTTACTTCTATGTACATTTCCCTCAAGGAGGGCAGGATTTGTCCCTCCAGCCTCTTTTCTGTGTCCCAAGCAGTGACGCTCCCAGTGGGGTGCCTCCAGGAGCTGGAGGTGCAGAGGATGTATGGGAGCAAGTAAGATACTGTTCAAGTACAGATGTGTCCATTTGATGGGAGAGGACTGAAGTCTGTCTGCAAATCCCCATCTCCTTCCTGTCCTTGCAGTCCCATGGCAAGGCTTCAGCAGTGCTCAGAAGACGAGGAATGATCTGCAGCACAAAACTGCTCCTGCTTTCATTCCCCCTGTGTCTGGCCCACTGTAAGGACCAGGAGCCAGACTTATCTGAACCAGCTCAGCTCGCACAAGCAGAATAACTGCTGCACACCCAACACAGGGAATAGAGCTTCCCAGGGGCTTGAAGAAAGCCCTTGCCTGGCCATTAGGGGGGGAAATCTCTGAATGCAGCCCTATTCTGAAGGTGTCAGCACCACTAATTTTGATCACCTCTTCCTTACCTTTGGTCAGTTCTACCCCAGTCATTTTTTCCCCCCCACGGCACACAGAAACATGATGGGACCCTACCACCATCTGGGGACACCAAAGAAAGAGCTGTGCCACACGGAGACCTTTGCAGCACAAGTGGCTCCAGCGTCTCCTTGCAGTCCCTTCCCTGGGCGGACTGCCCTATCCTTCTTTCTGCTCCCAGACAGCCCCCTCAGCAGGCATTTCTGGATGACTGCTGTGCTCTGCACTGGACCAACAGTTTACTCCCCGACTGCTGCTGGCAGACAGGATGGCAGCACATGGGTCTTGCTGGCAGGGCCCTGACAGCCATAGGGAGCAGGATTAGCAGCTCCTGTGGTATTCCTTTATTTCCATATCCCTTGCCAGCTCTGTTACTCCTCTGCAGCCTTCCCACCCTCCAGCAATGCCCAGACTTTCCGTAAAACATATTCCTCTCATAGGGAGGCACCAGAGGGCAGGGAATAAACTCATGAGCTTTGTTCGTGTGACTGGTCAGGGCTGAGGCTGGCCAGACTTTTTCCATCTAATTATTTCACATCCCCGCAGCACCTATGGACCACACTGAGGTCAGGCATTCTGCATCTTCTGGGTGAATCTTCACTAGACCTCCAGAGTTTTACATGCAGAAGAAACCCTTCTGATTGCCCAGTCTTCTCTGCTGGCTTAGGTGCAGCTGCTGAGCTTTCCCCTTTCCAGGGCAGAAGACAGCACACATCAAGATGCAGGTGTTTTCAGGTCAGGTGGTGGAGCAAGGAGCAAGGGATGAGGCTGCTGCTGGCATGCAGACCATCTCCTGTGGTCCCCATGAGCTTTGTTTGCTGCTATATTTCCCCTAGTCTCCCTCCTGATCCAGGACGCTGTGTGCCAGGCATGGGTGCATCAGTAGTAGGGGTCAAGGAGCAGGTAAGATGCTTGGTGCTGTGAACAAGCGATATCCAGCCTGGCTGCAGGGCAGGAGGCAAGGCCGTGTACTTCATCCTTGAGGCTTGACAGCTTGGTGCTGCCCTGTGGAAGAGGTTTCCCTTCATTGTGAGAGCCCACTGGTGAAGTCTTAATCCAAAAAGGGTGAAAAGACTCATGACTGGCATCGGTAGTGGAAAAAAAGCATCTTTAAGTGGCCTCTCTAGTGGAAAATTTGGCATCTCTAGTGGAAAAAATCCAGGCCAGTTCGTCTGGAGTATAAAGCTCAGAGACTGCTGCTCTGTCTAAATATATATATCTATCTCCATGAAGGTCCCACAGCGGTCGCGTTGCTGCCCTGCCAGAGGTGATGGAGGAGCAGGAGGGAGCGGGTGCAATACAGACCTGGCAACATTAGAGGGAGCTTTGGGAAGGGGTCTGGGAAGAGTCTGAAACAATAACTAGATGTAAATTACATTTTGTGAGTTTGTTTAAATAAGGGATCCAGTTTAATCCCATCGACTGTTTGCTTAGTGTACAGCTGAAAATTAGCATCAACAGTTTTATGCACACTAATAAATTTAAGCCATTACTCTCTCCATCTGCAGCTTCATTCATATAGTTTAAGAATCAAAGCGATTTCCCTGTAAATTTCTCAGGCTCAGTAATTTACTCCAAAGAATGTAAATAGAAAGTGCCTGGAGGTCCAGAGAGATGGTCTTATAAGCCCTCCCTCCCCTTCCTGCTTTTCTCACCCATCTTAGATGAAGGTGACGCAAGGTGCTTGGCCTGGGGAGTGAGGGTGGATACAAGGCTGCATTCCCCAACTGCTCGCTGGTGTTATCCTGTGGCTGGACATGGCACACGTCGGCTAGAGAAAGGAAGCTGTGCACACTGGGACGCTTGGCTTGGGTACAGCACCGTGCTCTGGGGTGGCTGTGAGGAAATCAATCATCTTTTATTGTTCTTTGCTCCTCCGGTCAGGGTGGAACATTCCTCCTAAAGAGAAACTTGTTATCCTCCCCGGCAGCCTCCCTGCCGAATTCCTGGCATCGGTGGCTATAAATAACCCCCCCGTACATGCGAACAGCATGTGGGCAAGGCTCCCAGGGACTGCCAGCAGCACAGGGTCCATCCTGCACGCACACCGAGCTTTCCAGCCGGCTAGGGAGGTTGTTTCCCCATTCTTAGCTTAAAAGCCAAGGCAAAAGAGGCAGAATACTGCAAAAATACCAGCTGGCTGGGTGTTGTCACTTCAGGGTTTTACGTTCGGGCTGTCCAGCTGGGGCAGGGACAAAGTTGGATAAATATCTGTATCTTAATGTGTTTTACAGTCTGAGGCCTTGAAACATGGTTGGAATTAAGATTAGAAAGTCTTGAGCTTTTTTTGAGAATTTTTTTGAGAAGCATCCCATCCCAAGTCAGGGTAAAATCCACCAAAAGCCACAGCAACCCCCTTCCCATCCCCAGAGCTGTCTGGTCAGAAACCTGGATGAATATTTTTGTATGCCACTTTGAACCACTGGGTCTCAGTTTTCAACGTTTCATCAAACTATTTTACAATTTGAAAGAAAATGCTCATTTTAAGCAGAGAACAACTACTTTGTCATCGTAGAGCATGTAAATTGTTTCAAAATGTTTATACATTGTTATGAAATAGGAAATGTGTCTAAACCAGACCATTGAATAGTTTAACTTCAGCAAATCAAGGGATAAAATTAATAAAATACGATTCTGCTTAGGCAAGGTCTCTCAGTTTTATAGTGGAGGAATTGGTAGGTTAGGCAAAAGGTCTGTGGCAGAGCAAGGGGGTGTTTAGAGGAAACTAGGGGGTGGTAGGCTAAAGTGCAATGCATGCTGCACAAAGATATAGCAAGAAACAGCTTTCTAGGAGAAAATCCATGCTTATAAATGAATAACATTTGGCTACATAAGAGATTTGGACTGGCATTGGGACTACCATTTTTAGGTGCTTATATAACATCAAGAACAATAAAGAGCTGGCCACAGCTCTGCAAAGTGCAGAAGTTTGCAAAATCCAGAGAGGAGAAGGAAGGCTGCGAGTTCCAGATGTGCAGCACTTAATTAGAAATGTCCATCTTGTTCCCTCTCTCCTTTCACTGATTTCAAAACTATCTGCAAAGGAAAGTCCTCAAGGAACACTCATTTCAGATCAGATTAATTAATTTCATTTTAATGTCAAGGTTTAAAAACATCATACTTTTTAAATGTTAAAAAAAAAGTCGTGTCTAAACACCAAGCATAGTAATTTTTGAAAACAAAGAAGTGAAGTCATTAAATATTGACCAAACTTTTCCTCTGGATTTTCTTCCAAACTAAAATCCTGGTAAAAGGAAAATCTTTTCAGTGTTGGAGAAATGGTCCATTCTAATTGAATGTTGTCCAGCAGAAATATTTTTAGCCATCTTGCTCTAGGGATGATTTTTTGGGCCCTTCTGAGCTATGTCATGGGGGAAGATGGAAGCTGATTGTGTGTTTTCTATGATCAGATCTCATCGGAGATGCCCTGGCACACTGATCTCTCATAAGCAAAAGCATCAAGTTGCTGCATTGCCACTGAGGTCGGAGAAGCTGGATTGCTCTCAGAAGCCATGGGTACCACAAGTCAGGTGAATATGGGTGAAAATCAGGTTCTGTGGGTAGGGCAGAGTGGAGATGGTTTTGATAGGGTTCAAAATAGGTAATAAACACTGTGCTTTCTACTGGGTAGAAAAAGAGGAGATGGGCAGGGATAAGAGGAAATCAGCAATCCAAATGGGAAATGAGATGCAAACACTGCACAAAAGCCAGTGAGAGAAAAACAATGTTGGTCAGGGTATATGTCCGTATGGAAGTGTCCATGTGAAAAAGAAAAGGTAAAGAATGTCCCTATGGGATGACGGTGGAGCAGGCTGCATGACTTCTAAAACTGACAGACTACCACTGTCTGAAGACAGGAGTTCAGAAGTTGATATAACAAACAGGAGAGAGGACCTTGACCAGCCCGACATCTCTGCCCAAGAGAGCCAACACCCAGGCCCAAGAGTACCCAGGGGGGATAGTGCTGTGACTGGGGTGTCTGGAGAGTGTGACAAGAGGACTGGCAGGGGCTGAGGTCTTTCCATATCATGGGTGCAAAAGATGAGTGCTAGACAAGGAGAACCACCATCAGCTGGTGGATTACTTTGGAGCCAGATTAAGCAGCTGTTTTGGGATACATATGTGATTTACCAGTTACCCTACAGAGCTGACCTAACCTCCATTCACAGTGTCTTTATTATCCATACCAAGCTTGGCTTCAGTTGACCAGACCCTGACCCTACTGCAGCTAAACTCAATGTTACTCCCCTGAAGATGACAGCCCAGGTCAGTAGTTGCAGCAGGCTTTTGGGCAGGTTACACTCACTGTGGATCCAACCAGCCAGAGATGGGGCACCTTTGCAGACCACAAAGGATTGATCCATACTAGAGATTAGGCCTTGGTGGTTGGACCACTGTCCCACCTTCCTCACCACCACCTTCACATGCAGCCTGTGGCTAATCCTACAAACGTACTTCCTCTCTCCAGGCAATAAATTGCAGGCACTGGGGAACAAAGCGAGTGTCAGGGTGATGCGAACCCCTCCATCAAAGTCTAAGTTTGATACATCCTCTGTTTTTCCAGCACCTCATTTTCCCTTCCTGTGTACCAGCTAATAGAGTTGTTACCCTGTTAGTTTAAAGGGCTGCTCCAATCCTATTAGAATATTAAATTATCTGGTATTGTGCTGCTGGCAAGAGCCAGCACAGAGGGCTATATGTTGGCTTGACAGATAAGCTGTCATTCTCTTAAGTTAGCTACATTTAAAAGCCAACATCTTTGTTAGATCAGAGGAGAACAGCAGGGTGAAGCAACAGGGGAGGGGACGTTCCTCCTCGCCTAAGAACATTGTTGCACTCCATCAGGTGGCGTGGACCAGCAGCTCCAGTCTTCCTGCAGATGGGTTTGGGAATACATCCTCCTCCAGCCTCATCTTCAGATGGTGCTTTTCTTGCCTGCTGCTGTGAGATGGATGGAAGCCCCACTACTCTGCCTTTCTCCTAGATCAGGATGTTGCATGGGTCTTTTCAAAAAGATGAGGTGAGGAGCAGGGAAGGTATGAAAAGGAAACAACACAAGAAGCCCCTCCACAAAGCTAGAGAAGGTACTCTTCTCACACCTATTAGGTGGACAGAAACTAGCTTTTCCAGATGTTCCCTATTTCTCTGCTAAGCCTCTCCAGGAGCAAGCAAGGCTTTAGGCTGTCCTTAGAGAAGACTCTAGAAGTGACTGTCTGGCTTAGAGTGACTCCTGAGCATACATCTCTGTCCTGGAGGGGATAGGTGAGGCGCAGCACTTAGCCCCACTTCTAGCAAGGCCAAGGCAGCCACCAAGGTATGGGGGCTGAGGTGGTATGAATCCAGCCCAGATATGGTCCCACCTGGATGCAGAAGCAGAGCAGCTGCACTGCCTCAGTGCAGGATGTCCTTATCACTTCTGGAGAGAGGAGGCTGAATGAGCTCGGCTTGTTTAGCCCAGCACGACACCCGCTGAGAGGGGATCTGATTGCTGTCCATAAATACGTCAACAGGACTAACAGCAGGGAAGAGCCGCTGAAGCTAAAAGAGGATGCTGGCACTGGAGCAAATAGGACTAAAGCAGAAGGAAAGAAATGTAGGCTGGAAATTAGCGGCAGATTTGTAACCATCAGAGGAAAGAGAGGCTGGAATAGGCATCTCACAGGGCCAGAGTGGGCCAAAGTCAATGCTTGTGTAAGACAGAGGCTGCTCAGTCCATGAAGGGGCTGCTGTTCTGAATGCATTCAAAGTAACAGCTCCCAGCCCCAGTAATGTTTTCTATGCAGGTCAGGCATTGCTGGTGAGTGGCACCTTTCCTTGGCTTGTGTCACTCTGGCACTGGGAGCCCCCCTTTCTCAACCAGGTGGACCGGCTTCTCTGCTGGGATGTGCTTCAGCTCCCAGGCCTCAGAGGGCAGCTGGATGTTCAGCTTTCCATACCAGGCCCAACCCATTCAAGACAGGGCTCAAGCTGTGCCCATTCTCCATGCTAGCAGGAGCATGGAGAGGTATCATTTGGTACGGTAAGCTTGGGTGAATCAAGCTCAGCATCGTTATCCCCACCACCCACCCTGCCTCTCCTGTAGGGATCAGCCCTGGAGCAGTCAGCAGGAGGTGCTAACAGCATACCCTGCCGCTAAAGGTGAATTTGCAGACTGATGACTGGGGTGGCAGTGGTGGAGGCCATCTTCCCTTCTGCCCTTTCTGCTGCAAGAGTAGAAGCGGCCAGCAGAAGGGTAGGGCAACCAGCAAGGGAGAGCAAAGGACAACCTAAATGCTGCAGGCCAAGGTGAGATGGCAGACATGCCGTACCCCTCACCGTTTAAATGGCCTCAGACCCAAAGCTGGCCCTTTGCACTGCAGCAGCTGGATGGCTGTATATTTGCTCCTGAAGTGCCACAGCTTAAACCCCAGCATCAATACTGTCTGATGATTTCCCTCCGTGCTGGTGCAGTGGTGGCTAAAAGCTTGTGGCGCATCGGGGTGGCTCCGGGCTGGATGCGTGATGTGTTCAGCTGTCCCGGCTGTGGAGGGCAGCAACATCTGGGAGAGCATGAGGGAATGGCTGTGAATTGATGTATCACACATGCCTCCCATTTGTGTCGGGAGCTCGAGTGCACCATGCTGACAGAGCCTGACGGGTTCGGGCTGCAGCCAGCCAGCTGGAGCCCGGGGAGAGCAAACTGACAGGTTTCAGCCATCAGCTGGGCACAAGGAGCCTGGATCTGGTCCAGTTTCTGTCCAGCCCTGGAGCTGGGCTAACCGACAGCTCTGCTGGAGGCCCTGCGATGTGAGCGGCTTGGGTGGTGTTTGTATCTCCTGGGGATTTGGAGTGGGCAGTGCAAGCTCAGCAGGTTTGTGCTGGGTGACCTGCTTTGCCCCAGGCTAGATGTGAGCTGTTTGACCGGCCATGTAGCTTCCCTGGTCCCTGCTACCAGCTTGGGCCAGACATCCCTTTTCTCCTCTACACCCGGTGCAGCTCATGTTTTATGAGGAATTGAATTTAGTTACGTGGTTCATTGACTCTGTGCCCTGGAATTCCCTCGCCCCAAGCGCCTCCTCCCTCTAGCACGTGCTGGGAATCTGCTCTGAAGCAAATCCCCTCTGATATCCGCTAATCCTTTCTGTCTCACTCCACCCTATCGTGCCCTGAGCTGATACTGCTCTCCCCTCAGGGGAACAGACCCTTCCCCAGCAACCTGCTTAACAGGAGCTGCTGCAGCCTTCTGCAGTCAAACACACACTCAGCAATGTGCTGTCCTCTCCTAACTGGCTGCTGGTACTGGTTTTGGCTGATGGCAACTGGAACCGTAATTGGCATCCATAACACTCCTCTCCAAACAACAAGTTCCCCGGCAGCAGCAAACCCTGAAAGCTGAGAACTTCCCCTGAGCTTGATGCCTGCCATCAAGTTTAGATCCTTGTGCAAACATCTTTTGAAGAGAAAGCCACCACTACACCTGCAGCAGCATCATCACCTTCTCTGCCACCTTGCTTGATGACCAATCACTGTTTCACGCAGGCTCATGACTGAGAGACCAGTGCCTGATGGTGGTGCTTTCCCCTGCAAACACCATGACGGCAGATCTGGGCCGGGCAGGGGAGGGACGCAGCCTCGGCCCCTCTCCTGGTCCTCTCTCTTGGTGCTGGTGTTGTGTAAATGTTGAAATATGGCTCTTTTTTACTTCCAGTTATGAGAGGTGGGTATCCTGCTTCGATCTGTCTCTCTCATACACATTCATAACATTCAAATTTATAATGTAATCTTACTTGCCGTTCCATATTTATGAGAAGTTTTGATGGGTGTTTCTTTATGTGATAATATCAAGCAGAATGCTAACCCATTGCCTCAAACCACTGTAAAGTCGTTTTCTTACATAATTGACACCAGCATATTCTTTCATTATACAAGATTTAGCATGCATCTGCTCCACCATTGCACGGCAATAGATGACTTTTTCCAGAGTCTCCTATTATCAATTCAAATTAGCCCCATTTCCCGAAGCTACTGTATGGATTTTACAGTTGACAGTAAGGGAAAAACACAGGAGCATAATGACTCTATTAAATTATTCAGGCCTAGTTAAACCCAGTTCGGTCTGAACTGGAGAGCAAGGAAACAGGGAAGAGAGGGGAGAAAGGAAACAGGGAAGAGAGGGGAGAAAAGGCAAAAAAAAGCCCTGAACTCCATGCAACTCATTGGTTATAAAATGCAGCCATCTTTACAATGAGTTATAGAGTGCATCACCTGCAAGAGGCCTGGAAGTCCTTAATCAAAGAGAAAAGTCTGTCATATTACAGTACATTCATTTTAGTTAGGGTAATTGGGTTCAGCAAGAGGCTAAGAGGAAAAGTTTGGTGAAGAGACAGACATTTATCACCTTTTATCTTTCCCAGATTTTGGTCCTGCTTGATTTTCTCTCCAAACTGTCTCACAGGGCTTCGTGCCTCCTGCTAATCCTGCCACTGCTTTTCCTCCTGTAAGGACGGGCAGCTGAACATGGTGCCATTGGGTTTTGCCAGCTGATGCCATCCTGACAAAACACACTGTACTTTGTTTCTTTGGCTGGCAGACAGACAGACGGGTAGATAAGGATGTGGCTTTGGAGAGGGAGATACTGTGTTGGGATAGACACATAAAGGGGTGACACTTGGCTGGTCATGGATGGATGACTGAAAAGGGAGAGAAATGGGACTAGGTGTTTTGGGAGGAAACATCTAAAAGTGAAGGACAGATAATCATAGAATACCAGGTTGGAAAGGACCTCAGGGATCATCTGGTCCAATCTTTCTTGGCAAAAGCACGGTCTAGACAAGATGCACCCTGTCCAGATAAATCTTAAGTGTCCATTTTTGGGGAATCCACCACTTCCCTGGAGAGATTATTCCAATGGCTGATTGTTCTCATTGTGAAAAATTTTCCTTTTGTGTCCAATCAGGATTACCCCAGGAGTAACTTGTACCCATTACGCCTCATATTTTCCATGTGACTCCTTGTGAACAGGGAGTCTCTCTCTTGTAGCCACCCTGTAAATACTGGAATGTGGTGATAAGGTCTCCCCTAAGCCTTCTTTTCTCAAGGCTGAACAAACCCAATTTTTTCAGCCTTTCCTCTTATGGCTGGCTTCACACTCCTTGGATCATCTTTGTATGTATTGGGCTACCTGAGATATGGAAAAATAAGGGTAGGAGTCTACCCAAAATACAGGTAGATGTTGAGTTCCTGAATAGTTTTCTGGGATCTCACACTGAAATTAATATGTTGGGCATGATCAGCTGTAAATGTCAGACAAACAAGCCCTTTAATATACAGTGTGGCCAGTCAGACACTTTCTCTCCTCTTGGCAGCCCATCACCCGGTCTCCTCGGCCCAGTTGCACTTCCAGGTTTGGCTTTGTGCCGCACAAACTTTGAGCTCAGCACAGAGAGATAGAAAACACTGGCCTCAGGTATAATGGTGCTCCTGCCGCTTTGCCTGGATTATCAACAAGCCCTGATGCTTGTCCACGTCCTCTAGAGTCACGCATAGTGGGATGGTAGCAATTTGTAGTTTATCCAGCTATGCCCTTTAACAAACAGCATCAAACTTACAGCACTCTGTTCCCAAACAGGCCCCACCATAGCAGCAAGACTTCCATGAACAAGACTCCATGAACAAAGCCTCGCACTAACTCATAAAATGGGTGAGCAGTGGAGCAAAATCCCCCTGCCTGGGTGGCGTGGGGCTGCTGGAGGGGCAGGAGTGATTCAGAGATTGTTGGGTTTTTTCTTTTTTGAGGGGAGGATGGAGGCAGAAAAGCAGCAGGGAAGAAGACAAAGGTCAAAAGGAGCTTTCTAGGAGTCATTCTGCACTTCTGGCTTGAGGCAGAAATGAGGTTCTCACAGCTGCCCACTGCCGTTTGGATATATTTGCCCAGGTTGAAAGCAGCGAGTCCAGTACAGCGTAAACTTGTTGCCTGACGGGTTGATACAATGCAGCATGTTCTTTCACTGCTGATGGCTTTATCTCATACATCGGCTGCTGGGTCTTTTACAGAGTTAAAGATTGTCCTTCAAATCCGTGGGCCCTGGGTTGAATCCCCCCAAGGGGTTACACAGGGAAGTGATACTTCCTGTCCTATGGAGAAACTCCCTTTCCCCAAGTATTTTGGCAGTGCTGAAGTGGTAGCCAGCTCTGGAAAATCTAGCGTGCTAGCACCAACCACCATGGGATGTGCTTGGCCCAGCAGCTGTGCTCCGTCAGCCTCCCCAGCGCCTTGGTGACAGCTGAGCCCCAACGTATGGATTCCAGGCTTGCAATGGCTTGAAATGTCTGGTGCGTGCAGGAGCAGGATAGGAGCTGGCGTCACCTTGGGGATCCCAGCCAACGCAAATTGCTCTCCATTAGCAGAAATGAGCCTCTGGGATCAGGAGCAAAATGCTGACAGAAAGCAACATTAGCCCTTCTTCCCATGGTGGGCTTCAAGGGGCTTGTAGGCTTGCCTCATTTGGGGCTTCCTCTCAAATGGGGTCTTTCTTCTCTTTTCGTCTTTGTGTTCAGGCTGTACTCAGGCTTTCCTCACTCTTTCTTCTTCATCCCTTGCTACCTGCTCCAGCAGCTGTTTCTTCCTGTCTCTCCAACAGCCTGTCCCCAGGGTTTCACTGGCTGCTGGGGGTTCCTTTCTCTTTTGCTTTACAGCAGCAGGTGATAAAGCCCAAAGAGAATATATCCTGGGGAGCTATGCCCAGTAAACTGCTGGTTGAATTGGAAAGGATCATCTAACAAAGCAGGGAACTGAGTGGCTCAAATCACAGGGCTGTTGAGGAGAAGCCGATGGAATCAAACTGAGGGCCCATGCCCTGAATTCCTGCCATCTCCCCTTGTTCAGCAGATCCCAAAATACTTTAGAGCAAAGTTTTGTGATGCTGCCTGCTTTAGCGGAGCCGTGCAGACCAGAGGAACCCTGATAGCAGAGCTGGGGATATACCCTCCCCAGCTAGACTGATGCTTTAGCTGTTGGATGGCTTGGTGTTCTTACGGCATGGCTGGACTGGGCTACCCACGATGTGAGTGGTATGATGCTGGGTGCACGGGTCCACAGGTCCTGTTCATCAGCTGCTCTTCAGTCTGTGCTTCTGCATTTGGGGGTGGGCTGCCCTGACCGCCCCTAGTCCGGCATTGGGGTGTGCAGGAGCCCAGCTTCACATTCCCCCCAGCCCAGATCACGGCTGATCTCATAAGAAAATTTGCGTTGAAGGGCAAAGTCTCTGCATAGTTTAGCAGCAGCTGTTTTGCCTGATTTATTGGCTGTTGCAAAGGCCTGTGCAAATGTAGCAAAGTGGTCTATTATCGCAAGATCTATCCAGTGCCCCCTGCCTTGCGGATGACTGACGCCCTGATCCAGCAGCTTATTTAGCACCTGTTCAGTTTTAAGCACGTGGGCCCGACCCTTTGAAGTCCTCTGGGAGCAGTGTCAGAGCTCATGCTCTCATGGCTTGAGTGTGTGCTTCAATATTTGCATGAATTGGGGTCCCAGTGGGGCTTAGCTTTGAAAACAGCAAGGGGCAGGACAGAAACCGATCTCTGTGAAGGCTTTCACCCACTTACAGGGTCCAGAGAATAGGGCAGGATTAGGGTACACTCGGACAGAGGCTGGTATCTCTGTGCCACTGTGGGGCATGGCCATGGCTGTGCTCACAGACATAAAAATCACAGAAAAATGGGATATGAAAACCCACGGAAGCGGGGCTAGCACAGTGCAGGGAAGGTACAGCAACCAGGTAAAACCCAAAACATCTTGCGCAGGGCCCTGTAAACAGCTTTTGTTCCTAATGAGTGAAAATGAAGCAAAACCGAGAGTACCCATTTGTTATTCTCACCTGCTTTCTGGGCAGGGAGTTTTCTGGATGTAGGGTGGTTGTGAGATGGGGCTTTTGGTACCCAAATAGCCCAGGATGCAGAACAAGGCATGCTTTGAGCCATTTTTTTACAAAGCATACAGAGCTTTCTGGCCTGGCTGTGCCTGCCATTTCAGGCTGTCTGCCATCTAATTCTAAGGAAGTTTTTCTGTGGATATTGGGAAACGACTTCAGCCCTTCCCCAAGCCCTCTAGTGGGAATATTGCTTTAAAACGCCCAAATATCTCACCATGGTAAATTCTCCAGAGGAGATGGGCATGGGAAAGAAACAACCCGAAACAATTTGTTTCGCCAGTCATGCATTCTTCATTTCAAAGTGGCATTTTCCATTTTAAAAATTGGCCAGAATTTTAAGAAGGGCTGAAAAGGTTGCAGGAGGGGCAAGTTGTTAAAAAAAGAGTTGGAGCCGCCATGAGTCCTGGAGTCAGCAATAAAGAAATCGTGCTCTCGACAGGGAAATGAGAACAGCGTGACCCTGTCACCCAGCTGCAAAGTGGACTACCATTTTCCAGCAATGATGCCTGGTGTTATGACAGCTCTTAATTAAGTTCCCTGTTAATGGCCTGGGAAGAGGCTGCTTCATTCCTGAAGCCTGTAGGTGGTAGTAAAGGCAGGAACAGATAGTGAAATGACACCAAAATATTTAGCACCCGGTTTCATTCCCAGTGGGAGCTGGATGGAGCCCATGGGAACACTGACCTGGGGTTTGAAATAGCAGATAAAGGTCAGCTTGGGAAAACACAGCTGATCTGCAAATGGGAATGTAACAGATGAGGCCCATCAGCTTCATTCCAGCTCCCAACCCAAAATACCCAGCGGCAGCTTGGCTTTTCATGGCAGGGAAAGAATCCTGATCCATTTTCATCTGCTTCACTTTTCATGTGAGTGGCCACCTTTTCACTTGTGAGCTTAAAGGGAAACAGGCCAGCTTTTTCCAAAGGGAATAAACACGATGAAATTTTATCATGTTCTTTTTCAGTCCACGTTGGTTCAGCTGGTGTTGGAGTAGGGGAACATCATCCTTGGGCACAGCCATGAGTAACCAGTAGAGAAAAGATTGCCATGGGAAAGGTGCCGATATGATTTGGGACTGAACACAGAGATGCAGAGGGAAGGATCATCCTGGGCACACCCTGAGCAGCTCTGCCTATGGTCCAAGTAGAGTTACAAGGGTCATTTCCAGGCCTATGACCTGGAAGCCACTGGCATGATTGGAAGACGTTCAGGAAAAGCTATGAAAACAAGCAGAGGTGTAAAGAGAAAGATTTACAAGGAAAGATTAAAGGAGCTAACTGCAAGAGCTTAGCCTAATGATGACTCACTGAGGACATGATGATAGCTTGAAAATATCTGAGGGGTATTAGCACTGGGAGCCAGTCCTGGGGGGATGAAAGGGTATAATTTAGAGGGACAGGCAGCAGGGAAGGGAGGCAAAATAGAGAAGGAACTTCAAGAAGTTTTCAGATTACCAGGAGCATTAGGAAATGGGACACGCTCATCCAGGCAATGGCGGGATGCAGCCCAGGCCCCACACACAGCCTGAACAAGGTGCTGGGATGTGTACTGGGGAGCACACCCGGTGTGAGGGGCAGGAGTGGGGCGAGGTCACAGGCCTTTCACATTGCTGGCCCATGTGAACCCGGGTCTGATGGGCTGGCACACTGCTGGGGAGCAGTAAAACAGCGGGCACAAGAGGTGAGCATTCGTGGATGTGCTGGGGCCCCGCACCAGGCGGGCATGGCTGGAAGCTGGATAAATCCATGCCTTAGCTGCACTTGCACATCAGTCAGGGTGCACAGTCCAGGCCTTTGATGTCCAACCCCACCCCCTTTGCTGGTGCCTTCCATGTCTTCTGCATCTCTTCCGGAGTTCCCCAGTTCCAGCTCTGCCATTACTGCTCAGGCTCAGGCACCCTTTGGTCTCCCCATACCCCTGGGCTCCCCCTGAGCCCCAGCCTTCCTCCCAGTATCTGCTAGGGGAGCTCTGCACATCCTCCATGCCATGGTGGGCCTGACCTTTCCCATCTCTGCTATTCCAGCCCTCTGTCTTTCCAAGACAAGAATTTCCAACCATCTGAAGTAGCACACACAGGGATCTTCCCATTTTTTGTGATACTGAATATCCACTGGCAGCAGGCTCTGAGGAGAGCAAGCACCCTCCAGCCACCTCCCCGCATGTCCCCATGCATCCCAGCAGTGCCAGATACAAGGTCACCTCCGGAGACCGGGTGCCACATGGCACAGAGATGTGTCAGCCCCGTCAGCTGATGCAAACACCGCTCCTGCTCCCAGGGAGCAGTGCCAGGCAAGGATGCAGCTGACTGCAGAGAAAGGAGGGGATGGGAGAGATGGGGAAGGCTGATTGTAGGGCCTGACCTTACCTTTGGAACCCTGAGAAGCTCTGCCAAGGTTGCCCACCATATGATTTCCCAAGCAGGGAGGCCGGTTTTCCCCTCTGCATCCCTCTCAGGCGGGGATGAGGCCCCAGAGACAGGAGCCCCTCGGTCACATCTTGCCCCCACCCGAGTACAGCTAGGCTGGCAGGTCCTCCTTGCCAAAGACTCCTCAAGACCTCTCTGAACAGAGAGACCCTTCCAGCCCTGCTGGGACGGTCACCCCTTGGAGGTGGGGACATGTGGACACAGCCCAAGGAAGCAGGGCTGCAAGCAGCATGTCGCAGAGGTGGCAGGAGAGTGATGAATTCCTTGTTGTCTCCACTGTTGGACAATCAAAGAATTCCTCAAATTGGTTGGATTTATCCAAAAGTGACATTCATCTGGGTTGGGGGCAGGGAGAGGGGGCTGGCAAGGACCTCTCCTTGTGGTAACAGCTGGGACCAGGCCTAAACATGATTAATTAACATTGTAAAAAAAAGAAAGAGCAAGACAGAGAGAAAGCAAGAGGGAGAGGAAACAAAAACCCAAGTCACAGACAGAATTAAGATTTATGGGCCCAGAAGGGTGAGGGGACTGGGGATGGAGGAGAAGAAGGAGGGAAGGAAAAAGAGTGCCAAGGAGGTGGATTACAATTTAATGCTTCTTCATGCTCAAAAATTCCAAGAAGGGGCTGAGCGTCATCCCTGGGGTGGGGGCTGATGGTGCTTGGCTGGGCAGGAGTGGGGAGGCGGTGGGGGGGTGTGCAGGCTTGCTGTACTTTTTTGGGGAGGAACATGTCCTGAGCAAGATGCCACCGAAGGAATGTGTGGGCATGATTTACAGCCTGCAGGATGAGCTGCCCCGCTGCACTGTGCCAGCGCTTTTTTGGCTTGCAAGGCCTCAGCACCATGGGACCCCGAGTGGAGCAGGGCAAGGGGGGCAGCCGGCTCCATCCCCCCCGGCTCTGCCCACCCTGCGAATGGCTCCTGGGACAGATGGGCTCAGAAAAGCAAAGAGGCGAGATCAAAATTGGTTTGGAGCAGAATCAAGGTTCTGTGGAGAGGTGCCCACCACCCCCCAAAGACTTTCACTAGAGGAAGCCAAGGCTGGAAGCCAGAGGGAACAGGAGAGGACAGGTGACCCACTTTGGATGAAATAGGAACCAGCTGGGATCTCCTCCTAAAACCGCTGACCAGCCCAACTTTGCTCTACCCCCTCAACTCAGACATAATTTATGGGACAGAGGGTACATGATCCCAAACAGCCCTTTCACGTCTCTGTCTAAGAGCTGTCTTGTACCAGCTAGAGCTATGACATGGCATTGACATTTTCCTTCTGCCTCTCCCAGTTTGTGTGCAACTGCCAATGACTTCACTTTTTCTCCTCCTTTTTTTCCTACGGATGAACGTCTGGAAGCAACCCATCCTCCCTCTCTCCCAAAATCAGCTTTCAAAGCCAGATTTTGTTAAACATGCTGGGCTTTACAAAAATCAGAACAAACCCCTGGTTGTCATTTTTTGCTTATTTTCCCTTACTGAGACGTGAATTGGACACGAAAGCTTTGCAGAATTATAAATAAATAACAAGGCGATTCTACTGAAGTGAAAAGTTCCTGCAGAAGGACTCGATTTCCTTTAAGAAATGTTTCATCAAAAATGTCACCCAGCTCCATCAGCATTTGCTGCAGACATGCAGAGCTCGTGAGTAGGGTTATCCTTTGCCCTTCCCTGCTAAGTCATCGGCGTCACCAGCTCTGTTGTCTCTCATCTCACGAGGAAAATAAGGCTATGACCACTGACTCTGTCCAAATAACACCTTGTTGCTTGCCTCAGAACCACTCGTGGCATGCAAAGTACCGCCCTTCCAGGATCTCTGCGTGCCCTCTCACCAGCTTGGCTCCCGCCGCGGGCAGCAGATGCAAGATGTGGAGAGCCAAGGGGTTGAAATCTAGTAAAGCAAGGGATTGCTGCTGCCTTGTGCCCGTGATCTGTGTCCCTGGGTAACTCCAGCCACGCTGCAGACCAGCAAAGAAAAATTAGAGCTCTACAGCCTGTTTTGACGGTGCGCGAATCACAGTGTTTGAGGGAGACAGGGACTAGCAACCTTCCCTGTTTCCCCAAGTCCTCTATGTTCATGCCTATTTCAGGGTGCAGAAGATCAGCACAAAGGTCTTGGTGGCTGATCGGCCTACGCAGTGTCACAGATGAGGAAGGGGGAAAATACATACTCAGGAGTATCAATGCACTTGCAGGAGGGATGTTAATCCTGGCTTCTTTGCTACAGCACTTTATGCCACGCAGAAAGGGATGCCACATAAAGTGCTATACAGCACTTTGTGCCACGTCAAGCAAGGCACCAAGAGAATGGCATCAGAATGTTTTCAGAAAGTGGGAAAACTGTGGAATAAGGAAAAGTTTGGGGTGTTTAGTTTCACTACAGCAGATGGGAAAGTAAATTAATATGAGGAATTTGGGAATTTACAGCGGAACCTTGATTGGACCCACCATCCATCTGGGCTGCCCTTCTTCCATCCCTCTGTCCATGGATCTTCCGTGAACCACCCATTCATCCATTTATCTTCCTCTTCCTGCCTGCAGTAATTGTTGGCACAAGGCATTGCACAGAGGAAACCAGCTGCAGAGCACAATGTTAATTTGTATCGGTACTAATTTCCCAAGAATGATGCTTCGGTCGTACAGGCTTTCTGGTTGCCCTTTATGGATTAACTGTTTGCACATAGCAGAACAGCCATCCCAGCATTTCCACGGTGCGGGGCCTTCTCAGAGAGGAGCATCGCACGCAATCTTCCCCCCATTAAATCAGGACATGGGGAAGCGAGGAGGGTGGTGGTGAGGCCAGCAAGACCTGGAACTAATAGAGCAGAGAGGGAAGCAGAGAGGCAGGGGTTAGATGCAGGCTGATGGAAGATACCCGTTGGGGAGAGGTGAGAACAGGAGAAATAAGGGGTGTTTGCAGGGAATGGGCAAGAGGGAGGGTCGGCAGCTGCAGTGCTGGGAGCAGATGGGCTCATGCTGTGCACGGGTGTCTTGAAGTGGTCCCTCAGGGAAGGGAGAAGCTGGGAGAGGTAATAAGAGAGGCAGCAAGACCCAGATTCCACGTCCCTTGGAGGTAAGTTGCTCTGCTGGCTCCTCAGCCTGGTAGGCTGCTCTGTCCCACGCTGCTCCTCAGCCCCGTCAGCATTTTTCCAGCTGTCTTCCCTCTCCAGGGCAAACCCTGGGGTTTCAGCAGGAAAATGGCAGGAGAGCGCGATCCAAAGTGATATGTCTGTAGTAATCCCCCATCATACCTCTGGAACCACTGTATTTGACAGCCACTGGCATGCTAAGGGAAGCCAAATGTTGCTCCCATGCGGAATAAGGACAGCATCCTGTCCCAGGCGGTTATACTGTCCCTGAGCCACTGGGAGGCTGCCCTGATGCCATGTCTGGTTTGGGAGGGCAGTGGAGAAGCTGGGTAAGGGCTGGTGGTGGACTCTGTGGCAGGGGCCAGTGAGGAGACAGCAGATGAGTCCTGTGCTACAAGAGAAGGTATTTATCACGTTAGCCGAGTGTGTCCCTGTGCTTCTGCAACTCGGACCAGACTTGCAAGAGCGGCAAATGTGAAACCTCTCTGTCCTTTTGCTGGGATTTGTCCTCAGATGCCTCTTGATGCTTCTTAAATCTGACCCAAAGTGCTTCACACTGATGGGCTTGGAAAAGGGGCCCAGGTGCCCTGCTCTGATCTGAGCTCATGAGTTGCTCTATTTGGGCAAGTCACTAGTAGATTTTTCATGATGTTTTGGATCAAGGCACCTTTACCTTCACGTCTCTCTTTCCCCTGCAGCACAGGTCACATTAGAGCCAGCCTGGCTGCTCCTGGGCGATAGGCTACATAAGCCAGGGGAGTTCTCTGGATCCAAGGAAAACATGCTGAGAGGAGCTAGAGGGTGGTCTGCAGGCTGGAGCCTGAAGTTTTCCATCCCCTTCGTAAATGTATAGCCTGGTACTTTCCTTTTGTCTGGTATTGGCATCATCACATGGCAGTGAGGCAGAGAGTCAAGCTCCTTGTGTCACCTCTGTGTGCTCTGCTGTTCAGTTGCCCTGGAAGCCCCTTGAATTCTGTGTTTCAAGGCTATGAGAAGATATAGCAGATCCCTCTGCTATTTTGTACAGTTTTCTCCTATCCCTTCACATTCACCCCTTCCCTGTCCGCTTCTGCTCTCCTAGAAGGGAAAGTTTTCCCAGTCTCCCCATCAGAGGCTCAGCCAGACACATCCAGGCAGGAAAAGCTGCAGTTTCAGGATCCTTGTAGGGAAAAGAAATGGCTTAATGCTTAAATACCCTCCCCACCATGTCGACACCTTCCTCCCCCCGACCTGGCGCGTGTTGAGCGAGCAGCAGAGTACCCCAGGGAGCTCTGCTCCAGCTGCACGCTCATCAGCCATACGGGGAGCGCGCAGCAGTGCTTCGCCACTAACGCTCGCCGTGTTTAATCACACATCTGTGGGTTCAAACAGATTTAGCCAGCACGGGAATGGATGCGCCAGGTAACAGCAGGTGACAGAAGTTGCTGATTCTGGTTAAAGTGTGAAAAACGGATAAGGGAGGCAGAGGCAGCGTCATGGGAAGAGGGGAGCCACAGGCATCCTGGCCGGGGCACCTGTGGCAATAAATTGTCTGTGTGTTTGTGTATGTGTGCGTACACCCATGTGCATATGGGAATGCCTAGACATTTACACCTCTTTGATCCCCACAGGGTGCAAAGCCTGTGTCTGACGTGCCCACACTACCCGGTTCACACGTGGGTTGGTGGTGCCTGGGCGCGTGGGTGACGACTCTGTACACAGAGCAAACCCCGCGTAGGTTTGGGCAGAGATGTTTGTGTAGCAGTCGGCGCACACTGTGATGATCCTGCGTGGGTGTGCTGGGACAACAGCATGTTGCTCTGTGTGGCAGAGCCCTACACGGGTGTTTGGCAGGGGGAAACCTTGAGTTTCATGTAGGTGTTTGCTGAGGTCTGTGAGATGCTGTTTTCTTTATTCGTTTGCATGAACCAGAAAGAGAGATGAGCGGGGATGCTGTGTCTTAAGCATCAGGGGAAGTCAGGGCTGGAAAATGAGGGGTTTGGAGCTTGGCATCCTTCCTTTTGCATGCATGTGTGTGTGCTTGTTCACCCTGCTGACAGGCGCATCAGTGACTGTGTGTCCCATGTCCGTGCATGCACTGAGCCAAATGCCTGCACACAGGCTCCTAGGGAAGGAGGCGGGTGCGCTGCCATCCCCGACTGTTGGCTATGGCAAAGCCTGCATGGCACAAAGACGGCTTGGAGCAGCCCCTCTCCCCTTGTGCCCCTGGCACAGCTTCCCCTGCGGCTGGGAAGAGGAAGAGAAGTCAGCCTGGAGGCTCTCACGGCCAGCAGGACTGCCAGCCCAGGGATGGGGAGCCAGAGTACGGGGGCCTGGTGCTGCAGCTTCTGAGCAGCTATTTAGCAGTTCCCACTTGCTGTCAGCACAGGCAGTCACAAGGTCCCCCAAGCTGCATTTCCCCCGAGGGATGCTGTGCCCATGGCCTGACCTTCACTCTGCCTCTGCTCTCCCTGTCCCCAGCTTCATGGTGCCCCACTGTCACCTCTTCCCCTGCCTTAAAGCCCAACCAGCAGCTTTCACACTCTCCCATTTCTGAGTGTATCCAGGCAGCCCCTTGCTGCCTTTTGTCCAACCCAGCTCATTGTCCTTCAGTCCCAGCCTACCCTGTGTCCAACACACGGGGCATCCTGGCTGGCAGCCGCGCTGTGCTGGCTGGTGAAGGGGACAGGTGGGGTCGGAGGCAGTCTCTGCTCTGCGGCATGGCACAGTTTGGAGCCACATTTAACTCCCTCAGCGGGAGGGAGGCAGGCAAGGTAATGACCACTCTTTCGGGAACATGAGCATCCATCTGGTGTGCTGAGGGCACAGGGGGTTTGGCACCCAGGAGTTGGCCCTGCCACCATGTGTCCTTGGAAGGGCCAAGGCTGAGCTCTGCCTGGAAAGGGAAACTTGTCCTTCCCTCTGACCTTGGGGCTGAGCAGTCCCTGCGGAGCACACTGCATCCCTCAGTCCCTCTGCTCTGCTGCAGGTCTCCGCACAGGCTGGGGACAGTCCGGCCTCTGCCTGTCTCTTTCCAGGCTTTGTCTTGTCCCCAGCTGCGAAAGAAGATCCAGGGGATGCTGATCTGGTCCCTGCATCTTGTGCATCGGTGCAAAATGTTGGTGTGACAGCATTGCCTCAGAAAACCATTTCATACCCCCCAGGTGTGTTTGCAAATGACTGTACCTCACACCGAAGGGTGAAGAGTATGGAGATGCACAAGAAATTCCCACCACAGCACCACAGGAATTCATGGGAGGGTCAAAATGGAAACACAACAGCAAAATGGGAGGCACGTGGCTGAGCTGACTACAGAGAAGGGTCTCCAGTGGGAGTGAAGCACATTTAGTGGCTTACCCTAATGAACCCTAATGAAACTCAGTAAAGCAAGGAGAGGATTTAGTCTGTTCTGCTCTTTCCCCCTTCTCTGATATCTGCCACACTTTCCCTCTGCAACACTGGCTATTTTTATTTCCCTCTTCTGTGGTTTAATAACTAGCCCTCTGTTTCCCTCAAATTTGGATTTTTGCTGCTCTCCCAAATGGACCCCAGAAAACGGAGGTTAATTCCCCCGTTGGATGTCAACACGTCTCTGCAGATGCAGGAGCCTGCTGGAAGGTGTGTCCTTGGAAGGAGGTGGCAGGGACACTTGGATACTGGTATAACCTCAGCGCTAGTGCTGACAGATGCACAGTTAATGGTCTGGTTTTTTAATGTGTATCACTTTGGTATCTAAAACCCCAGACTGGTGAATGGAAGTCCCTTTGTGCTGCAGCATCAGGGCACTTGCTTGAGTCCCAAGAAGAGCAGTGACTTTCCACCCCTGGATCTCCTCTGAGCGAGTGCCTGGAGGAGCCAATGACCACAGCATGTCCTTCTCCCATGGGAGGAGGTTTCCAAAGTGCTGCTGTGTGAGGGATAGCAGCTCCTGGAATGGAGTGTGCTCTTGGCCTCACAGGCTGTCTGAGGTGCCTGGGTCAGGATGGAGAACAGGGACTGCAGCAGCCAGACAGGAGTGCCAGGGCTGGCACAGAAGTGTGCTTGGAGGTTTAAGAGTTCCTTGAGCATCATCCTTTTCTGTGGGTGGATTTATGCCATAAGGGTTTACCTGTGTTCCCAACTACCTGCTGCTGCACGGAAACCCAGCACCCTCCCAGGTGTGGCAGCAGAGGCTGGAGTTTGGAACCAGAAGGTCCAAGGCTGATCTTCCTCCCAAGAAGACTTTGGGAGCTGAGGGGGAAAGTTGGATGATGGATGGGGTATGCAGGGCCCGCAGGTTGTCACACTGACTCTCAAATCTCCCAGAAGACAACAGCAGGCATCACTAACTCATGTCTCCAAAGCCCTGTGCAGCCCACTGCAACCAGCACTGTGACTTGGGCATCCCCTCCTCTCACTGCTCCGCACCCGCCATCATGCTCTACCCCCAAAAACTGGAACCGCAGCTCAGTTTTCCCTGGCACCAACCACCGGGGCTGTGAGACTGACTGCCATGCAAACACACCTGGGTGCCCGCTGCCCCCCACCCCGCTCACAGCATGGCAGGAGCCCATGTTGTGCCAGGACCCGGCGGGCAGTACGCACCACCTCTGCCTGCGGCCCTGCGCTCCAGGAGCCCCCCACGCCTGCTCAGCCGCCCCGGCTGCTCTTAGTTTCTCCCTACTGAAGAATTATGTAGCATGAAGAAGCAGGCTCCACCATCTTGAACTGGCAGTGAACTTTGCTTTCTACATATAAATACAGATAGCAATCACACCCCAATCAGCACACAAGCTTCAGGGCATCATCACGGCAACTCTAACTTTCCCATTACGATAATGTGATTTTCACTCAGTCTATAATATCACCAGCCATGAATAAAACAACTGGCTTTTTCTCTCTCTCTCCTCCCCCCTTCCCTCTCTCCCTCCTCCCTCCCTCTCTCTTTCTCTCTCCCCCTCTCTCGGATCACAGTCTTTGCATACTAATGATGGCTGAATATGGCTTACAGGGTGCGATCTCTGATGGAGGGAGGAGGTCAGGTTCTGGGTGGATCCCTGGTGCTCTCCAGTCCCCACACGCACGCCTTCATCTCTCTTTCACCCTCCTGGATACATGGATCCCATCTGGACAGCCAGACCTGGCTGGCTGGCTGGGCAGTAGCTGGCTTCTTGCCCCATCTGTGTCATGCACCTGGAGCAGGGCAGGGACACACTGCGGCTTGTGTGGCTGGGTGAAAGGGGGAGTCAAGGTCCCCAAAGACCCCAGCGCCTGCCCAGCTCCCTGGAGCATCTCCATCTCTGCACAGAGGCTCTGGTGTGTGGGAAATGTGTCAAGCTGGGATTAATCCTGCCCCAGGGCAGCCTCAACAGCTCACCCCTGCCGCTCAGCCAAGCTGTTTGTCTAACCCCGTTCAGGTCTGCTGTCCCTGAGGACACGCGGAAGCCAGATCATGGAAGCAATCTGGCTGAAAACAACCCTATCACCAAA
>VXBO01013350.1:188755-219376 GCA_013400135.1 Rhinoptilus africanus | reverse complement strand
AAAAAAAAAAGAGTCATTCCCAGTGAGATCGGGTCCCTGATCCAACCCACTGCACGGAGCAGGGCTGTCCCAGGGAATTACTTGGATTTTGCCTTTGAAAAGCAAGTTGCTGGATCAGAGCCATCCTCTTCTGTGTCCCAGTGCTGCCAATGTCATCGAGGGCTATTGCAGAGGAGAAGCCCCTTTGCAGCCTTTTAGGGAATAACTCTGACCAGGGGCTCCTGCTCATTTCAGCACCTCCAGAGCTGCAGCCTGATGAGCTTAAACCAGCCAGAAAGGGCTCCTGCCTGATTTTGGTGATTTTCAGCAGACTGAGCATCACTGTGTATGTTCTGGTGTAACCGGGGCACCACTGTGCCCTGTACTACACGCCCTGCTCTGCTCCAGCCCCAGCAAACATCCCGTGCCTGCTCTGTGTGCCTCTGGCCGGAACTGGCACAGGGATGGGGCAGAGGGGAGCGCTCCCAGTGCTGCGAACACTAATGAGATACGTTTGTTTGACTTTGTTTCCCATTCTCCATTCAGAAACTGCCATCCCATGGCACAGAAAACCAGAAGCAGTTTTGTCCCTTCCAGGCCATGCTGATCCAACATGCAATGCCAAAGCTCAGTTCAGTTGCATCCTCCTCCCGCTTCTTTTCTGCCACCAGAGTTTTCAGTAGAAGTCTCTTGCTCGAGGACAGTGGTGACTTGGAGCACTGTGAGGTTCTCTAACTCCATGCCCCATACTAGAGCCAAACACTATTCCTTTAACTCCTCCCCACTCAGTGCTTTGGTTAGGGTTATTATCCTGAGGTGGGTAATTAACTCTCTTGAACATCAGCAGCTGGCTCTGGGTGGGAGCCGTGCTGGCAGAGCACAGGATTGGGTTATAAGATACAAGAACACCTGTTTGTGCCTCTTGTTTTCTCCCTAAAATCTATAAAGTGGGAGTGGGAAGGAAGCAGGGTCCTGCCTGCTCTGTTCCAGAAAGGTGCCTTTGGGCAAGCTGCAGTGTGGAAGGGACCGGCTCTCCTTTTTGCAAGGTAAAGGGATGCATCAAGCACTAATTGCTCAAGTGGTTGCTAAAATGCCCATGTACCTGAGTGTTGAGCTGTTGGGGTCCTGCAAAGGGTGACCAAAGCAGCAATAAAAGGAATTAGGACCAGAAGTGGGGCGAGGTGATGCCTAGAGTTTGTCGAAAGCGGATGTAGATGTTGTGGCTGAAATTGTGGACATCAAGGGAGTTGCCTTGCTTGCTTGCAAGTTTTGAATGCCCAAAGGAGAAAAACAGTCAGGAAAACAGAAAGGAGCAGTGATATCCTAATTTGTGCTACAGGTCTCTTGCTGTGCGTTAGAGGTGAGAGACTGTGTGAGGCTGACTCTGCTGCTGCTAACATGTGCCAATGCTTTACTGCACCGGGCTGGGCAGTGGCTGACCTGGCAGGATGGATGCACACAAAGCCAGCCCTGAGCACCCTCAGCCTGAAAGCCAGGGGTTGCTGTGCTTAAGGAGCAGCTGTGCAGCATTGCCACAGCTCCTGACTGCTGTGCTGGAGAGCCACGCAGGGAAATGGGAGACTCAGTCCCTGCAGCCTGCCTCTGGGATAGGATGAGCAGGGAAGCTGCACGTTACAGACCCTTGCAGCAAAAGCTGGCACTGAAGCCTCCTGGTTAGGAGGTACCATGGGGTGGCAGACAGGGCACCGCTCAAAATGAAAGACTGGGACAGGCTGCCTGCTCACTCCTGCCTGCGAGCGCTCACGGCTTGTAAGTGTCCGCATATAAATCAAGCTTCTTCCCCAGCTGGTGGCTGTTCCTGCAGTCTGGGTGGCTTTGGGGGTGGCTGTGTCTCCACTGTCTCTTTCACTGTGTGAGATGGTCTGATCCAGAAACTGCAAGGGGCTCTGCTGCAAGCAGCCTGGAAAATCATGTCTGCAGATGAGAAAAGCATGCTGGGCTGGTGTACCCCAGAAATCTGTGCTGGGGGCCACTGCTTGTCCTTTCCCCACCTCTCAGCAGTGCTCTGATACTGGGATGTGGGATGCTGAAGGGTTTCAGAGCCAGGCAGGGCTTAATCCCCAGCATTGCAGCTTCCTTTGCCTCTTCTTGAGCTGACAATGGCTCCCTTGCTTTCCCTGCCATAAAGAGAAGAGCAGAGGTGCTCCAAAAACTAGCAGGCACATCTGCCCACTGATCCCCCCACAGGGCTCACCCCACACAGCAGGGGACATGTCCCCTGGTGGGTGACAGGGCTGGCTGAAATAGATGGGGCTGTAATGGAGGCACCTGCAGGCAGGGCTACCTGGGAGACGCTCTTATCTGTCATCTGATTTATCCAGGTTAAAAGGCTGCAATCCGTCACCAAGGTAGATTCATTCCCTAGTAAATAGTGCCCGAGGGCTTCCAGGACCTATTTTACTGCTAAGCACTCTCTTTCCAATGCTTGAATACCTTTGTTCCCGATGGAGCCATTGCTGGCTGATATATATATGATATGGGGAGTCCCCGTGACTATTTTATTTTTGCTCTGCACAGCTCCTGGCCTTGTCTCGGCTGTGTTGGACTGCACGATGGATGATCTGTCCAAGGCTTCTTCGCATCTGGGGACAAATCCAGCCGAGACTGCTCTCAGCTGCTGGGAGACCTTCCTCTGCGAAACAGGCTCTGCCCAAAGCCCTGGCGATTGGCACGACGAAAGAGGAGAGGTTTGGAGGGGAGCGAAGTGATGCTCAGAGCACCGGTGGGGCTGGCTCAGGTCTTGGGCTGGGTGTGACCTAGCTCTCCTGCCCTCGCTGCTCTCCCTGGGGCACTTTGGGAGGCGCGGGGTGACAGAGCTGGACTGAGGGAGGGTCATGTGCTGTGGATGCCCAAACAGTTGCTTTCTCCAGTGACTCATTCCCGCTGGACGTACCTAGAGCCTGTCGCCCATCACAGGTGAGTCTCTTCCAGGTTTGGGTACTTCCAGGTTTGGGGAGGACTCCCAGCCTGGGAAAAGCAGTGACTGACATCGCTCTGATGGTGATGCTTGGATGCTAATGATCTCCAGAAAAAGAGCCCTCTCTAGACTCCGGGGTTCAAGTGCCATCTTTCATGGCGTGCCATAAAGCCATTCTGGTTTCCTCTAGGCACTGCGCTCCCCTGCCTAGTCCATGCTCTTGCAGGCACATTTCTATCTGACTTGGTCGTGGAGGAGAGGAAATCTCTGGCAAGAAGGCTATGGATAAAATGTCAGTTTCTATCCTTGTTTTAATTTATTTTGCTTTCTTTACATCGCAGTTGAAACCAACAAAGTAGACCCCCAGAAGGGCTGTCAATGGGCTGCCGTCGCCATCCAAGCTCTGGGTGCTGCCTGCCTCCCCACCCCAAAGGGCAGGGGGAAAGGCCGCATCCTGCCCCTTCCTTGGGGGAGAGCTCAGGAGCCCTTTTCTCACACACCTTGTTCCTATGTACCTTTCATGCACTTGTCCTGCAAACATCTGAGACTTGATTGCTTTTATTCTTTTTCCTGTCTTTGACAAATCTCTTATGCAGTCAATCATCCCAAATTGGTTTGCTAACTTCCTTCCTCTCTTCTCCATCCCCTCCCCTTCCTCCTCCTCCTCCCCCTAATTAGATTTAAAGTGAAGGACTAATGGAGTATTACTTTGAGGGACTGGGCAAGCTTCCCAAAGCCCTTACCTAAGGGGAGAGCACTTTGACTAATAGATGTGCATTAAGGCTGTGCGTCCTTGTTGTCCTGAGAGCAGGAGGAGAGGGCCAAGAGACCGGAGCAGAGCTCCAGTTATCGGTATCACTGGCTCTCTCCAGATTTCTAGACCGTGGTGTACAGTTGGACCATTACTGCTCTCAGACGCTCCCTTAGGGATGGGTTTAAAATTTAACTTGGCCTTTGGTAACACCCCAGACAGGTGGATTTGACTCCCAGGAGGTGCAATATGGTTCTTTGCCAGCTATGGATAAGAGCTTTCCTGCTTAGGGGAAGGAGGGCTTTTCCCCCATGTGGTGTTTGTACAGTGCAGGAGGGCTCCTTTACCCCCTGGGGGATGTTCTGAAGTGAAGAGTTTGCAGTGGTGCTTTGAGCACTCACAGCTGCCATGGGACAAGACACTGGGACAGCTGGAAGGAGAGCAGAAGGGTCTGTCTGGTGGTACAGAGCGCTTCAGGAGCCTCAGTATACCTAGACCTTCCTCCCAGGAATGTCAAGACAGTTTTGTTTTTTTTTTTTTTCTGGTGGTGCTTTGGCTTTGAAGCCTTCTGTGCATTTTCCAGGGGCTGCACCCAGCACTGGAGAGTTGGAGGCTGGAGCCATGCAGAAGCACACAGCGTAAGCTCTGGGGATGCACTGGGATGATAGGCAGTGATGATCAATTTGTTTTTCCATTCCTGCTCCTGCAATTTTGTTTCTGAACCTGTGCTAGGGTGCAGAACTGATTGGATCAGGCTGGCAGCCGTCACTAACGTCATCTGCAACCTTCAAGTGTTTTGCAGCTCAATCCTCTGGACCCCTGGAGGGTATCACACTGACATTTTAAAGCCTGTAAATGGCAGCAGTGCTTGGAGGCACCAGGAGAAAAGTCAAGTGCTTCAGTAAGACATGGGCAGGCATGGGTTTGTATGTGTGTGTTTGCTGGTTAAGTGGATGGGGACACCTAAACTTGGGAGAGTGGAGGCAAAGGGAGCTTGGTGGGTGTGCAAGCCGGGCGTGGGCAGTGGGGACAGGAGAGGACATAAAAATGGAGAGGAGTGAACTGGGGCCGTCATGGCCACAGCACACAGTCTGAGGGAGAAAGGCTTTCCAGAAGCTAGGTTTGGAGAAGCGAAGTCATGGTGCCTATGAAATGTGGTGGCCAGGTTCAGGGGACTCCCGATGGCTGGATCTGGAGGTGGCATCAAGGGACAGCTTAGGGCATGTTTGTGAGACTTCTTGCTTTACCAGGGACAGAGTAACTTGCTAAATGGACACAGCATGTGCATGCAGTCAGCCTCACATTTGTGTTTCACCTGGGCTCTCCAGGTGTTCCCAGATTTCTCTCGCTTGGGGCCACCCTTTTGGTGTCTGACCCCTCTGCAATCTCACCTTCATACTGGCTGTTTGTGATTTTTTTTGTGTGTTCCTAGCATTGCTCCCTGATTATCAGTAGCTCTATAACAGGAGAGATGTAGGGATGGGTTCAACTCATCCAGCTTCACTGACTAAAGGCAACACCTGCTCTGGGTCAGCCAAACCTCTGGTATTCTATGTGAGGCTGCTTCAGGGGCAGCTCAGCCAAACCAAGCCTGAGCATCACTGTTTAAGGAGCCTGTAGGGAGTGATGAGAACATGGCTCTGTGCATCTCCTTCATTTCCTCTTATGCTGGCCAAGGACAAGAAACAAACCCTCAAATGTAGACACTGAGATGAGGAATGAATTTGGCCCAGATGCAGCACAGATCACAACCTGTGTCCCTGGCTCTCGGGCTTCAGGCTTTCGCGCGCTGGTACCTGGCACGGTGTGTGCTGGGAGAAGGGAGGAATCCACTGTCCAAGAAGAGCATCCCCAGGATAACTGCCTATGTGCATGTAAAGTCGACAGGAGGGTATACAACACTGTCCTGTCACAGGGAGCGCAGGAAGAACCACCATCCTGGCCACCCCACCATGCAAGGGGCTCCTTCAATCGTATTTATCCCAGCAGTGGGGAGGAGGAATATCAGTGCTCCCCATGAAGTGGACACTGCTCCCTCCCTGCCCCGGCTGCGGAGCGGGGTCACTCTGTAGTGCTCCCATCAGGGAGGAAGCCTTCCCGCGCTCTGGCAAACCCCTAGTGAAAGACAATCAGGCTCGCTGTCACCGAGCTAATTCCGACGGCATAAAAGCAGTAATGAAATTCACGGCAGGATTAGCCTCTCCATCCAATGGGCCGGCGCCACAGTGACATATCGTGCTTCTTGCCCGAATGTAACACACCATCTAATTTACGTCGTGTAGCGAGCAGGAATGAAATGTTCATAAAGAATTGCTGAATCTTGTCACCTTAACTGCGGCCCCAGGCTCTGAGGCATCTGTCAGGGAGAGGAGAGCGGAGAAGGAGGATCCTGCCTTGCAAAGCTGCGACCAGGGCTTTGGGAAAGGGGAGATGGCTGCATTAATCTTCTGGGTCTGTGCAATGGAGATGCAGTACATGTGGATGAGGACTCCAGGCTGGAGGAGGGGGGCTGTACAGCTCCCTTGTGTGTTTGCACTGTACTGAGCGGTGCCAGTGACAGGCAAGGGGTTGTTAGATCTTCCCCGCCATCAGAATTGCATGCCTGGGATGCACGTGAAGGGACCTGTTGTGGTGTGGAAAAAAGGGGCAGCATCCCTGGAGATCCACGTGCTCACAGCAGAACACGAGTTCCTAATTTCCACGTTGGGTGCCATGTGTAGGTGCACACTGGTTGGCAACCGTGGGTGTTTGCCCGTCTCGGGAAACGTGTGCATGTGTGCATAGCCCTTTTGCTGTGGCTTGGCAGCCCCATTCCCTCCTGCCCCCCTCTCCCCTCCCCAAATGTTTATTTGCAGTTAATTTTCATGGATCCTAATGGCTCGGATCCTGCTAGGGGGGATTGTGCTTGCCTCTTCAGTCAGAAAGTTTGCAGAAAAAAATAGCCCTTTCCTGTTGTGTTTGGAGTAATAGCGTCTTGGTGTCCGGAGGGGAGTTGGCAAGGAAACGGGGAAGTTTATTAAGAGTAAGAGATTGAATTCCACCGGGTTTAATTGGAAGTGCTTGAGCAAGCAGGGGAGGGAGCCGTCCAGCCCCCTGGAACCAGCAGTGCTGTCCCCAGGCTCCATGCCCATGGGCTGGCTGATCCCAAGGCCACCTCATCCCCTTCTCTGCTGAGCAAGCTGCAGGGTCTGGCTTGTTTGCTTCCTTGGGATCACCCATACACCTCAACCCTGGCTTCTTACTCCATCAGCAGGTAGGATCCCATGTGGACTCTGGAAATTCTGGATCAGGAGAGATGTCACTCTGAGGTCTGAAGTGGCTGGGAAAGGGCAGTATCTGGGTCTGCGTTTTACTTTGGAACATGGTTCGAGGCGCGGTGTGTGTGTGAGACGTGGCTTCTGTCCCTCCTGTGCTGATCCAGAACCTTTCGATGAAAATCTGCTGGATTTTCTCCCTGGGCAGAGACAGCACAGCTCCAGACTGGGGCTAACAGCAGCTGCATGGGGTGCAGGTATCAGGTATGTAATTTGCAACTGGGATATTTTTTGGGAGAGTAATCTAAACTTGAGAGGCCTGCTCTGCTTTCCCATTTTAAAGCAAACAGGGAGTGAATCCACTTTTGGATCCCAATCCCCACACCGTCCTTCAGGGCACAGAGAAGTCTCCAAGTCAGAATCCCATGGATGAAATCACCTGCCAACCTTGAGCTGGCCTGGACACGGCCTGCAGAAAGAGCTGCAGCACCTTTGTGCCTCCACAGCACTGATACTTGCAGGCATGCAAAGCAATATGGAAATGTGCCTTTGTGGCTGCAACATGAGCTGAGTGCCAAAAGCCCAATCCCCTCCTAGAAAAGCTTCTCCTGCAAGACCTTCTCCTGTCCCACACCAAGTTGAAAGAGGCATAAAATATTCTCTTTGCTGATGAAGGTAAATGGGGGCTCAGACATTTGTTTCACCTTGAATTCAGCTGATTGCTCTGCTGAAAAATTCCAAATTAAAGAACAATAAATAATTTATTACTTTATTTACTTTAATTCAAAAAATTGCTTCCCCACAAATTAAGATATATTGCTTCAAATTAAATGTTTCATTAAATCTGAGATTAAACTTTTGGGGGCTGGGGAAAGGAAGACTTTTTAATTTGGCTGAAAACCTGAAAACTGCCGCTTCCCATTGCTTTAATTGCAACCTCTGGAACAGAAGTGACAGAAATGTTACGAAGTGCAGTTGTGCTGGTTTGTCTCTGCTCCAACCCCTCTGGGAGACCAGTGAGTTTCTCTTTCAGACTCCCCCTGGGGTGGCACATGGCTGCAGACTTTCAGCTGCAAATCCAAAGGGAGCACGTCTCTAATCCCAACCGAACCTCGCAGGAACGTGCTTTAACTGAAGCACTTTGTGGCTCTTAGGCTTTGCAAAGTCTTGTTTCTCCACAGCCACCATAGTGGCTGGCTGCATTCCAGCTTTCACCTCTGAGACAAGAACTGGGAATTTCCAAGGCACAGCTCTTCCTAGCTTTGTCTTACTTTGTGTGTAACACGCTGTATGATTTTTGGGTTTCATATATATATATATATATAAACTTCCTCATAGTTGACACCCTGTGCTGGGACTCTTGGATGTGGGATTTCAACCATATGCTATACCCCAGTCTCCAGATGTGACCTTCACCTTTGATGAATGTGAGATGAAACCTTGCATCTCTGCTTTCTTGTGGTCTTATCCACGTGGAGCTTATCTACAAGTTCTCACTGGTACAATGGCCAAGCCACAGAGGTGAATGGGGTGAACAGCCTTGCACAGGTGGAAATCTATATAGACAGAAATGAATGAGTTTTCTAGTTCTCTGGACAGTGATCTGCTCTGTACTGTGCCTAGCATGATGGAATCTGCTACAAGGTGGAATCTGAGGCCTGTCTGGCTGCTGCATGCTAGCACCAGCTTTTGTAATTTATCAGGGACTGCTGGAGTGGCTTCCAGTTCAGCACATGCCACCCCGGTACTCATGTGCCTACCTACCAATATAGTCACTGCAGACCACTTTAACGCCCCACATCCTTAAGCAGCAGTGAAAAAGTCTGTGATGCTCAATTTAGGAACAACCTGCACCAACACAATTGCAGGAGCAAATAATTGCTAAGGGTCCTATTCTTTCCTCTCAGATTCTGCAAGAAAACCCAAGCCCTAGGCTGTGAACAAGCAGAAGAACTGTAGATCCTATGAAATGGCGCTGGAGAAATACTCTCTCCCTCATCAGAAGTACTCCTGGCTGGCTGGATTTAACGGCAGAAGTGCACAAACTCATTGGTCCTGACTGCAGCTTTCTTGGTGCTCTCTTCTGGCGTGGCTACAGGCTCGCTGCTGTTAGTACGTCTTTCACTTGTGGTTGTATCTGCCCCAGGTTTGCAAATCGAGGACCATGGTTGTCTTTCACAGGAGGGTTAGAGCAGAAAGAAGAGAGTGTTGGGTGCATCTGATGGAGGGAGAATGCCTTGTGATACTTACTCTGGGCTGCTAGGAGTCTGGGCAGAGGCAAGGCTGTGTGCTCCATTTCCCTTTGGGTTTAAAAGATTTCCCTAGAGGGAAACCTCTCCTGTGAGGGTCCTTTTGCTTTCAGGAGAGATTTCCCTCTAGAGAACCTTGTAAAGGGCTGGTAAATTTTCCTTTTCTGAGTTGTCCTTCAGGCACTGAATGGCAGGGATATGCCCCATGACGAAGACAGCACATGGGGCACGGGGGTTGGCTCTGCAGGCGGGATCCCAACCTCCTCCCCTGAGCAGGTGAATGATGCTGGAGAACTGCATGTGTGTCAGCACCTGGAACTCAAGTCACTCTCGGACTCATTGTGTCCGTGGCAGAGGGCAATTGCTTTTGGACCTATGAATTGTAATGTCCCTCCGAGGCATGAGGAAAACCATAATCGCTGCAGCAAGCGGGCTTTTGCCAGGCAAACTCTCTTATGTACTTACATAGTAAGTCAAGAGTATTTACAGGAGATCTTGCTGCCTGTAACTTAAAGCTTTAGCGAAACAAATTGGAATTGCCTTCTGGAGGCCATTGTTATAAATTACAGCCCCAACATCTGTCCACATCTGCAATGTCTAGACAACCCGTCTCGGCAAGGAGAGTGAGTGTGGGGGAGTCTGTGATCGCAGCGGGGAGGGGAAGCGAAGGGCTTATGCTAGGACTCTGCTGAGCACCCCGTCTTGCGCTGCCCCTCTGCTTTTGAGCACGATGCTCAAAGCAGGGTCCAGCCCAGCCCGGCCAGGAGAGGCTTCCAGGGGCATCCAAGCTGGGAGAAGCCACATCTGCCTTCCCCCGTTGCAGCCTGTAGATTGGCACCAGCAACAAATTCGGCCCTTGGAAGCCTTGACTGCCGTTGCCTTATTTATTGCATGTTGGAGGATGTGAGGGAAGGCAGCGCCTTCAGGCAGGCTTGTTCCTGTCTTTCCCCGGCCCCTGTGCAGCACTTGCGATAAAGAGGCCGGGCCCGTCAGCTGAACGATTGTATTTTTTTTACAGTTCCTAGCGCAAACCTTCTCATTTATATGTAAAGTAGCCATTAGTCATAGCTCTGTTCCCTCACACTGCCTGATGTACAATCACATTTTGCAGTGGATGAATCTTTCCACACAGCTGCTCTGCTATGAATAATCCGTTGCTGGGCCCATAAATCAGAAAAAAATCATGCACCTCCTTTGCCTGATCCTTACACAAAGTCATATATTTTACATGAGGACAAGCTAAATATTCATGAGGCTTTAAAAGGCTTTTCTGACTACGAGGTACTTGTTGGGGTTGTTTTTGTTCTGTCGGGTCGGGTTTGATGGTTTGGGTTTGTTTCTCATCCTCATGAGAAGAAATCTTTCTTCCCCCTTCACCACCCTCCAGGCAGCAACATTGAGCCCCTGGTGATGCTCCTCCGGGGCTCTTGCATTTGCCGAAGGACCAATGAATTCATCATCGCTGCCGTCTCAAGGACAGGCCGACAGAAGGTGCTGCAAACACCAGAGGACAGATCCCAGAAGCGTGGGGGGTGTGGGGAGCTCGCCAGGCCTCAGCGAGTGAAGGAGCTGCTTTTGGGGGTAAAGAAGCACTTCCAGATCTGTGCTGGGGGGACCCTGCTGGCTGTGGGGGGGGGTGTGTGTTTCTGTATGTGCACAGCCACGAGGGGCAGAGTGCTCGACACTGGGGCCTCTGGCATTGTTGTGGGGGAAATTGGGAAGGCTGCTGACAGTGGCTATAGCCCATGCTCAAGAACATCATTGTCACGTGTATTTCTTTTAAACCAGATTTTAAACAAAATACCTACAGATTCTATGGAGAGGACTGGGAACAGGACTTCAGCATCTCCTGCTTCCCAGAGACCAAGCGAATCCAGGGGGGGACCAGCACCATGCAGCCCCAGTGGTAAGATGAGAAACTGGTAAATGAGCTCAGGATCCCTGCAAGGATCCCGAACTCCCAGGATGTGGCCTTCCTGAGACATCACCCTACTCTCTGCCTTGGCCATCCACAGCCTCCAGTGGCAGAGGTAATGCTGTCCGAGCAGGGAGGGCTCTCAACCCCCATGAGGGCCAAGAGACCCTGACAGTGTGAAAACAAGAGGTCTTTAACCTGATATCTGCTGAAATTAGCAGCTCCACATCGCTGAGACAGACCAGTCTCATCCTACCTTCCCGTGCCCTGGAGCGCAATTTCCACCCACCCTCCCAGTAGATCTGCCATTTGACTGATCACAAGAAAAGCCAGTTTGACTCACCAACAAAGCCATGTTTAGTTTGTATTTCCTGATCATAATTTTTCTGCCACTGTAGTGAATTGAAACAGTTCACCGTGCTAGCAAACAAGCGTCAGAGCTGGCACAAGGTGAGAGGAGGAAGCGTGTGGCTGGCAGAGACAGGAGAGGGGATGCAGCTCCCCTTTTCAGCAGCACAAGGGGTAAATTCAGCTCAACCTATAATGTCAATCCACAGCCTGGCTGTCTGGTTTCTCTGCAGACAAGCCTCTCTCTATCTCCTCATCCCCTCCACATGTGCAGCCTTGCACATCTCCTTAGTAGCAGATAATGGGTACTGTCCTGCTCCAGCGATACAGTGAACATAATTCATACTATGCAGTCATGGACTCTCTTCTTTTGCTCTTGCATGACTGAGTGCCGATGTCCCTTTGTCCTAAAAAAGCCCCTTTGCCCACAGGCTGCAGGGACCAATCCTGCTCCCAGATCCCCCAGGGCACTGCGCACCAAGCCCCTTCAGCTGAGATGCCAGCGCTGTCACAGACGAGCTGGGATGGAGAGGCTGAGCTGAACCACTGGGACACTTCTGGGTGCAGGGGTCCCTGCTTCCCTCTCAAAAACTCTCCCGCTATCAAACATTGTCTGTGTGCTCAGCACTGTGAAGCACATCTGCAATAAAGGCAGCTGCTGCTGCCAAGATCTTGCAGGACAAAGGGAAGAACAAAAGGTTCCTCCACTGGTGCTCTCCCCTTTTTTTTCCTCTTCCCTTCCTTTTTTTCCTTTTTGCTGCAACTTGGAAAGAATGAAGTCAAGGGACTGCCAAAGCAGAGGAAAACAAGGCCAAGCACACACAGATGGTGAGCCCACAAATTTAATTTAAAATCATCCTTTATTATTCAAAATATTAAAATTCAGGCAATAATGCCCAAAGGAACTGCACTGATTAAAGCTCCCTAATGTTTCATGGCCAAATCTCGCTGCTTCCTCCAAGGGTCACTGGGACAAGAAGTGAAACCCCCTTGGAGCACAGAGAGAGGTAGGGCTGTACCTGCTGTACATCGCTTAACCAAACAGTTACTTACTGACCCAATCAGCTTCACTTAAAGCAAAGCACCAGCTGTTCCTTACCCAATTAATGATTGCCACAGCAAATTAACATGGCGTTACACCAGGCGTGGATGTGGTCCGCAGAGTCCAGAATGCACAGAGCAATATGCTATTGCAAAAATAATCACAGTAATATCTTTATCGTGAGGTAGCATCCTTCATCTGGAAGGATGGTGAGCTCCCTGTGCGCTATATGGCTTGCTTCATGCAACGTGCTTGGCAGTGAGGCTGCGGAGGGCAGGAAGGGGGGAGTATGTGGTTGCTGTTTCAAGGGTAAAGTAAGAGGAGCTGGTCAGGGCAGGTCTACTGTGGCAGAGACAGCACTGACCACACATGTACAGCTCCTGGAATCCAAACAAATCATTATTTAATCGGTTGTAAATCTGCTGAACCTGAAGTGTGCCTTCCTTCTGCCTTATACACCACGGATCTCTCCAACACCCCTTCTTCTGCTGCGTGATGCGACACCCTGATGGCACAGGGCTGCAGCAGGGATCTGCTGGGTGTCACAGGTCGGTGTGCTGACCGTTCTCTGGCTCTGGGCTGTAGCAGACACAGCAAGCCGGTGGGTGCAGAGCCGTCTGTCCAGCTGCAGCGAGCATCTCGCAGTGGGAAGAGGCCACAAGACTGGGCTGCAGACACAGGAATCCAGGTGAGGTTCACGTGGCGGGGTGTTACCTCCATGCTCAGTGCTGCCAGGTCAAGTGCTGTCTCTCTGTGCTGTGGTGGAGACTCTTGCCCTGTCCCTCTGCAGTCGTCCTGCATCGTGGGCTCCTGATGGCAGAATAGGAGAATAACTGAGCCCCTCTCTTCCACCAAGGTTAAGTCCAGCACCTAAACACTCATTAGTCTTGGCTCCACTTTGTTCATGCTTTTTATGACCCAGAGACGTTAATCCCCTATAAGTTACAGCCCAGACGGATCAATCAGCCTAGAGGGCTTTGGGACAGTGGTGTCTAGTGCATTACACTTTTCAATTTTCCTACAATTAGGCCAGTATCAAATATTATTGACAAATAAACTGTGCAATCAAAGCCTTGAGCCTGTCACGCTGCTGTGAAGAGGATCCATTTACATCCCAGCCAACTGCAGGATGCCCGGAGGGAGGAGACGCAGGAGAGCCATGCCCCAAGCGCCGGCGGCCCCCTGTTGCCTGCAGTACTGTTACAGGAGCCGTCCCTTTGTAATTAGAGGACTCCCTTATTATAATTACTGTTATTTATATAATTGTGGTAAGCGTTTTCGGTGCTGTCAGCAGTCTGGAAAATGCCCAGCCCCATTACAGCCAAGCATTTCAGGCGTTTCACTGCTAAGAGTCTGGGCTTAAAGTGCGATGACCAAGAGCGTGGCTGGGCCAGTCCAAGAATAGCAGCCCATGTCCTGGTGACCTGAAAGCTTTCTTTGGAAGATTTCTATGCCTTGGGATTGTAGAGGGAGGACATAAGGTTATCCCTGCCCCCTTCTCTTAAGACACTACTCTGGGAGCGTCACCCAACCCAGCATCACACCCTGCATGGGCTGACATTCCCTGTCACCTCTCTTGGGTCACTGGCTGGAGGACACACTCCTGGCACTGGGTCAGGAGGCACCACCCAGGTCATACGTCCCTGCAAGGAATCCAGTAATGGGCATATGCTCTGCATCGTTTTCTCTCTGATTATCTCATTTAAAAACCTGGAGGAGATGGGGTGTTTAGAGAAAATGAGGGAACCAGCACAGGAGATGCTGGTTTCATACCTGAGACTTGAAGCTTCACTTTGTAGGTCAGAGGAACAAAAAGAATGGGTTAATCCTCACGTCAGCAAGCAAGTGCTGATGTTTATGGCTGGCTCCTTTGCATCTAAACAAAAAGAAATTCAGTGTAACTCACTTAAGATGTAGAGTCAAATATATAAATGCAGCAAGGAAAAGAATCTGAGCATTTAACTGGATGACGAACTGTGTAGGCATCAGTGTCATGTTTGCTATGGAGAAAGGAAAACTTAGCAGGCTCTTATAATTAGTGCTGAAGACACGGGAGGTAATTCCTCTGTGCTGCTCTATGCGAGGTGGCTTCAGCTTTTGCTCACATTGCAACAAATGTAGGAAAATTGGAAAGAGATTAGACAAAATTAACAAAACCAAGAGGATTAGAAACGATGGCTGCCAAAGAGGGAGCTGGTCTTGCTTGGTGTGCAACTGAGAAGATTAAAGAGGGGGATATGGTAAATACCCTCCAGTCTACGTACAGCTGCTATTAAAGGGATCCTGATCAATTCCTTTGTTTGTTTGTTTGCTGCTTGGTACAGCAAGGAGAACTTGGCCAGATTTTCATGGGAAATTGATTTAGCATCATTATTAGGAAAAAAAAGCTAAACTTATGGCCACCGAAGCACCACGGGAGACTGTTTATGTGAGGAGCCTTCTGTATGGGACCGATTTGAACAAGCATCCCCCAAGAATAATGCAAGTCTGCTTGACCCATTCCGGCGATGCAGGTTCCCCGTGTCACATCGCCTGCCAAGGAGCAGCAATGGCCCCTTCGGAGCGGATTTTTCTCCCTGCGAAAGTCACCAGATGGTATTTTTGGTACTTGTTTTGTGCACGCAGGGGTACAGCCAAGTGCACGGGGCTTAATTTTAGACGGTGTACAACAACTGACTTGGAAACCGGCAGTGCACAAGCACTGGAGCAAAACGAGGGAGCATCCAAGCTGTCGCGGGCGCGGGGGCCCTGCTGCCAGCCGCCCCTGCGCCCCGCCATTAGCCACAGGCGAGGTGCCAACGGCATACCGCGCAGGGCTGCGACTACCTTGCCAGCCTTCCCCCTCCCCAGGGGGAGGTCTAGGGCTGGAATCGGCCCACAAGGCCCCCATGGAGCGGGGCTTCCCCCGCCTTCCTCCCTGCCCGCAAGTCACACCGCCACGGCCCCACCGCACTACAACTCCCGTCAGCCCCCTCTCCCGCGGACGGCGCACGCGCCAGCCGGCTCCCGGCGTGCCGCCGGCCGCAAGGCCTTTCGGGACTTGTAGTTCCGGCGCACCGCTCGCACCCTTGCCGGCAGCGCGGCCGGGGACTCCATTTCCCGTGGGCCTGCGGGCGGCGCATGCGCTCTGCNCCTGCGGGGGGGAGGAAGGTTTGGGCCTTGAGTGGGACCACAAAATCCATGGAAAAGCATAATTGTGCTGGAGGAGGGGGCGTAGGGGGCTGCAGGTGCCACCTGGGAGCGGGGGAAGTTCAGCTCGAGTGAGGCAGGAGCTGGCAGAGGGGCCCAGAGGCAGCGGGGGGGCTGGCGCGCGTAATTCTTGGGGTTTTCTCTCTATTTATACACCTTAGACTGCCCTTCTGTACTGCACACCATCTCCCTGCAATCTTATTTTGTTTTTTCCTTCTGTTCTGCCATGAGAGCTGTAAATACTGACGCTTAAATCCTTCACCTGCTGCAGCAGCAGCGTGTCACCCATAGTGAATGTGAAGAGCACTTACATTGTTTAGGTTTGTGAGTTGGCCTTTAGCATGGAAAACAGCCTTGGGGGGGTACTTGCATCCAAGATGCTCTTCAAATGTGGCTACTTTACTTAGATTTGAGGCACGATGCACTTAAGCTGTAGTTTCATTCTCTCTGTCTTCGTTTGTTGGTATTTCTATGTGTTTTGGCCCGAAACATAAGATTTAGAAATGAAAACAAACCGGTGCCAACTGAATTGAATGTAAATTTCGGGTGCCCCAAACTGTTCTTTCCCTAAGGATATCATTTAAATGGCTGGCAGTGTTTGCTAAAAGTTTGTTTTGGATTAGTGCTTCCAGTGGTACAGAATTAAATCTAAGCTCATCAAGAAGAAGCAATTCTATTAAACCTTCAGAACATATGCCCAAAATGAAATTGAGGAAACGCTAGTTGCAAATTTTAATTTTTAATTGAGCTTCAAAACACTTGTTTGGCTTCTGTTTTTTAATCTTGTAGAACTTGTTTCTCTTCAGACTTTTTGACCCCTTTGCCAGTAGTCTCCAAGTTTGTCAGATTTATGGTCTCAGCTCAGTGAAGTGGGAAAAGCTATGGATACCTAAGTAGGCAAGGTAGCAATTAGTAAAAATAAACTACCCTCTTTGGTGTGTGATTGGCCAAAGGAGTGTCCCAGTTCCTGTTGCACTCCTGTTTGGCCAAGCTTGCTAATTACAACCTGCCTCTAGATAGTGAGTTTCATATCCTGAAAAGTTTCTGCTGAGACGTTTTTGTCTTCTGCCAAACAGCATTGTGAACGTACGACACTGACTTCTTTTATGCTGCTTTTTTCACCCCCTGTGCTAAGATTCCCATCCAAGGGCTTAGTCCTGGCATTTGAGATCTTCAGTGAGATTGGGCCTGGGACCGGAGGGAATCCCTGTCCATCTTGCAGCTGGCAGTGTTCCACTCAAACAATAAAGCTCCCTGACACTAGGGAGAGACCTGAGCGTGAGAGAGAGCTGCTCTTACAGGAGATGCGTCGGTTAAGAGCACCAGATAAAGGGAGGAATTATCAAGATCAGGCTGTGCTGAGAACTAAAAGCTAAACCGAGTTCCTCAATGTTTTATTAAAATGCCTCTTGTATGCAAAGTAGTGCTTGTAAATGCTTGTAAAAAGTGCAGTGAAAGATGTGGCTTCCTAGTGTCCTCTCTGAACTTTTTAGGGTATTCTTGGTTACAGGTTGTGAGTGAGAAAAGCTTTTGTTTAACACATCTCAGGCTTTTCTTTAGCCACATCCATCTAGAACATGACTCTTACTTTAATTAGGCTGATGAAGTAAAGTTTTTGTCAGGCTTGGTAGGGTCTTTCGGTGTTTGTGGAGGTGTGGCACAGGTAGGGTGTTTAATGCGTGAGGCACCAGTTGCAAGGAGCAGCTTGGCCCTCCCAGGAAGCATCTTGTTTCTGCCTTCTAGCACTCAGAAAGTGCCTAGGTACTGCAGTAATGGCATTGGTACAGTTATCTACATAGAGGTAGCAGATCAGCTCGTGCATCCTCTCAACTAATGCTGAATCATTCACAGTGTATTACCTTGTTCATCCAAGTGTGTGATAAGCTTCGCATACATCTTCCTTGTTAGGTGAGCTCTCAGTTTTGGTTGAGGTGGGCTTTGCTATTAATTACTGGATTTCCTCTAGAGTTTTCCAAGTGCCATCGTAGGTGAATACTCAAATTCATGTGACCTGTTATCTCTCCAGCCGTCAGTAGTTTTTTTTTTTTTAATATAGATTTGTGGTAGGTTTAATTTCACGTTGAAAAGCAGCCCTGTAGGTGGTAGTGGTTTTGTGCTTCTCTAGAAAACAATAGTTTTTCCAAGTTAAAAGATCAGTACTTAATTTTNGGGCGGGGTGGAGCGGTGGCGGCGGGGGGGGGGGCGCGACGCGGGGCAGCGCAGGTTCCTGTCTGCGCTGGCTGCGGCCTGGCACTGAGAGGAGGGGCGGCCCCGGCCCCGGCCTCGGCCTCGGCGCAGGACTATGGACCCGGCCGAGGCCGTGCTGCAGGAGAAGGCCCTCAAGTTCATGGTGAGGGGCCGCGGCGGCGGCGGGGGTGGGCACCTGTCTGTGTGTGTGGAGGGGCAACCGGGGGGAGGNCGATGCACTTAAGCTGTAGTTTCATTCTCTCTGTCTTCGTTTGTTGGTATTTCTATGTGTTTTGGCCCGAAACATAAGATTTAGAAATGAAAACAAACCGGTGCCAACTGAATTGAATGTAAATTTCGGGTGCCCCAAACTGTTCTTTCCCTAAGGATATCATTTAAATGGCTGGCAGTGTTTGCTAAAAGTTTGTTTTGGATTAGTGCTTCCAGTGGTACAGAATTAAATCTAAGCTCATCAAGAAGAAGCAATTCTATTAAACCTTCAGAACATATGCCCAAAATGAAATTGAGGAAACGCTAGTTGCAAATTTTAATTTTCAATTGAGCTTCAAAACACTTGTTTGGCTTCTGTTTTTTAATCTTGTAGAACTTGTTTCTCTTCAGACTTTTTGACCCCTTTGCCAGTAGTCTCCAAGTTTGTCAGATTTATGGTCTCAGCTCAGTGAAGTGGGAAAAGCTATGGATACCTAAGTAGGCAAGGTAGCAATTAGTAAAAATAAACTACCCTCTTTGGTGTGTGATTGGCCAAAGGAGTGTCCCAGTTCCTGTTGCACTCCTGTTTGGCCAAGCTTGCTAATTACAACCTGCCTCTAGATAGTGAGTTTCATATCCTGAAAAGTTTCTGCTGAGACGTTTTTGTCTTCTGCCAAACAGCATTGTGAACGTACGACACTGACTTCTTTTATGCTGCTTTTTTCACCCCCTGTGCTAAGATTCCCATCCAAGGGCTTAGTCCTGGCATTTGAGATCTTCAGTGAGATTGGGCCTGGGACCGGAGGGAATCCCTGTCCATCTTGCAGCTGGCAGTGTTCCACTCAAACAATAAAGCTCCCTGACACTAGGGAGAGACCTGAGCGTGAGAGAGAGCTGCTCTTACAGGAGATGCGTCGGTTAAGAGCACCAGATAAAGGGAGGAATTATCAAGATCAGGCTGTGCTGAGAACTAAAAGCTAAACCGAGTTCCTCAATGTTTTATTAAAATGCCTCTTGTATGCAAAGTAGTGCTTGTAAATGCTTGTAAAAAGTGCAGTGAAAGATGTGGCTTCCTAGTGTCCTCTCTGAACTTTTTAGGGTATTCTTGGTTACAGGTTGTGAGTGAGAAAAGCTTTTGTTTAACACATCTCAGGCTTTTCTTTAGCCACATCCATCTAGAACATGACTCTTACTTTAATTAGGCTGATGAAGTAAAGTTTTTGTCAGGCTTGGTAGGGTCTTTCGGTGTTTGTGGAGGTGTGGCACAGGTAGGGTGTTTAATGCGTGAGGCACCAGTTGCAAGGAGCAGCTTGGCCCTCCCAGGAAGCATCTTGTTTCTGCCTTCTAGCACTCAGAAAGTGCCTAGGTACTGCAGTAATGGCATTGGTACAGTTATCTACATAGAGGTAGCAGATCAGCTCGTGCATCCTCTCAACTAATGCTGAATCATTCACAGTGTATTACCTTGTTCATCCAAGTGTGTGATAAGCTTCGCATACATCTTCCTTGTTAGGTGAGCTCTCAGTTTTGGTTGAGGTGGGCTTTGCTATTAATTACTGGATTTCCTCTAGAGTTTTCCAAGTGCCATCGTAGGTGAATACTCAAATTCATGTGACCTGTTATCTCTCCAGCCGTCAGTAGTTTTTTTTTTTTTAATATAGATTTGTGGTAGGTTTAATTTCACGTTGAAAAGCAGCCCTGTAGGTGGTAGTGGTTTTGTGCTTCTCTAGAAAACAATAGTTTTTCCAAGTTAAAAGATCAGTACTTAATTTTTGGCGTTGACTTTGCGCAGCTCTCTTGATCGCAAGGTATTGGAAAGGCGGACCTGGTGATTTGTTTTTTACTTTCATGTCTAACTCAATAGAAAAATGTCATGGGGAGACTTCCTGCAAGACTAATGAAATGATCCTCTTTGAAGTATCTATATTTGATGGTTTGAAAGACAAACTGGACTCTGTTTATTCCTCTGTGCTCATGTCTATGCAACTTTTTGGTGGGAGTAAGAGAAGGCCACCTTCTTACTGCCTAGTATGGGCTTGATTACTTGCCAATGAAACAGTGCTACATTTGGTTAATATCTGCTACCAGTTTCCTAGTTATCCATGGTCATCTACAGTAAGTATAATCTAATACTTTAAAGTTTAAGTAATCTATTTAACTTTGTTTGCCTACTCAGTTGGCCTCTACATTTTAAGAAGGCCTAATTTATTTCAGATATTAAGTTGCTGTGTATTAGCATTATGCCATACTAAGCAACTGCTCACCAGGGAAGACTCTTCCCGCTGGTCAGTGAGTGTTTTCTATCATGTATTCTGCATGGCATCTTCCAAAGCTTTTTTTGAATGAAAGACAGTTCATAGACTAAAAATATGATTTTATAAATTACATAGTCCAGAGTTCTGCAGCGACACCAAGGATTTTACCAGAGCGGAACCTGTCTCGGTTCACCTCAGCCCTCTTTCACGTTTCTACAGTACTACGGATAAAACTGCGCTCTTCACGAAGTACAGTGTGTAAGAGACTGATGCGCAAGCTAAAAGGAGAGGTGGATGTACCCATTAGCTTAAAAAAACCCCCACAACACACAAAACCTCCTCCTAAAAAACCCTTGCCTGACAGAGCTCTGGTTTTATGCCTTCAAGAATATGGGATTTCTGTTGTCATAACCATTTACAAAAGTACTAGAAATGAGGTGTTCAATAGGTAACTTTCATATTTGAATAAAGTGTTTAAAACTCTAGATACAGTATTTAAAGTATGAGTGCAATAGGCTCGACTGAGACTTTGATTAAATGTCATATAAAGTAAACTACGTATGCCTGCATAGAATAGTAGATACTTTTTCAAAGTAGCTTCAAATGGTTCTGTTAAGTGTATGAATGTTCTGATGATTATCTTTTTAATTAAAATGAGAAATCTTTGTTTAAAGTGGCATGCTTTTTTACGGCCTGTTACAGTCTCTGTAACAATCATTTCTTAAGTCTGAACGTTTTTAATTCCAGGAATCCATTTATATAAAACTATGTTTAGACTTAATTAAGGAACGATTCTTACAAAGCTTGTAAATAGCCAGGAAAAAAGGGACAGAAAATAAAACTGACATTCACACTTAACAGAATGATTGTTACAAGGTATGTAATATGCTATAAAAATACAATAAAGCCCTTTTTATAAGAGTTCATATTTTTTGTTCCTCATTTTGAAAAGTATTTAAGAAAAATATCAAAGCTCTATGAAGCAACATCTGTTTTGTTGAATGGACTAGTGACAACTTCAGTTGTGTTTAGTTAGCAGTTCTTGGAGCTGTACCTGACCAGTTTGGGATCCTGTCTAGGATGGTTTGGGAGGCAATAGCTTGATATTTAACAAAGTTTCACTTTCTTAGTTTTTCGGAATGAATCAATTTGCAATACTTTATTTAATTTCCTGGTTTGTAAATAGGAAGATGTTGATGCTAGCATTCTTCCTGAGTGTCTTTTTTTCAATTTCACCCTCAAATGACCATTTTCCTTTTATTTCTGTGTGACATGATTCTAGGAGGTCCTGACGGCCTTCCAGTTTCACAGGAGAACCAAAACCTTTTTGGGTGTCTTTTAAGATGCATCTGTGGGTTTTTTGGTTGTTGTTATTATTGTTGTTCTGTCTTTTTCTCTTTTTTCTGTATGAGAGAAACCCCTGAAGTTCTTTAAGTTTTCTCATGTCTGTAAGAGCTTCTACATAACTAGCAGGAATAGTCAGTGTAATAGGAGACCAGAAGGGTAGTAGACTTGGAATCTCTTTTTTTTTTTTTTTTTTTTTTCTTCTTTGTGTGTGTGTGTGTGTATGGAACAGATGGACAAAACCTGATGCTTTAGAAGAGGTTCTGTTTGCACTGAACCTGTATGATTTATGGTGTCAGTAGGACTGGGATTTTTAAGACCTAGGACTTGTCAACTATTGTTATAAAACTCTGCTTTGAGAACCTTATAGTCTTTTTAATAACATATTTGTGTTGTGGTCGTTGTGGCAGAGAGCCCTGGGTATCCAAAGCAAGAGTGATGTGAAAGCAGTATTTTCTGTAAAACAGCTGGAATAGCAGAGAGTTGCCTCCTAAACACAGAGTTGCAAATACTGCTTGAATATTAAACGTATGCTTAGTAATTTTTTCCAACAGAACTGAAAGAACATCCCCTTAGTTTGAGGATTGGTTGGGACTAGTATATTGTAAAGAAAATGTTAATCGATTTTCTTCTACCCCAAACTTTGTGCTGTAGTTTTTTCTGCATTTGGTGCAGGCCTTTGGTACTTCAGTAACTTCACCCTCGCTTCTCTGGTAATGTTTCATTTCAGCCACTTTGCTCCATTAAATGTACGCAATTAGAAAAGCAAATGGCAAATTTGCTATCGCATCACTGAAGTATTTAGTTTCATAGACTTAAAAAGCAGAATTTGTTGCACCATGCTCTCTGCACTGCAATATATACTATAAACATCAGAGAGAATAGGCTGACCTTAATATTTGCTTCCCAGACTAAATCGCCGCCTTGCAGCATTTATTTCCCACTGAATAAAAAGTTTAATTTCACGCCCTGATTAGTGCTAGTATGTGCAGGTGGATATTTATTTTATGCAGCTAAACTAATCTGCCTTGGCAAATTATTTGCCAGTCAGCAGAGCTATAATTCCTCATGAGTATATGGTACTAAATTATCATTCTCATTAGCAAGATAAAGCAGACGGTTCTAACCACAAAGTTTGGTTAGGCAAAGGGTTTGCTAAATAATCCTTGGAAGATACAAGACAGGCACAGCAGCCTTGACATTCTCAATATTCTATCGTGTTTTGGATATGGAAAGAAGAAATGAAGATTTCAGAGGAAGAGAATAAAATTACTCTGTAGCTTTGTATTATCTCTAGAGGTAAGGTAGGAACGTGTGGTGTTTGGATATCGCCTCTTTAAGAGGTGCCTAATGAAGAAAAAATGAAATGGTGATCTATGGAGCATTTCCAGTGGCCAACCAAGCTCTGAACTTTGGGCCATAAAGGAGCTGGAAATCCGAAGTTACATTGTGTTCTTGTTTGTTTTCAGAGTTTCAGCAGCTACTGAGGTAGGGGAAAGAATGACTTAAGACTATAAGTTATATGGGAGAGGAAACTTCATGGTCTGGTCTCGTTTAAAATTCACTTCATGCTCTAGGAACATTTAAAGTGGGGATCATAAAGTATTTCCTGATGTACGAATGTTGTCTGGGTGCGCACGTTGAGTGAATGTGTTCATCCACTGTTTTGTTTTTACTGTGCTGGTAGTTTGTATCATAAAACTTGTTTTATGAAAAGTAGTTATTTTCTATTACAAGGAGAGTCATTTATACTTGGAAATGATGAGTTTGTATTAAGAATTGAGTGAAGGGATTCCACTGACTTTTTTTCACCTGTATAGATGCATTTCTCATCATATTAATTTTCTCAGTGATCACTGCATTGGTATTTAGGGTATAAATGATGAGATCACATGTAAGACCAGCGAAACCAGTAAGCCGAGCAACTTGATTTTGTTGTATAAAAAATTTCATGCTAAATTCAACAATGCAGATGGAATAAGATGTTTTCTCACTTCCTTGTCTGCTTGTGTTGTGTCATCTCTAACCTCCATGTGTGCTGGCGAGATCTGTGTGATATTTAACCACTCTCAGTGGCAAACTTAACTAGTATTTCTAATGCTCCATAATATTTCCTTGAGTCTTCCTTATTTCCTCCTTCCTACAATTTGGGAGATGCTCATCAAGATGTATTATTTAGATATTTTAAGTAATTTTGCATAAAAGGACAGACAGAATGTGGGGTGTGTTTAGCTGTTGAAACTAAAAATGAGTTGTAGTGTAGCAGAGTCCAGTGGTGGCTGCTGCTAAATAGCAAGTGCTCAAAATACAATTAATAAGCAATCAAACATGAAGCTATTTCCTTGACAGGATACTGATTAGTGCTGAGAAAAACTTCTTGATCCTGCAGAAACTGTTGGAAATAAACATCCTGGGAGGTGCATTAAATATGTCCTGCTTATTAAACAACGGTACTTTCTAATGTCTCTTTATGTGAGGTCTTGAGGAGCTCTGGTGTTGGACAAATACTACCCCTGCGTTGCAGAAAGAGAAAGCTGAAGCTCAGAAATTTGCCTGGGGTCATGGACTGGAGGAATTTGTGTAGGGTCATATGGTACACTGATAATAGAAGACAGAATAAATAGAAACCAGTTCTTCTAATAGCTAGCCTTGTGCTTCTGACCATGTTTTGGTTAATTTTACAATTGGCTAGCCACCTGTTAAGATAACACATTTTATCATTAAACAAAATTAATTTTAAAAATGGGTTGGAACTGTCTGGTTTTAATGGGATCTGAATATTCTTAGTTTTAATCTGCCTCATGAGGCTTGTCTTTCTTCTGGGAAGTACATTGTTACATCATTAAAATATCATCCCCTACTGAGAGAGAAATCGGTCCCATTCACTAAATGGCAATGCTGAAACAATGACAAGTATTTCTAAAAACTGCATTAAAATTCATTTTTTCTCTTTCATCTGCAAGTTCTGTGGTTCCGTTAACCAGTGGGTGCTCAGCCTGCTTGTAGTGCTCTGCATGGCCAAATTTTTTAGCAGTGATGGCAGAAGGTTTGAGAAATGGCAATGAAGACTTTCAGTGTTAAACTGTTTCACTTTTCCACAGTCATTTTTGCTTGGAAACAAACCATTGATCAAAATTTTGCATTCTCTATCTGCTTCAAGTGTTCCTCTGTACTAAGAATTGAGAAATATCTGATTTAATGTTTCCTCCCCTCACTGTTGAAACACGATCTGCGCATTCATCTTGATGAGAGCAGCAGGAAGGAGGGAATGAGGAAGAATGGGAAAGCTCGGCAAGGGGTCTTTCCAGTCTTCTTGAGGGAAGGACAGAAGTGTTTACAGTCTGTGAGCAGGAGCCATGCAAGCTCTTGGCAGAATCCACTGGAGTAACCAGTTTGGACTAGCAGAAGCAAAGTGCCTTAGTGCTGGTTTAATGTCCCTCATCCCGTGGTAAGAAGGGAAAAGTTGCAGGGACATGCTATGAAGGAATGAAGAAGTTGTTCTTAAGTGCAGTGGTGTGTTAGCAGAACAGTAATAGTTGTACTTCTGACTTAAATGTAGTCTAGATGGCCCATCTTCTTCAGAAGCACCTGGAGCAAAACAGATCTGAAGAAGGTTGTAGAAAGGGAGTTTGGGAGATATGAGCCAGTGTAGAACTCTGGTGTGTTTTTTCCATCAGCTGGCTTTGTGCTTACATGTGGATTCTCTTGGTTTGTTTGTAGAACTCCTCTCTCTTGATGTTTCCAGCTAAGGACTAAGTTATTCTTACAGATTGTGCGCTTTTTTTTTTTTTTTAAATACAGAAGAATGGATTAAATACATGGGAGAAAGATGATGGCTGTCTTTGCTTGGATACAAAGCAGGGCTAGACTGCATTCTGACTGGAAAAGAAAATGTCAACATTTCCAGGCTTGCCCATGTAGCAACCAAAACATTCCGTAGTTGTTTCAGGTAAAAACAGTCTAGCATGAAAATCTGTCATACAATATAGTCACTCTCCCTCCCTACACACATCGTTCGTGATTTATTGTGAGAACGATGCAGAATGGCGCAGTGTTTATGTGGGAGTTGCTTTTAGTTATGGATAGTTGGCCTAATTCTGTCTGTTAGGAAGATGCTGGCGATTCTCCAGCGGGGTAGTTCGTTGGGTCTGCTCAATGCCCTTTATTCTTATATCCCAAACCTCTCAACGGGATTGAGAAATGCAGCCAGCTATCATTCATCTCCTGCAAATTAGAACAATGAGAAGTGGGTGTAGTCTCAAGAAATGATGGATCGATCTTGTTTTAGAAGATGGGTCCTGGAAGCATCTCAACAGATGTTGACAGTGTTAACACTCTCTTCAAATATAACACAAGGTGTTTTCTGTGGCTAATAGGTTTAAAAACCCCCCAAATATACATTCCTTGTTAAATTTCTTTTTGTAACTTTTTTCTCCTTTTGACTGGGATGATTCCAGTGAAGTGTGTTGCTCTTGTACTTTGTCACAGCTGTTGTTTATAGACAACCATAAATGTCCTGAAAGTTTTTATTACTAACAAGAAGATATTCCTATACATCTTTATGTCACTGATCTTAAAATAAGACTTTATGCGGGGGCAAAACAGTCAGAGCCCATCAGTGAGAGGAAACATCTCCATATGGGATTGGAGCAGGTCTCATGGAGCACGGGTTCAAGTCTGCTATTGGCAGTCCCTAGACTACTGTCTAGTCCCTTTTGCAAGCTACACAAAGCAGTTCTTACTCGAGTAGAATTTTCTTTGCTATGCCATTGTAGAGCTATTCTAAATTTGGCTACTTTGAAAGGCAGAATCCTCATTCTTATTTTCTAGCTTAACTTCATTCATGGCTAATTCATTCTCATTTGTTCTTGTGCCAGTGTTGTCCTTGAGCTTAAAGAGCTCTTCTTGCTCCCTTGTGTTCATCTGCATGGATTTGTGGAGAGCCATCATATTCTTCTCTGAGCTGGATCTGGTCAGGCTAAACAAGTTGTTGGTTTGGTTTTGTTTTGTTTTTTCTTCTTTCTGTCATAAGACATTTCCTATAACTCTTGATCACCTTAGCAGACCTTTTTACACAGCTGCAGAATTTGATTAATCTACCTGGAACATGAGTGACCAGAGCTATACCGAATATTCCAGGAAAAGTGTTATTTGTTTCTGGTACAAAAGCAGTAATACTAATTTCTCTCTTCTGGGAATTTTTCACTTTGTGCAGTATCCTATCTGCCATCTTCGTGGCTGCATCTTATTAGTGAACCATCCTTATCTAATGAGTGACATATCCCAGGGCCTCTTTCCCTCTTCTCAGTTCCTGAGTCCCTAGTTTATAATGGAAATAATGCTACTTTTTAATTTAATTACATCTTTAGTTGGTTCTGTTGTTACACAGGTCTTCAGGATGCTGTGTTCTATGTATTTGTGATGTCTCTTATCTTTGTCTTCAGCCTATTTCATTAGCACATTGGTAATTCTGGGGTTTTTTTTTAGACACTAGTGAGAATATTTTAACATTACTTTCAAGATTAATAGTAGATTTCAACAAGAATGAACCTCTGTACAGCTTGATGGTTCCCTTTTCAAAACAACCTGTGATCCTCTACCCTTTTTAGTTTCTTATCCTCCTTCCAACTCTGGTATTAATCCTAATCCTCTCCATTTTAACTAGTAACTTCCTACAAGTCATCTATCAAATGCTTAACTACTTCTAATTTGTCTGGACTTCAGTGATCTTCTTAAAGAAGAAGATTGGGTTAGTCTAGCACTAATTCTAATTTGTTCTAAATTGGGAGTAGATTTACTTAGGCCTCATATGGTGACTGCTTCATTTTGGCAATAGTTATCAGTGCCCAGTCTCAGTAGTTTTCCTTTCTTGAGAGCCAGGACATCCTGTTTCTCTGTTGGTGTTTTGAGGTTTTTTTGGTTTTTAAAGGTTGGCCAGTCAATTCTGCAACATTTTAGGCCCATTCTGCTTAGTCTTCTTATAGATACTTGTTCTGCATGGGGATGCTGCCAGAAGGCTGCCCATTGCGTATCTTCGGCTGCTTCTGTTGCCACCACTTCATTCTTGCATCATAGTCCTCCAAGACAGCAGGCTTCTTTGGAACTCTTAAGGAGTCCTCTCCTCTAGTTAAGCCAAGCAAAGGAGCATTTACATCTTGTGCCAATCTCAAGGAGTTGAGAACTGTCATAGAGCTGAAATCAGAACAGGGCATTTAGATCAGGAAGGAAAGGACATTTAATATATCTCAGTAAGTACTCAGGCCAATTAGTTATGAATTCCAAGTTACGTATAATGGGTGAGTAGGCCCCACACTGTAATTGTAGCACAGTGCTTTGGGAGGGAAATGAATTGGGATAGAATGGCCATTCTGCAAATAGGAAGTTTGTTGGTTATTTTATTGAACAGGAAAATGTTTGACTTGAGTGCTGGATCCTGCTCAGAAGACGAGGCTAAACAGGAAACGTGGTGGTTGAGTGCAGGAGTCCACTCTTGCAAGCATTTCCATTTCTTTAGGAAAAAAACAAACAGTATTCCTCTAACAAATTTTTCTGCTTAATGTGTGAACTGCAGATTTCCTTCCAGGATACTTGGCACAGACCTCTAGCCCATCTCTTCTGCATGCTTTTTTGTATGCTACCTAAAATCCAGCAGGAGATGAAGAAGAAGAAAGTTAGCACTTTTTCTGATTTTACTGGTTATGGAGATCATAGTTTTCCAGACTTCTTAATTTTGTTCACCTTGGCTGTCATTTTTTTTCTCAAGTACAGGATTTTCTATTTCTTGATACTCCGAGTCTCAGTGAAAAATTAGAATCCAGGTGAGCTTTCTGATTCTTCTCCGGACTTACGAAAAAGAGACAAGATACTTAAAAGGCAACAGCTTTGTGTTATTGATCTCTAGACAAGCTTCCAGCTTTCTGTTTTATACATAATGCTTGCACTGGGGATGCCACTGTTCTTGTTGGATACTTACCTGGCACAGGTTCAGACAGTAGCATGAGAAATATAGCTTCTCTCTTTTCGCCACGGATCCTGCAGTCTAGAAGGAGGCTGAATATAGGACTTGAATTTCCGACTTAAAATGTCAAGCGGTTGTGAAATCGAGCATGTTTTTACTTATGGGCACGAAGAGGATCTCTTTGCACTGCTATAGTAAGCATGTTCACACAGCTTGCTGTTACTTTGTCCAAAGATTGATGGAGTGCTGTCACAGATCTCCGTTTGGTTTTGAGTACTGCAGCTTAGTATTCTTCTGAGCCCTTAAGAAGGTATCCAGGTGTTTCATGTTACGAAAGTAGTTTTCCTGGTAGCTGCTGCTCTTGCAGTACGTAAAATTTGTGCCTTTTTAGCTGTCAAGGAGTATCAATAAACGTTCTCCAGTAGGAGTTGTTTTGGGGCAGATCCTGGTCAATGTAATCCAAACAAATTCACTGAAGAGCTGAAGTAGTTCATGTTCATCACATGCGATGAATTCATTTTTGCAAGAGTCAGAGCCTACTGTTAAAGGGTGCCACGTCCTTCTGAAGGAGTCTGTATCAAACTCTTGAAATCAGACGGTCAACCAACTCTGCGTTCTTTCATTCCTTCTATCGAATCTTACAAAGATCGCGCTTAGATATTGTCAGATTATGGTCTTAAAGTCGGAGACCTCATGGTTTTCTCTCTTGATAATAATGAAAGATTTTGAAATCTTGTCTTTGGTTTTGTTGAATTGGAGTCCACAGATCTAACTGAGCTTTATTTTGAGGACGGTTTTCAACAGGGGAGTAAGGTATCTGTTAGGGACCATGAAGTTGTATATTCTGTAGTGGGAATTCAGTTTATTGCTGTAACGCATACAAACTCATTAACAAGTTGTAGGCCACAGGGGATATTTTCCTTTGCTGTGGAAGTCATCACAACTGGACAATCTTCAGTGCAACTGGCCAAGCCCTCCCGGGTCAGTGACTGACAGATCTAATTCTGCCTTTGTAGCCAAGAGCTTGTTAGTTAATGGAGTCAGGAATATTGTTACGCAGAGGCAACCTTCAGCATATTAAAATGCATTATTCCTGTTCTTCACTTGATATTTATCAAACAAGTTGTTTTATCTAACGAATGCAAGGTTATCGTCAAATAAATACGGTGTGTAGAGCATAACTTAAAAGGAATGAAAATGTAAGTAGCTTCACTGTTGCCTTGCAGTGACAGAGAGAGATGGGTTTAGCTTATGTGTTTAAATCGTGTGTGATGGAAACCCAGAGTGAGTGCCCTCTCTGAGGGAAAAGCAAGCATTATGGGTTGCATGACCAGATTCATAAGGCCCTTAGTACATATATATTTCATACAGGTCTCAGCTTTCCCCCTGCCCCCCATTCCTTCTTACATGGAAACAGATGAAATGGAGAAGCAGCAGTACTGCCTTGCAAGTACCATAGTAGGTTTCCTTTTATAATTATCACTCTTGACATACTTATCCTTTCTTATGGAAGTGAAGATGCAGATATTTAAGAACCCTTCTTGCACAAAAAAGCCCAATTTCCGCTCAGTACTTAATTAGCACTTGTTTATGACACGGCATCTGATTTGATTTTCAAAACAAATTGCACAGTAAAGAGGCTGATATTTAAACTGTATAGTAACCACAGCTCCAGCTGTGACTCAAATATTGTAAGCCTTCAGGGGTTGTGTTTAGGCTTAGAAAATAGGAACTCAGGCCTGTAATTAAATGTCCTCTAAAAAGCAGCCTTTGTAGGGAAGGGAAGAGGGTACCACTGAATTTGAAATTACTGACTTGTTCTCAGAAATCATTCTGTTTTTCTAGGCCTTGCTAGGGACTGCAGAAATCAAACGGATTAAAAATTGGAAGAGTAGATTACTAAAGGAAAAAAGTCGGGTTGCAGAAAAAGAGATGAGCAAAGCAAGCCATTCTGGCTCATGGGTTTATAGACAATTGCAATATATATAATGATATAATTTAA
>VXBO01013350.1:156043-188737 GCA_013400135.1 Rhinoptilus africanus | reverse complement strand
ATTTAATATATGGATAATATATAGATTATAAGTTCTGCGGCCACCAGAAAGACTAAAAAGAAAGGAGGCATTTCATACAGGGTGAAATTGCATTTCAGAATCGTGAATAAATCGCTGATGGTTATTAGCCATCTGCAGTGATGGAAGGCTCATTTTTAAAGCAGGTCTTCAATAAGAAATGTGAATGTCATGGAAAAGGAAGTTGTCAGGGTTGTATTACAAGTTAGTCACCTAGATAAAAATGTGAAATATTCACAAAATAGCATGATAGAAGTTAGCAGATAGACTGCTTTCAGAGTTGCTTTTTGAGGTGGCTGTTGGAAGAGAGAGGAAAATTACCCGTCTGACTTTTAGTCACGGAAAATGCTGGAGCAGATGCTAAGAGAAAATACATACTGCGGTTACGAATGACATTGAACCATGAGCATAAACGGTGTGTGCTCGTGAAAATACAAAAATGAGTAGATCTTGCTGGGCAATTAATTGTATTACTGATGGAATTGCCTTGAATGGATCATAATCATGGAATATTTTAGTGATGATTGATAAAATAATACAGCTTTCAAACAAGGCAGTTGTCTGTGTCCCAAATCTTTTAAAGGCTGGGGGAAGAGGGGCAATTTTTTTTTTTTAAGTTACCAATCATATATGAGTTCTTCTTCATGAATTTTGCAATTGCATGTCTGTTGTCATCCGGACACTGAAATTTGGGAAGTTTTAACCAGATGTACTTATTTAATTGCTTGTCTTTTCTGAAGGAAACATTCCTGGGGGTCATTTACTGTATGCCTTGGAGAACCACAGAAATTTAAAATTTAGGAGATTGGTTCTAAAAGTTTAGCCAGTGGTGAGTCTGTGTGCATTAAATGCTGGTAAATGAGAGCTACAGAGATTTTAATTAAATTACGCTTTTCTATCAGTGCTTGAATTTGATATGAATGGGGGCTTGCTTGTGCAAATATCCCACTTTAATGGTATAAGCAGCAGTATGAGGGTAATGACATACCTCGTACTGATAAAATTTGCTTCTCTTCTGTATAGTTTATTTTCCTCTTAGATGAGGGTAAGGTTATCAAAAGTAGAGGAGACACACTTGGCTGAGGGGATTTTGCAAGTATGGTGCTGAGGGATGGGTGATGGGTCTTAGTTTCTCCTATTTGTATATTTAACTTGTCAGCATTGAAAAATAAATGAAATTTCCAGTAGTTGCTAGTCTGCTGGAAGTCCTGATTACTTTTATAGCTAATACTCAGAGAACTTTATTTTTGAAGTCACAAAGAACTTGTGCTGTTAAGAGTTGTCTAAGTAGAAATATAGTGTCATCTTTGATATTGGACACACTTTTGCATGAGAGTAATCCTGTTGATGGCAATAGATCTATTAATATCCTTACATATTTGCAAGACCAGAGTCTTCAAATTAAATAGTTCAAATCAGTGTCAATTACTCAAACTACTCTGGACTGATGGGCTTTACAAATGTTAAGTGGCCTGCTGGTCCTAAGAGAAAGCTTCGCTGTTGTCCTTTAATTTGTAGATTAAGTGACAGAAACAGAAACAAATGAAGTCATTTTTTACAGATTTGTTGTGTGAACTTGGGCAGATCAGAGACTGGTATTCATGTCTCTTTACTGCTGATGCTGATTTCAAAAGGTCGTTAATTTCTGCTTGTTTATGAAGGCCCTTTTTTTTCTTGATATACTGTATAAGTATACTGAGCTGGGCTACTTTGAAAAAGCAGTCAAGACACTTGAGCCAGAAGTAAAATGTGTGTTTCTGTAGTGTTCTTGCTAGATACGTAGCAATTCATATAGCTTCTTCCATTTTCAAAGCACGTAGAAATGTCAGCAGTTCCTCTCAGCAAACCTGTGAGGTGGGTTAAATGAGTGTTGTCCTCATTTTACAGTAGTAGAGAGACCAACCACCCATGAAGTTAGTGCTGAGGTAAGGATTAGGTCTAGGAGCACAATGCTTTTAGCTGTGTGAGAAGTCCCCTAAAAACATAGTTTGTTAATTTGTTAAGCATTGCAAGTCCAAACTCAGCAGGTGAATTCAGTAACCAGATATACTTGACTTTAATTTATCAGCACAATGGTGGTTATTAAAATTCATGCTTAACTGAGATTACTGGTTTGGACACCAGGGCATAATCTTGCTACTGCTTTGAAAGATTCAGGAGGATTTCAATTCAAACTGGAAAGAAGCAAAACCAGCTGATGTTGAAAGTATATTGTGAAATCTTGCTTGTGTACTTTACTTTAGAGGAAGATTTTAGTCTGTTCTAGTTCTTGTTTTAGTTTCAGATTCCAAGGCTGGACTGCTGCCCCACCAGAACTGTGAAGGTTCGTCATTCGGTGGTGACACATTTTTCCTCTCCAACCAGTTGTATTTTTTAGTATTACAAGTACCAAGGTGGACACCTTTGTACAAACTAAATATTGTTGTGGCAGAAGAGCAAATGGGGGTAAACTCACCTTTAATGGAGCCATTCTGAAAATGAGAAGGACTTCTCCAGCTTCCCAGGAGTGGTAGGGGCGCACGTTTGCTGGTTTGGAGGAGAAGTACGGTGAATTAAGAAAGGGATTGTGAAGTAGTTTCCAGGATTAAGAAAGATCTCTGGACTCAGTGTCTGTGATATCCTGTCTCATTCTGTTGCTTAGATGTAATTTAAATTTCTAAGCATCTCTTTTCATATTTTTTGGGGGGGAGGAGTGGGGCAGGAAACACAGTTGAATCCGTTTGACTGTGAGAATATCTTTGAACTGCAAGTGAATGTCATGGCAGGCTTTGTTTCATTTTTTTTTTTGTTGCATAGTTTTTTCTAGCTGTAAGTTATGCCATGTATGTTTTGTGCTTCCAGAGCAGTTGGATGTCTTTGCCTTTTCCTCTACCCGATAAAGCATGAAAACAACAAATGGGGAGGAGATTATATTTGTCTATCAGTTTGAGGTATAATTTAAGGCTGTGTGTGAGCAAAGTTTCCTGTTACCCTGGTATTAAGGCTGCACCTCTTCGGGGATTTTCATGTTCTCCACTGTCTGATCTGACCATGTTGAGGATGGGGACTGTAAAAACACTCTCGTAGCTTGACTGTTGCTGTTTTGACACCACTTAGCTTTATGTAGTGGCAAAAGCAATAATGACCATTAGTCTCTGCTGTTGCACCCACCGCAGTGGCTGTGCTTATCCAAGGGCATTTGCGTGGAAATTTTAAAGAAATACCTATATGTACTGAGTTGAAATATAAAATGGTGGAAATTGTAAAAATTGTGGTGGCTTTATTAGAAAAGTGTTCTTAAAGCAGCTGATCTCAGACGAGTAAACAAGATCTGATCTGGGGACTAAACCTTCATACGTGGCTTAAAAAAAACCAAACCTGCATTGTTTAAAATGCTCCAGAATTTAGACTTAGGTTAGCTAGGTCCCAGTGTAAAAGGAGGTCTCTCTTTATGTCTATTCTCTCCTAGCCCCGAATACACATGCCAAAAGATGGATTCCAACTTATATCTTCTGGATACCAAGCATGGCTAAAGCAGGTTGGACTGTATTATTGTTATTCATCTCATGTGAGGGACCGTGTTGGACACCTGTGCTTGTCTCATTAGTGAAGTACGTAAATGAGGGTGTAATGAAGTTACAGTGCCATGTTAGCTGATACCCCTCATAGCCATCACTGTTTTGTGTTTATGCATGCTGTGTTTGTATAACATTTTCTCACCATTCTTATGAATGTGCACTTCCTGTAAATGAAAGTTCAAAATGCAGTCACCTGAAAGCGAAAAGGGTCAGAGTCTGACAAGAAATCTGCAACAACAGCTTGAATTACAGAATTGGAATGGGCCTTCAAACACAAAGCTGCATGGTGGTGGTGCTGGTAATAATGGGGAGGCCGCTGGGTTAAAACTCTGGAGAATTGCATCTAGCATCTAATTCAGGTCTGCCTGGGTGAAACAAGTACGGACACTTACTCACATCACATAACAATTGTGCGGTTTGACACAATCTGACACTGTGGGGAGTCCCCACTCGGAAGTGGCCTAGTGCTATATTACTCTGGCTATTATTAAAGGCCAGGCTTTAGATGTCTCAGCAGTCTGCCTCTAGCAATTGCTGTCAGCTTTTCACTTTTGTGAGTGAAAAATCCCCCTTCAGAAAAAATAGCTTAATTTACAAATTGCCCGTACAAAGCTCTTCTCTCATGAAGATACGTGTATGATGAATCCTGCGTCCTTGAGAATACGTGGCTTAAAGTTGCTGTTTTTGTAGAAAGCCAGAATGATTGTGTTGTTATGGCAACAAAACCTGGAAATATGAAAACAGCACAGATAAGCTGCATCCTGTTGTCGTGGCAACTGGAGTTGTGAAATGATGAAACGTGGTGGTGAAGGGATCTATGGTACCATGAGCCCAACAAAAACAAAGAGCCAAGTCACTTGAGCAGAGTGGGAGAGAATTAAAAACTACAGCAGCAAAACCCCTTAAAACATATGAGTTTCATTGCAGGTGCTAACAGGATGGCTTTGATTCTCTCCAGTCTTGTCCCAGTATCTTACAAGTAGTAAGTAGTAACTTGGTTGTGCAAGTTATTTAGTGCTGTCAGCTTCGATTGACTTCTGTGAAACTGAGAAGAGCTTGAACACCTCTAAGAAGATGGGTGTTGAGCCCTGTATTACATTTGCAAACCATTTCCTTGGATGAGTGATGCGTTGCAAAGGTGAAGCGCGCTTTGGAGCTTCTCCCCGAGACCATTTCTCTCTCTCTCTTTGAGCCCATGCTAGTGAAGGTCAGCTGGGACATTGAAGCTGATGTTTTCTTGATTTAAACTTTGCTGAGCTGGAGGCAAGGTGTCTCAGAGGAATCTCAACTCTGCAATTATCGTCTCGTAGAGCTCAAGTTTGTTGACCTATAGGGCATGGTATCAGTTTCTGTTTCTTATGTGGTGGGTTGGGAGAACAATAGGAAGAGGATTGTCTGGCTGGTCTGCTTTTCTTTTATTTCTGTTCTGCATCTGTTCTTGCTATGTTGTATTACCAATGCTCTGATGCAGGTGGGATATATATGCTTTTTTGTCTATGAAAAATATTGGGGAGGGGGAACAACAAATGCTCAGTTAGTGAATTTTCCAAGGAGACTTTCACATTAGGCAACCTCAAATAATAAAAGAACTTACACTTTTTAAAATACATTTTTCTGTGTGGCTGCTTTCCTTTTGATTTTTAGTCTACTGTTACTGCTTCTAAAGTCTTTATCTTAAATCCTCTTACTCTTCCTTGATCCAAGGCAAAGTTATAAACTGGAGCTTGTGTCACCAGCAGATGCTGTCATGGAAATAGCTTTGCTATTCCAATTTCAGTGCTGTGATTTCACCACAGGAAGTATATGGGTAAGGGAGTCGATACAGAGGGTGGAAACTTTTGATCAAAAGAAAAAGCTCTCATGAGAAACAGGGAAGTTAAATTTTTTTGAGGCGAGACTGATTTGATGTAGGATAGGTACCAAAGGTCCTATCTGTAGGATTCTTTAAAACCATGTATTGGAAAGAAAGCCACTTCTGATGTATTTATAAGTAGTAATCTACATGTGCATCCAGATGGAATGGTGTCTGTGCATCAGGTTCATCCTCCTGGTGTCTGTGTTTTTAACAGGATCCTAAGGTAATGATTTTTTTTATAAATTTTTTTTCCCCTCAGCATAGCTGAGTATGGATCTGCTGCCTGGCTTAGACAAAATGTGAGAAGTATCCCAGTAACACATTGTATTAATGTGGACTAAAAGCAGTTTATATTACAGATGAGGTGGAGGAAGATGGAGTTCTGCAAGACTGGACACATACTATAAATATCCATAAAACTGACAATTTTATCTAAAAACAATGCTGGCTGGATTTGCGTATTTTCAGCCTACTTAAACTGGAGAAAATAGTTGAACAGTACCTGAGCATGGGTCGCCCACACTGATGCCATTACCCTCTGGCCTTTAATGGCAGGTTTTTATATTTAATGTTGCCGTGCAGCAGTGGAGAGCTGTATTGTGTTCCTATGTGGGCTAAGGGAAATATAATACCAAAGGCCAGAAATACATGTTGCTTTAAGAATAGCATTTGAAGTAACCTGCAAAGCTGTCTGTACTTTAGCTCTTTCCTGTGAGTTTGTCTTTCACAAAAAGGCAAACACCTACCATTAATTTATTCAGCCTTGATCTTCGTTTAAGCCTGTTCTTTAATGGCAGCGTTGTGCAGCTTGCTGGCAGTCTGCAACATCCCATCACCTGGATGCTGACCCTTTGAAGACAAGCTGTGATTGACTTTTGAGGGGAGGAAGCGGGGGGAATGTTTGTGTATAAATATGATCAATAGACATGACATTCCAATTCCTATATTATATTGAACATCTTCTATGATTTACGCCGAGCTGTGAAATTGGGCAAATTAAGCTCTTAATTAGCTGAAACACTTACAAAACATTATTTTGATTACAGAAACAGGGAAGTTAAAAGTATCATTTTAGGTGGCTTGTGAAACATGGTAATTCAGCATTAAAGTTAATCCCTCCCCTTCGCATACCGTTGTGAGCAAGTGTGCATCACATAGGATATGTAATATAAGGCACTCAGCCGAGCCTTTCTGCCTCCCACTGTCTTTTGGAGTAGAATTTTTAGAGCCAAGTTATAAACCTGTAAATGTGTTTTATGCTGGAAATTCTTGGTGCTACCTTAACTAGATTGGTACCAGCAAAGGCCAGTATAATCAAAACAAGGCACTTCAGATATTAATGGTCTGCACTTCTGTCAAGTCAGCTGGGAAAGAGAGTGTAAAAACCAAGATTGTAGTGAAAACAGGATTCTTCCACTAGAATTGCACTTCCCTGGAGAAAGATGCAGTGATTCTGGAAATAATTTGGTTTTGTAATTTTGTCATTTAGCATATCCTCCTTAAATTTTAAAACATATATTCTATTTTCAGTTGATACATATGCTTTTTAAAATTTGGATACTAATTCCTTGGGTGGAAAGTATAAATAAGCTTTCTTTCTGCAGTTCATTATTAATACTTGGCACTTATATAGTACTTTGCGGATGCAAAGTGCTATGCAGACATATCGGTTATCCTTGAAACACCTCTGTGTGGTAGGTACATAACATAACAATAATCCTGAGAGATTTTATGGAATTAAATAAAACTAGAGATGAGGGGAAAATCTAGTGAAGCCTCCATTTTTCTCTCTCCACCAATGTAGGTTTGTTCTCTATAGTTTGTGTGATGGAAATCTAGACTGAAGTTGTAGGAGGTGTCCCAAGCTGAAGAGGTTTCAACCCATTTCTGGTAGGATTGGGGATTTTCTTAAAGCCTCATAGTTGTTCAGGTTTTTATTAGAAAGGTGATCATTCACCGTTCTCCTCTTCTTGTCTTGCTGTTGTTTCGGTTTTTGGCATTTATGTATCAGAACTTCATAATTAAGGACACCCTCAGTCTCTGGCACCTCTCTCCGGCAGGGTAGTTCTGTTGTCCTCGCTGTGTGGATGCGGAACTGAGATGCCGTGTTACTCTGCCCAAACGCACACAGGGTGCCTATGTCAAAGAATTAGATTTCTCTCTTATGACATAATAATATTTTAACTATGTTTTCCTGCTTATGAAAGAGCCTAATGCTCTTGGTCTTTTAAGATCTCCATTTTAAGCCTTCAGATAGTTTCATGCTTTAGACTTTGGTGAGATTGCTTTTAGTAAGTTTGGGTAGGGCTTGCTTTTAGCACCACCATCTTTGGTGTGTGTTTAAAGAAGCACACACAAGTCTCTGCGTGTTATACCCCTTACAGAAGGGTATGGCATCTGAATTTAAAGCTCTGCAGGTGCACTGGTTTAGACTTATCAGCTTCATGGATTAAAGAGCTATAACTTACGAAAGCATTAGTATTGTCTAGTTCAGATATGATCTACACAAGTTCCCTCAGGCACTTGGCAAATGAGGGTCTTGTAGACCTAATAGATGGGAAGTTGGCCCCTTTCTGGGGCGTGTAACTTCTGTTCGGCTGGAATCCCGGAGGTTGAACTCCAGTAACCACTCTTGGGGAAAGCAAACTTCGCAAACATTTACCTAAGAGCTGTGATTTGATCCTCCTGGATCCCACTCAGGTAAGAAATAATTTGGATAATCTGAATATGTAAACTCTTTTCTATGTCCCTTATCTTTGTTTAAGAGTACCTAGTGAACTGGAATGTCTTGTAAAAGGTTACTGTAAGCTAGGGAGTTTACCGGAAGATTAGAGTTTGCATATTATGTATAGTAAGGAAAATTTACTGAGCAATTACATGAAAAGCTGGAGGCTGAAGGAAAAGGAATTGTTTACGGCAGTTTGAGGTGTGTGTGCACAGCACATCTCGCAGAATGTGGTAACCCCCTGAGCCATAGGGTGAAGGGGAAAACTGCTGCGCTGAAGCCAGTGATCTGTATCAGGGTGTGAAGTACGGTATTTCCTATGTTTGGAATCTAGGAAGGGTGTTATGATTGAACCCTGGTAGCATGTTTCAGCCTCTGATTTGTGAGACCTAATTGTTTTGAAGATAGATCCTGCAGTTGTCCCAGGAACATATTCTCATCTTTCCATAAGTGGTATTGGGTTGCTTGATTTGCAGTTCATGAAAATCTTTCACAGGTCTTTAATAAGATAGCTGAATTACTTTTGTTATAATAATACAGGAACACAGGCCACTTCTAGTCGTCCCCAAACATACTTGTGGAAAGGTGACAAAAATGAACACGACAGAAGCTGAGACAAGCACTGGTTATGGCAGCAACTGCGTGTTGCCCTTCATGATTCTGGTGCAATATGTGCCAGGGAGACGACCTGACAGCTTGTGGGCTTGTTGAACCCCGGGAGATCCTTCTCATGGTCACACTCTGAGGAGTACTGTAGTTGCCTCTTTATTTTCTAAATCCATCTTTTTACCATGTAAAGACTTTCAAGAAAAACTGCCAGTGACAAGGAAAGTCACAATTATCTTGCTTTAAGTGCAGGGACAGTGGTCTGGGTTGTAAGGACATGTAAATTCTAACTGTGTGGGGATTGGCCATTGTTTTTGGCTTAATTAAGACTTACAGCTTTTAACATTTTTCTTATTTTCAAATGAAAACAGCCAAAAAACTTTTGGAGAAAGTTATGAAAGTATTAATTTGCTCTGAGCCATGCTAGTCTCTTTGGTAAGTTCATAATTAGGCAGCATTTTTTTTTAAAATGGGTATTCTTGTCTCTCAGGTATATAACTGGTAAATCTGTATTCATATGTTAGGGTTTTTAAAGGCATATTATTTACACAATTCACTGGAATGGCTTCTTTGAAAGCTGGGTGGCTCTCTCATGTAATTACTTGTTTAGTATGCCTCACATCCACTGTTGGGATGGGGGGGTGAAAAGAAAAGAAAAAAACAAAGCCCCACAAAAACACTACTTAAAAAAAGGAATATTCTCATTCCATTTTTTGCGGTTGTTTTTGAAATTGTATCATACTTTTTTTCTCAGGCAAGAAGCCTATTTGATCAAGTGCTACCCAAGCTAAAAAATAAAATATGTGTGACAGATTTTTTAATTGTGAGAGTACACAAGATGCACTGGGAATTTATTTTCTTTTTTGATACATATATCATGTATATTTAATCAAAGAGACCACCTCTCTGAACAGTAAAGGGAAAAGTAAGAAATACCTTTTCACTTTTATGTATATGTGGGAGGTTGAAAGGATGAAAAGTGGACCAAAGAAAGGAACCAAAATCACTTTTTAGGCAGAAGTAAATTTCTGCAATTGTTATTAAGTTTCATGAGACCAACATCTGTAATGTAAATAGCAGCTGCCTTATCTGATCTGTTTCATACAATGTATTGTGTGGCGACAGGAATAGTGCAGGCTGGATACAATGTGAAAGTGATGTGTGTTTATATTTTTGGCATTGGCTTAGATAAATATATGGCCAAAAAAAGTGTAAGTGGGATTGAAGTGTGTTGGAGTTTCCTCTCGCATTTGTTGTATTATGTTATAAAAATAATTGTGAGTATTAGGAATCTGAGTAACATCTGAGCATGTGTTTGATAAAGCATCATAAAGGACCAAAAATTCCTAAGGCACATTTCCTGAGAATTAGTTTTTAGAGAGCGTGAAGGGAACAGTACCGCCAAAGAGACTTTCAGGGAGAATTGCACTTGCCAGCCGTCCCATACTCGCTTTCTTAAGTGAGGAAAAAAGGAGGTGGGAAAAGGTCTGTCCCCTCATATCAAGCTCAAGTCTGGTGTATATAGTTTTAATACCCTTCAGAGCATCCCTTGTGTTTTGTCTGTTCCAGTTTGGGTGGTAGAACATCTAGCGCTTCTTTTCCCCTTTTGTCCTGGTTTTTGTAATAGTTACAACTTGTGTTTCTGTTTTTCTTCATACAGCCTTATCCAGTTCCTTGCCTTATGATCCGCTGGGCAAACCAGGCAAAGCCCCATTTCTCTCGGTTTTTATCTCTTCAGCTCTTGTTGACACGTGTCATATTCTATTTATGAAAATATTGGGTGAACAAGATCTTAATTCCCACTTCCCAAGAGAAGGAGAAATGGTTACTGGTTTATCTTTAGAGTTCAACTGCATAAAGCACTGTACTAGAATGGAAATAATTCTGAACTAGGAAAGGATTGAAATAGATGTGCCTAGCAGCTGAAATTAGTATTATGTACAGTTGACCAAAAACCAGCCTTTGGAAAAAATTGTGTTTCCTTTTTGGCTTAGCCACTAACTTTTGAAGATGGGCAAAAATATGTTAGGTTGCCTGTAAATCAAAGGCATTTTAGGCACGCATATTATCGTAAGATTGAGAGCAGAGTTCAGGGAGGGATAATAGGTTATTACACTTTATTATGTTAAAATGCACCACAATTAAAGACAGTCATTCTGTACTACTGTCTAATTATTTTCTCTGAAGTGTTTATAAAGAAAATATCCTTAAAATGTTGTTTGATTATTTTTTTCTTGTTTTTCTTGTTTTACAGTGAGTGCAGTATGGTAAACTTGTGTTTTCCCACCTGTGCACTATAGTTGTAATTTGTAGTAGTCCAAGAACTGGGTTTTTTTCCCCATGTAGAGCCACTTAGTTTTACAGGACAAGGTGAGATATTTCTGACCGGTAACACAATTTCCTAAAACTGCGTTAGTTACCCCTAGTATATTGTATTTGCTGAAGGACTAGAAGAGAACAAATTTGATAAAAAAAGTCTGAAATGGTAATGTATAATCTTGTAATGCAATAGCAAATAAAGTAAATAGCCAATTTTTAACGCTGGCAAAAATTTAGCCATTGAGTGTGTATTGAGATTAGTTTTTAGGACACCAAATAATTGGAAGAGAGGGTAGACTATTAGAGACAGAACATCTGATGTAGTCAAAAATGTTCTTGCAGTATAGTTACAATAATAATTGAATAGGTTAAAATACGGCTTCCCTTCAGCTCACGGGTACTGCCCACTCAGCTCAGCCAGTGACTGAATGCTTCTAGCCTATTTTAATTCAAAGTAAGACAAGCCCTTTTTAATCACCAGTGGAGCAGCTGGTACCAGTCTCTGTCAGGAGGAGGATGCCGGTCTTGAAATTGTATTCCTTGTATTTCCGTAGTGGGAAAATATATTTCAGAGTTGGAGGAATGGGACTTAAAATTATCAGTTGGAAAAAGAAACTGCGTTTATTGTCAAATAATTCCCTGTCTTATGCCACTCAATGGGTATTGAAGATGTTTAGCTTTTATAAATGAAAAGCTTTGCGTCTCTGGGTCCGAAAGTCGTGCAGACATCGGAACGATTAATGCAGTGGGGAGTCAGGAAGGCAGAGAGACTGCTGCATCCTGGCCCAGTACTTAGCAAGCAATATCAGCATTCCCATTTGGCTGCAGTCCAAACGCTGTGCCTCTGTATCTTTGTTTTGAAGAATCGATGTAGATTGACTTGAGTTCAGGAGAGGATTTTGTCAGTTAGCTTTCAAGCAGCGAAGGCTGAGGCCAGTCCCTTGTTTGTGGAGCTGACAGGACAAAAGTGAGCGTTTGACACGTGGAGGGGGATCCAGGCTGTTGAGATTTTTCAGAGATCAGGCTGTAAATGAAGTTGTTCTGTTGGGTCACTCATCTGATTTACACACAAGCTGTTTCTATTGAAGCACCTGGGGCCTTTTGTTCATGCTTGTGAATAAGCCTCTTTCAGTCACCAACAGTAATTTAGTGTCTCTGCTTCCTTCAATAGGTAAAAGGCAAGTACAGGAATGACATTTTCTCCCACACTGTGTACAACTCCACACTTATTTCTTTTTTTAAATAGGTAACAGAACTGTTATCAGTATTATAAATTTTGTTATATACTAAAGCAGATTCAGAAGTCATGTAAGGTGTTAGTAATTCTTTACTGTGTGCTTCCTAATTCTGGAATAATACTAAGCAGTGAGAGCGCATGGGTGAGTAACAGTACCCTCTGTAGGTGTAGGGAGTTCTGCAGAACAGACTTCCAATGTTTTCCTTTGTTATCATGGCAATTTTAGAGGAAGACATCTCACTACCTTGCAAGTGCCCTGCCACAATGGAGGGCCATACCTACAGCTTGTAGTGACTCTCACTTGAGCCATAATCTCGCATAAACTTTGATTCAATTTAGGCTTGCCTTTCCACTGACAGACTGGTCATCATTTTTCCTGCCTCTGTGTCTGTCCATGCTTTGGTCAGTACAAATATTTAAAGTAACCTCTTTTCTCTTGTCAATCAAGTTTTAATGGCAATCAGTTCTTCGAGTTCGTTATCGCAGCGTGAAAACTTGAGCCAGCACAAGGGATGGGAAAGCCTGAGAGGAGGGAATAAATGGCCGGGACAAGAATTTGATAAGCCTGCAAAACAAAAATAATCACCTCATATTTATTTTGTCTTATGTTATGAATCCTAGGATAGGTAATGGTAATCGTCTGATCATGACCTAGTGAATTTGCTCTGCATCATCAGAGATACCATGTTGTAGTCAGTCTCCCTTATTACTGTCGCATTCTTGAAGAGTGATCAACAACTTTGATTTAAATAAATGTATTATTTAATCAGGGAAATGCTGAAACATAGATGTCTATTTCATATGTATTTTTTTTTTAAGGCTGATTGTCACAACAGCTTTTAATGGCTGGAGTGATACATACTGTGTTACAAAGAAAAGATTGACGGCATTTGGAAGGTTTTTGTATGTGGGAGTGTTTGTTTTCTGGGAGATTAGGATGGCAGGCAAGGAAGTATGTCTCAGATTTTTGTTGCTTGTTATAAGACTATGGCTGTAATTTTTTTGGTCGTCAGGAGGGACATTATCCACACATTCATGTGATGTGTAATATTATAAAGTATTCAAGTTCTTGAGTTTCGGTATTTTTGTAAAGAGAAGAGGTTTTTTTAAAAAATGAAAATGAGGTGAGGAATTTGTTTTAAGCTGTCATAAACTTCTGATAAACACATTTGTATAGGTTATGTTCCTCAGCAGTCTTTTAATACTATTTCTGGAACAGAGTGTAGATGGCAACAAAATACAGCAAAGAACATGGTGAGAGACAGGGTTAATCTCTCTGTGGCTGTCTGCACAGTACCAGCTTATGGATGTTGGTGATCACCTTTCTGCTCATTCAAGGATGGGTTACGTTGCTCCTACATACTAATTTAGAGCAAGACTGTGCGAGTTTTTCTAGCCCTCTTAAGAGCGGCAAGAAACGGTGACTCAAAAGGCAGCTGTCATTTCATACCCGTTCCAGCTGCCCTTTCCACTCAGATTTCCTCCCATCCCCCCTTTAAAAAAAGAAGGATAGGGGGGAAGAATTGCAAAAAAGAAGTTATGAGGGTTTTAAATCTTTAGCATCTTTCACATCCTATAGTTTTCATAGCTATCTGCCAATTTAAAATATACTTGGTTTTTCCTGCCTTGCCAGTAATTAGACAAATGTAGCAGTGCTTATGGCATCAAAAACTCTGTGGCTGGTAAAAGCAATTGCTATCATAATGCATCCCTAAATTTAATAGTAGTGGTGTAAAATGAACAAGCAACTCTATATTTCAGGGGGTAATAGCTTTAACTATCAAAATGGCTATTATTTTCCTTGATTGGCTGCTCTGGCTCCTTTTTTTGCATTTGTGTTTGGAGGAACAGAATCAATTTATTATAATAATTATATTGCATTTAACAAATAACAAGGCAAGCAGAAACATGAAACTCTATTTAGAGTGCCACCAAGTTCCTATTTGCCTTGGATTGCAAGTTTTTCCTTTTATCCCCTTTACGAACAGAAACCAAACGTACAAAACCCTTTCTTTCCCTGCCAGTGCTACACTCAAAGTTCTCATTTTCTTTTCTGCTTCCCTTGCAAAATTGCTTGCTTTGTGTTGTGGCTGGAGCGTGGCTGTGCACGGAGAAGAGGTCCGATTAATTGGAAAGAAACTTTTTGTAACTGGAAAAGACTCACACATTGGTGTAGAAAATTGATGAAAAATTTACTTTCTTGATCCGTAGTGCCTTTTTCTTGCTACTATGACGTCTGTAAAGCTTCTCTCAAGGAAAAAACTCGTCGGCAGTTTGTGTTCTCTGAAAGATGTCTCAGTCTTTAAGGCGAGGTGCAGTTGTGTTGATGCCATTTGGCTAAGCCTTGAAAGTTCCTGTAATCTGTGCCATCCTGTCTCATACAGTCCCATCTCATAGTTGTCCTTTCTCTGCAGTGCTCTATGCCCAGATCTCTGTGGCTGGGCTGCTCCAGCCTGGCGGACAGCATGCCCTCGCTGCGATGCCTGTATAACCCAGGGACTGGCGCACTCCCAGCTTTCCAGGTACTTTCTGTCTCTCCCCACTCCTTTTCTCTCCATCTGTGTACGTGTGCATCTCCTTCTTCCTTGCTTGCTTTCCCCCCATTTATTCTGCCTCATACTGTATGCCTCTCCTATGTCATTCACATCTCCTCTGGTATTTAAACCCATCTTGTGTAGATTCAGGGCAGCTCAGTACTGGGGGCATTTCCATTACCTCGATGTAGTATAATTATTTTGTCTAAATTGGCTTGGTACCATCGTCTTTTCCATTGGCTTTCAGTTGTGTTAAAAATACACCACTTAATTATATTTGGCAAGCAGTATCCATCACACAGTCTCCAATCTGGCTGTTCATGCAGTGATTCCCCTCCTATCTAAATTTTCTGTATGCCACTTGGAGGACTGAGGGGGTGGGTTCATTGCCATAGTGATAACTGATGCCAGCATTTGTTTCCTTCAGGTTTGTTAGCAGTAGTCTGGACATTTTGACTACAGAAAATTATTGTACAAGTAAGCTGTCAATCAAAAGGCAAATAAAGGAAATCTGTTTTTTCTTTGGTCTCTGAATGTCTTATACTCAGGACAGCTTTCTGCCAAACAGGTTTGTTCAGAAGCTTTGGGTGACCAGTGAATCTCAACAAAATGCCTGTGGGTAGAGAGTAAGGCAGCTATTGGGTGAGCATCTGGAAAGCTAGTCGGGGCTCTGGAGATCACTGCGAGCATTTTACGATGACGTGGCTATAGCCAGGAGAGCAGCAGAGACTGGACTGCAGAGATGTTTTCATACTCTGTCTCTGGGATGTTCTCTGTGAACTGCAGTGACTGAGGGACCTCAGGAGTATCTGTGTAGATTGCATGTTCATTGGAGCTTGTGGTATCAGGAATGTTTATTTCAAGGTTTATGCTGCTGGATTACGCTGCTACTGACCTAACCTGTGGCAGACAGTTTTATTCACCAGCCTCTTGCAAAACCAGACATTACAAATGAGCTAGAATCTTCCTGAAATTTTCAGTCATTTTAGTGAAAGTTTGTTACCTGCCTCTAAAGCACACAGCATGCAAAGATTATTTGGAATTTGGCTTCTTGCGCCCAGGGCCAGGAGAGTACTGTGGAAATATGCCTCCCCTGAGCCTGTGAGGATTAAGTGTCTTGCATCATTTTGCTGCAGCTCTTTTTGCTGACCCAGCAGTAGCACTGATGGACTCTGGAAGGTGTCCTGCCAGACCTCCTTTGCTGAAGCAAGCTTTTAGCGGAGCTTTCCGTGGGGGAGGGGGAAGACGACTTTTTATTAGTCTAAGAGGACTCTGGAGACAACAGGCAGATTTTAGACTCTACTTTTAGTCCTGATTTGCATAATTTGACTAAATCGGATGGGCCTGGTTTCTGGGCTTTCTGCTGTTGAATAAATCTCATATCTCTTTAAGCTCAGGTTTTAGAGAACCTTAGCAATATATGGAAAGCAATTTACAAACTCAAATTGGGCCTCCTTTCTACTTGGATTATTTTTGATTATCCCGAATAGCACATATTACAAAAGAGGAAGGGAAATTAGCCTCTTTTAGCTCAAGATGGTCTTGCTAACGATAGATATGAATAATAACTTCTCTGCTAATGCAGTGTGTTGATATTTGGGGTCAAATGAGTCAGCTGCACAACTGCGTACTGCCTTCTTGGGAGAGCAGGAGGACTTTGACATTGGCGAACCTGCAGATTTTGGGAGATGTTTCCGTGTGTATTTAGTGGCTATGGGAACTGGGGAAGTCTGCCCCACTTGCCATCTAAAATGGTACACTGGTACACTTCACAGCACTCCGACTCCTGTGTTGAAGAACATGTTTAGTGTCGATTGAGAGAGAAATTAAATTGCCAGCAGCAGTTTCTGCAGCAATGAGTCATCCGTATTTCAGTCCATTTTTTTCTGATGGGCTTTGATCCCCGTTAACTTGCATGGTTTGAAGAAAACTCCCCTCTATGAAGCGTGGCTTCTGCATTTTCCAGTGCAGAAGCCTACATGGGAGTGGTGTGTAGCCCCCTTGAAGCTATGATGTTGCAATATTTCGTTGTTCTTTAATGCTTTTTTTGGTATCAAATCTTCAGGAAAGCATTTAAAGACTCTTGTAGCCCAGCAAATTTTCTCATATTAAGTTATTTTCTTTTTTCCGTAGCGAGCTTGAAGTAACTGGAGAAGCATATCAATGTTCTTTGCTTGTGGCAAAAGAGAAGATGCCATCTGGAAGGCTACTTAGTCACTGCTGAATTTGTCTAGTTATTTACATGCTTACCTTCAGATGCTCAGACAGAAATGTGGAAAGAGGCTCTTTTTGAACAGCTCAGTTAAAGCCCTGCTGACTCCTCCTGGGAAACATTGGCAGATAGTCGGTTTAGAGATGATTCTGTTAATATGTCAGATAACTTCATTTTTCTTTGTTGTGTGTTTTTGTTATTGGAGAAACTTGTGTGAAAACAGGATCTTCTGGTTCCTCAGTTCTGTTTGGCAATCCTCCCACAGTGGGAAAGGTTTTAAGGCTAAACCCAGGAAGAGGGGAATAAGGAGCTAGAAACAGTTCTTCTTAACATCTTTTATCTCAAAGGGCTTTGCAGCTGACAGTCTGTTGTGTAACTGAATTTCATAGAGATCATGGTGGAAGATGACAGCAAATTGGAACCTGAACTCCTATAAGGCACTGTGGGAAGGAGTCAAAACCGGTATTTTAACAAGAGAAAAAGGCCATCCCTTCCCTTTTCAGTAAAATTTGCCATCCAAGACGCTGTGCTGTTATTCTGCAAAGCAACTGAAAACTAGGTTGCATGTAAATTCTCTTAATAATAATAATAAAATAAAGTTATGCATATTATATTCTTTTTCCTAGTAATCCATGCTTTGGAAGTTTCCAGATGTGCCAACAGGTGTCTCTTTTCATGACATTTTCATTTGAAGATAATTACTTTCCCTCTTAAAGTATTTTCCATGCATGCTCACGAGGCTCAGTTTATGTTGCTTTTAACAGTTGCAGTTCTCTGAAAATTCTGATTTACAATTACACCCGCCAAATATGCCAAGGAAATATTGTATTAATCCTTCTGGGTTTGCAGAATATGATAGTATTTCCTTGAATCAGTTTCTGTAAGCTACTGTATAAATGAGGAGACTTAAGGAGCGATTTAATAGTCCTGCCAAAGGTTATGTATCAGGGTGATCACAGATCTCAGCTCTTCCTTTTTACCTAATTGACACCCCTTACAAATATCAGCTCCGGTTCAGACTGTAAACTTTTTGGGGTAAGTGACATGCTTTTACTTCTGTCTGTGGGCACCAGTGAAAAAGTGGAGTTGTCTCGTCAGCTTTAGTTTGCCAGATCCAAAACTATTTCTGTAACAGGCTCTAGTAGTCAAAGAGGATGATTAACTTTTGTGGCAGAGGTAGCAGCATCTTGGTGAATACAGAAGTGTCTCTCTGAAATCCCAGAAATTCACATTTTGCTTTACCTGAAGTGAAGGTCTTGAATATAAAGAACTGCACATCAGGGCTTGTCAGATGAAGGGAACTACCTTCTGCTTGGTTTTGCCAGAAGCGAGGTGTGTCTTCCTTGGTCTTGGCAGAAAGCTCTGTCCTGGTTGAGGAGGGCATGGGCGTACTGTGCAAGGCAAGTGGGAGCAAACGGGAGCGCGCTGGTGCACCATGAATATGACGTACAACTGGCCCTTTCTGTGGGCTGAGGTCACTTTGGGGGAAAGGCGAGAGTGTGAAAGGTGTAAATGGTGTGTAGCGATGGCAGCCTGTTACACCCACTCAGAAGAGACAAACTCATTTCTCAAATGATTCTTACATCTATTTTTTTTTTAATGTTTATCTTTTCCTGTTAGGAAGTGGAATATTTGTTAAAGAAACCTCATCAGAAAATTGTTAGAAACAGTTGTCGCTTTAAATTTTCTTCAGCCTATTCATGCATTTTTGCCTTAAAAGTTGACATTTTATTGCTGAGAAATACAGTGCAAACGTGAGTAGTAGTACATTATTTATGGTTACACAGGAGGGTAAAGCTGAAGTCTTGGAGTGGGCAAGCTGTGCGTGCTCAGCAGCGCATTTGTGAGAAAAGCATTTGAAGGAGATTGTTGGGCTTTGGAGCAAACCTTTGCTGGTGCGCGTGGTTCTGTGTCTCTACCGGGGGGAGAGATGGGGTGTCCAGTCAACAGAGTCCATTGGCGTGGGGACGTGGCTGCCCTGGACTGAGCCTGCTTTGTATTCCCCCCTTCGCCCTCTCCCAGCGGCCCTGCGAAATCTGCCGGCGGGCTGTTTGGGAATCATCATTTTGGTGACTAATAGCCAGAGCATGTGGCTGCAGCACCCCCCTGGCTGGCGGCAGGCTCTCCCCTGGTTATGAATGTAGTTAGGTGGCCCCCAACTGTTTACAAGACAGCAGAGGTGAGATCTTTGATTGACAAGTCAGAAATGCATTAGATCATTCCCTCTGCCAGTCTCTGGTTCACGCTGTTAAAAATGTCAGCCTCTCCAAGTTTGAATGGCAGCCCGAGGGCCTCAGAAGCTTTTTGTTTTCTGAGATGGAAACACAAATTGGATGTGTGCCTGAGCGCTTCATCCTGGGCTGTAATTTCATCTTTTAGCTAAGAACCACAAGGTACATGAGCAAAGCACCCTGTAAACAATAATACTGGGGAAAAAAATAAACAAGGTCGTGTTTCTGGTACGTTGATCCACCGGTGTCCTGACCTCTATCAGGTTGAACATCTCCACTCTGATTGCTGTTCCCTTTGGCATTACAATGAGAGGAGAGAGACTGACGCGGGGAGGCAAAGATTTAAAGTTGCAGTGTTGTTGCGCATTCCTTGTATTGGCTATGAAATATTGAACTGCCACAATGTCACACCTGGTTTTTTAAGGAAAGTTTCTTGTCGGAGGTGGTTGGCAGCAGTTTCTCCTCTTCCTCCTCGTCTTACCACCTGGCAGGAGCAGTTATAAAGACAATGAGAGGGGATACGAGAAGGAGCAGAAATGAAGCCAAATTAATTGCATGATTTTTGCACTTGGCTCCAGCCCCCATCTGCGATTTGGACTTTTGGGACCTTCACTGTAGGAGGACCAAGAATCCTAACCGGGGACTTTTTTAAAATAAAGTGAAAGCCCAGTGACTGCAGAACAGCTTTGTTAAACACATTTAGGGTTTATCCCCTTTTAAATCTAATGGCCTTGTCTGGCTGGTGGCGAAACCCGTGCTGTGATGCTGGGAAGGCCACTGAACTGTGGCAGCCCCTGGGTTGTGCTGCAAGACCTCGGCTCGGCAGCAAGGAGAGGAGACGCTTCCCTCCTTTCAGATGGCAAAGGAATCCTGCTCTGCGTGTCAGTGGAGACGGTTTGAGGTTTTTCGGTAGTACATTGCAACTTAGTAATTAGAAATCGGCGCTTATTCTCCAGGTGTATTGATTGTCAAAAGTTGCACATGCTTATATTAGTTTGTCAGTCTGAGCATCAAGAAGTGTGACAATACCTGTCACTGAGAAATGCCCCCCCAGGATGCCCAGCGTGACAATTAATTTAAACTGCGTTGTAGCCAAAAAAGCCTCCCCTCCTTCACCCTTAATGAATGATCCTGTTCCTATGAAATGTGCCCTGCCCGGGACCGGGAGGGCAGGGTCTTTACCACACCGGCGTTAGTTTGGCTGAGGAGTTTAAAAAAATGAAAGGAAACCTCATCCCAGTTTTTCTTTCCTCCCTCGTTAGAAGTCAGAGAGGTGTATAAAGCCGCGGTGACAAACGGCATATGCCGGCGCCCCACTGAAGGCATACAGGTATTTTTAAAGCTAGCTCCGGTTCCTCAGGATTGGGAACATCTGCTCGGAGGTAGTGTAGAGCTCCACAATGCGCTAATTGAATTACTCCTTTCTGGAGTTGCCGGCTGCACTAATTGAATTGGAATCGGGCGGCGGGTGTGCGCGCCGGCGGCCGCGCGCGTNAATAATTTTATTTTAAAAAATTTTAATTGTTTTTTGTAATATTTCACTGACTTCTCCATGCTCTCCCAAGGGCTAATTTTAATCTTTCCCGCTTTATATGAGGAAAGGAGGCAGTAAGTGTTACCCCTCGCAGCGATTGGAAGGGTTTCCGAGCGTTTTGCACCAACCTATTCCCCTGCAAATGGCTGGGCTCCGGTATGGTTTGGAATTTGCCGGCTCTGCCAGCAGCACTTTGGAGGGAGCCAGTCACACAAATCAACTTTACCTATCCCTGCAGAACTGGCAAAGAGCTAATACCACACGAAGTAATAATTTCAATGTAAAATTTTAAAATACGGATTTTTACCGCAAATTTGGAGAAGTCGTGAAGTACTTTATCATCCGGCAGTTCAGCCGTTGTTAGCCAGAATTCAGTGACTCTTGGGAAACAGAACCTGCAGAAGTAGTTCTGAATAACTTTAGAGGCATGCGCGTATAGCGAGAACACAATGAAATATTTCTTCATTGAAATGAAGTATTTATGTGATTACCTGCAAATTTCAGGGGGACAAACCCAAACACTTAGTGTAGAAACACAGTTGCTAAATCTTAAAATTCATAGCTTGAAGGGATAGTTTGCTACACTGTGTCGGGTGAGGTTCTTTTTATTTCTTCTGCTTTCTGTTGGCTACTACTTACAGGGTGCATAAGAACAGTCACATATTCTCTTTCCTGTATTCTTTCTTCTATGGATGACAAGATGACTCAGGTTTCCATAAAATTTCAGCCATATCCACTCAGCTTTGGTAGATCATTCTCATCAACTGTATCAGAGATAAGACGGTATTTATTTTGCTTCAATGATTGTTCCTTAGATTTTGTTACTCTTGAAATAGATGAAAATAATTTACTAGGATGCCTTGCAAACTAAGCAAAATTAAACTATGCTTGTCAAAATACATAAACGATACACTGTGATGTGCATGATTCTTTTTATTACGTTTGTATACTTGCCCTGTGTCTGGTGATGTTAAACAGGGCTTCTAATTACTGCGGAGAATTAGCAAAGTGCTGCTATACACAGAACTTGGGAATTTGCACTTTCACTGAAGTTTATTGAACAAACTGCTGCCCCCCCAAAATGGAAAGCAGATTTTTTTTTAAAATGTATGGAATAGTTTTGTGTTGCTTTTGGAGGAGAATTCCCAAACAAATTTGTACATTAAATTGGTTTTGATTTTATTTTTATTTATAGTTGTTTCTCTTAAGCATTTTTATTTTAATATATATACACACATCTATATCTGTATGAAAAAAATAAAATCAGGTTGTCTGCCTCCTTGGATCCCTTTCCAAGTAGTCAGCTGTACTGCTTGTAGTAGCCATTGCTAATAGAATACCCAAGTAACTAATCATTCATGACGAAATGTTTATTTGGGGTTCATGCGTAGTTCTTAAATGATTGCCATTATGATTTGGTACCATCATGTAATTTTCTAAATTGTATCTGTATATAAGACGACCAACCATCCCCTTTTTGCCAACTTTCTATGAAAATCCTTGTGATTTATTCTCTCAAAATACAACCATGTATCCAGCAAACAAAGGAAGCAACTCTTCACTCAGCCAATAAAGCTGCATACGTTTGTACTCTTTCAGGAATATGCCTTGCTCTACTATCACATCTTCAGAGTAATAAACTGTGCAGCAACCCTTGGATGTAGGTAATAACATTTGACCTTGCAACAGAGTACGTTCCCTTGTTGAAATGAAGACAACTAACACATTGATGTTTTGGGTTGTTCTTCATTTAAAAAAAATAATATATATATATATATATATAACAGAAATGATGTGTAGCATAAGACCTCTACACACGCTGCCTTATTTTGCTAGAAGTCAGAAATGAAGATGTTCGTTTTGGGGGGGATTGGGGTTGTCACCTTTAAAATTATGTGGGATTTGGTTTGGTGCTGCCTTAAGAAGCTGTAAGTGGGAAAGAATCCGTTCCATCCGCTGTATAAAGTGCTTTTAAAAACAATCTATTTCTAGAACCTAAATTGTCCTGGGACCAGCTCTTGATATAAAAATTCATAGAAACCTGTTTTTCCGAGTGTGGTAACTTCTTGCCATAGTGCTGTAGTGTTAGAATTCACATTGGCCAGGTTGTTCTGTAAATTAAACAGTGACAGCTTCCCTCGGGGGAACAGCCAATGTATTTATGATGATGTGCTGATTACACAAAATACACTGCAAGCAGAAAACAGCTGCAGAGAACAAACCTCTTAAAAGAATACAATTACAAATAGCACCCTCAGTATTTCTAGCGGTGAGAGTAAAATACAGCATGCTAATGCAGGCTTCTAGTTTGATTCCAAAGAAGAAAAGAGATCTAGGAGGAAGAGGCTTGAGGTATGGTTGGATGCACACGCAGTGCCAATATGGAGTGGCATATATATAATCCCTTCCTGAAGGTGAAGGGCAAGAACATACCTCAGGCCTGCTTTTTAGCTCTCCTCGTCTCTTAAAATTTCTGTGACTGCTGCTCCAGCAGCACTGGCCAGTGGGGCACTGGGGGGGCTCTGGCTCGTCAGCGTTTTGACCGCTGTGGTTCATACCCTCTGTCCTGGTTAAAAACTGAGATGTGATGAGATGACTAATAAATAGTTTGAGCTACTGGTCTGCTCCTACAGATTATAGGAGATGTTACAGGGGGGAAAAAAAAGTCCCTGGTTCAAGGCGGACCTTTCTTCTGCTGCTAATTATTTGCTTTGAGGGAACTTTTAGAAATAAATTTCAATTGTTGTTTCTTCCTAGACCACAGTGTTTCATTTTTGAAAAGGTCCCTGGTTTGTATGTTTAAGGCAAGGTCTTGTACATGCCAGTTTAGGATCCAGTTTAGAATATGACAGTAAAACTTGAAACAAAACGTTACTGGGAAGACAGCGGAGGTGGTACTGTGCTCACAAACTCAGGACACAAACAGACCTTGGAAGAGACAGAGGTCCTTTGGACCTTTCTTCACTTGGAAAGAAAAAATGAGAAGTGACCGGAATTGCTTTGTGTACTGTGGCTGTATGCAAGAGAGAAGTTGGAGTAAGGATTGCTGCGGTGGGATTTTGTGTGAGGGCTTGTGAAAATCAGGAGAACGTGGCTGTGGCAGCTCCTGCAGCTGCTGATGTCTCAGTTTGAAAGGCTGCAAAACAAAAAATCTCCAAAACTCTGAAACACAACCTTTTTTATGTCTGATATGGGCTGTCACACTTTGTTCGTTAAAATACAGTGTTTTACTTATGGCTCTGTCATGTATATATGTGGGAGAGTCCAAGTACCGAGAATGCCCTATTCATCCACTTTTGAGAGTCATTGATAAATAAGTATAATGCGTTTTTATAAAGTCTGGGATTTCTTGTGTTTGGTGTCTTTGTTGTGTCCCAAGACCACCTTGTTGTGTCCCACTATTGATAAACCATGTTTTAAATACTGGGCAAGAAATCATCTGCCTAAAACGAAGAAATGTTGCCCTTTCAACATACAGATCTGATTTTAAAGCAGAGGAGGTAACAACATTGGCACTCTAATTTGGAAAGACTTTAATTCACTTGCTTAAAAGGAAGAATCAGGCTTTCCATCTATGGATTGCTGGCATGTACTAATAGACTGTTATTCATCTGTCTGTATTTTCTTCAAATCGTTTTTGAGCCTCCCTCTGTTGTCCTGCTCTGCTGACATGTATCCCATGTGGCAAGAGGGAGTTTTGTATAATCACCCTGCTTTAATCAATAGAATAATTGATAAACCAGATAAGATTTAAACTGATTACCTCCCCGAGTAGAACTCCCTGAGGGCCTTGGACTCTCTTAATTTTGACATGTATGTTGTGTACCCCGTGGATGAAGTGCAGTTTGAATTATCTGTTTTTATTTGCTTAATGACGGGGAGGGTGTTAAAGTCAAATGTTTAATTAACCCAGCAATGGGCTGCGCTGTCACTTACACACACATCCAGCTGATTGAGATATCTCACGGAGAGTACTGAATAGGAATGATAATGTGGCACTGAGACGGAAGATTGCTTTTTCAATCCATTTGCTGGGTCACTGCTTTGAATGTCTTATTGGATGAAAGGCATTCAGCCTGGAAAAAAAAAATCAGCATTTAAGTACATTTTGTTTTCCTGGCCCCTCTCCACCAAGAAGTTAACTAAAACAGATATGTTGTAGGTTTAATAAGCCATTCATGTTGTAGCAAAAAGCAGCAAATAGTGGATCTCAATAGGCAGCGATCTAGAGCTGCATAATTTCCTGTAGGAACAAAATGTTTGCTAGCCCCAAGGTATCTGAAGGCGAGATACTATATACACCTTTATTTTTCCTTCTTTGATTGCTTGACTACCCACCCTGTTTGATGGTCTCCAGAGCAGGTCCAGCTCTTCTTCCTTACCCAGCAGAATGAGATTTTGTAATAGCAGAACCTAAGAGTGAGCTTTTAAATTGAAACGTTACAGGAGGGGCTGTTGTGTCACCACATTCAAACTTGGTTTTAGCCAAATCAGGAGAACTCAGGTTTTTTTTCTTGGGCAGCAGCTGTTAAAAGGCCACCGTGCTTGCTAGCCAAATATTATAAGGTGTGATGCCTGATGTGTAATTTTCCATACTTTTATTAGATTATAATTTTTTTTTTTTACTTGATGTAATAGAAGGTTAGGACATGTTTATGCTTGCACTGTTTTGTTTTTGTATCAGCAATCAGGTTTTTCAACAGCACTGTATGGAAGTAAACACACCATGAATTGGAAATTAACTAAATTTGCCCAATATTCCGGTGGTGGATGATGCTTTTTATAATGAATGTAGCTTTGGAAGGTGGAAAAAGCTCCAAGGCCTGCCTGTATGGGCAAACTACTGCTGTGAGGCATGTTGGGGAGGTAGAGCTATGTCACCTGAAGTGCTCCATGGTGACTCTGTAGGTACTTTGAACCTGCTCTGGATTGAAAACCAAGTCACTTTGGCTGCAGGGTTACCTGGCTCACCTTGTCTAAGGTGTAAAGAGAGATATGGGTGTAGACAATATGCTGTGAGTTCACGTCAGTCTAACACTGTAGTGAGATCACCGGGTAGCTGTTTCTTCAAATCAGTGAGCTGCTTTCATTCACTATTTTGGGGAGGAACTGCGCCCTAAGCAGTTAATGCAGTGTGAGACACAATTTCGGGTTTGTTGCCCTATGCTGTCATTTTGACGTTGGGCAGACAACTTAACTTCTGCTTCATACTTTTGTTTTGTATCTCCTTTTCCCCTTCCCTGCAATGAAAAATAGGAAGGAAAAAGCAATAAGAAAAGCATAAAACAGTACAGTGAGATGAGGACAGTGTGGTTGAATTAAATGTTTGGGAGTGAGAAAGCCCTAAGGAAGGGGTGTGAAGAGAAGTGGAGGTCTTTTTGTCTACTCGACAGGAAAGCTCAGAATGACAGGTTTTTGGGGAAAAAAAAAAGCGTAGGCGATGACCAGGGGTGGGAGGCGAAGGGGTTTTATAGTAAGACAGCATTGGTCTTTTGAGGGGAAGTAGTTATAAAAAGTTAGAAAATAATGCTTCAAGAAACACATGAAATCTAGAGCAAAACTGGCCAATTTTACAACCCATTTCTCAGAGCACTTGCAGCTCCTATGCAGATAAAGCCGTAATAAATATTGTACAAAGGAAGTTAATCTGTATCTAGAGAATTTTAATAAATAAAAAGTTTTTAAAAACTCTCCCTGGATCCGTTGGCTCTTGCTAACTCTTGTTAGTACTAGAAATATTTTTTTGACGTCTTTTTTGGATGTTGGCTTATGTTCGGAGCCTGTGAAAGCTGACTTTGTGCTTTTCCCCCACCCCTGTCCCTTACAACTGGGGGGGGTGGGGGGAATCAAGAACACATCTTGTTCCAGCGTACAAAAGCAGTGATAAAAGCTCTGATGTGGGGGAGGGAAGAATCCTGCAAACTGAGAGTAAGAGTGTATAATTTCAAAGTGTAGTACTTTAAAACCCTGGGATGACTGTTGAAAATGAATTTTTTTAATGAAAGGAATGTAGCAAATTGAAAGCAACAAAGTAGCGAGAGCCAAGCCTTGATTGTTTCAGGTCTTCTCTAAAGGGCTTCTGTTGTGGGGGGAATCCTTCTTCCCGGAGTACCTGGGGCACAATTTTGCAGTATGGCAGGGAAATTGAAACTCAGCTGAAACTGTGGAAAGAAGAGTTTGAGCACGAATTTAAAAGACTGGAGAGATCTTTAAGGTTGTCCTGAAGGATAGAAAGAGAAGAATATTATTTTGTTCAGTGTAGGGAGCAGGTATGCAGGATAAGAGACAAACCAAGGCACAGTGATAACAAGAGTCAGAACAAGTCCTGGCACTAGTATTACGTAAGTGGCCTGGTTGGATATTTGGAAGTGTACCCATATTATGTGTATCATAAGGGTAATTGGATGTTTTCATCCATGCTTTTTTGGGAATATGTGCTTTCTGTTCCTTAAAAAGATGTAGGTAGCTTTGAACTACTATAAAATCTTGGAGTACAAGATGTACGCTATAAAATCGTGCGTAGAAAGCGCTAGCTGCAACAGCATATGTATACCTGGGAAGGTGCTGATCGATTTGGGCTATTTAGGAAAAGAAATTCTGAAACAGACCTGTCTGTGAAAAAATGCAAATAATAAAATCCAACTGGAGATCCTTGAGGCTTCTTAAGCTCTAACCTTGTTATGAGGAATGGGGAAGTCGAACTGCCTAATGCAGATGTCTGTGAGTTACAAAAATAACCAGATGTCCTGATTAGCAGAAGCAAATGTTCTTCCCTTAATCCACGTGAAATTATATTCAAAGGCTCTCCGGATGTAATGCTTGTGTAAATAAGGCACCAACAAACATTGGAATAGAAAGGGCCATTGGCCAACTAGCTTGCAAGGCTTGAAAGCTTGAATATTAAAAACAAATTTACCACTGCTGACTCTCTTAAATTCACAGAACAGAAATGTTAAGCAGGGCTGCTTCCCGGGGAACGCGGAAAGACTGTTCTCATTAGCAGTATTTTCTCTCTCTCTCTCTCTCTCTCTCTCTTTCTTCCTCTGTCTCTCTCTCTCATTTGAGAAATGTGTAAGAAGTGAAGCTAGCTTTTTAAAATTTCCCTAAATGGCTTGTTTTCAGCACCTGGATTTCTGTTTATTTTTTAACTACAACTAGATTCATGCTCTTCAAAATGTGTCTGTTCATCACATCTTTGGTATTTGTGCTGGCTCTTGGTATTTTGATATGTAACTGCATTTACTGTTCTTCTAGTAATGCTAAGACTCCCCACAGCCTTAACTTATCCTTTATAACCAGCCAATAGTTAACAAGTTAAATAACTTGATAAGAAACTCTTCTTGATGTCATTAAGTTCCATTATCAAGTCTCATTGCTCTGAAAATGTGTATTTTCCTAGTTATTAATTTGAATGAAAAATAAGACAAAATGCAAAGGATCCAGATGTAAAATACCAGAACCTTGTCCTGGTTTTTAACTGCAATAAAAGTCATTGAAACTTTTGTTATCAGCGGCAATGTTAATATAGATGCAGACCAAACTGGGACTTGTGTGAACATGTGTGTGTACGTGTCTGCTTGGAGGGGCACTGTTGGACTTTCCCATTTTCACTGCTGTCAGAGCTTCAGTTTTAAGAATTTAGCTTACAGTAGGTACCTGAGCTGCTCTGGCATGAATTTGAACTTATTTCTTTAGGCACCAGGCAAACATTTGGGGTGAGGATGGAGAAGCCCAGTCTTGGGGAGTTTATAAATGTATTGGAGGGAAAAAAAACAGGATTCTGTGCAGCTAACAGGATAATAGAGATATGATACACGTGTGCATACCAGTCTGCAAAGCAGGCAGTGACCTGTAAGGCAAGTTTAGCTTATTTGCTTTTCTTTTCCAATATCGGTTGCTGAAAGGCTGGCTGCAGTTTCTCTGCCCTCTCCTTCCGTCATTCTCACACTTCGCCATAAACTCCTTGCAAAAGTACCATTAAACTTTAAACTTGTAAGAGCTGGGAAACTTGTCTGTGCCTTCGTTCTGGGCTGAAGTCACCCCCTTGTGCCTACACGTTGCAATTTATGGTGTTCTCTAAAAGGATCTAATCTCAGTGAATGTTCAGAGCAGCAAATGCCAAAGAGGAATGGGGTCCGATACTTATCTCTGCATTTTCATTGCTGTGGATCTCCCTGTGTGTTACAGCTGTCATTTTTGTTTTATCTACCGAACAGGCAGAGAATTGCCTTCAAACTTGCAGCTTTCATACGTGTTTTTCTCAAAGAACATTACTGATGTTAAGGGCTGCTTTTATATATTGTAGTGACTAGCCAAATAAGCATGAATTTGGACATTTTGAGCTTTGCAATAGGAGAAAAAAGGGGATGCTATCCTTAAATGGTTTTAGTGGATGTTAGACCCATATTTTTTTTAAGAGTAATACTGCTTTCAGGCTGACATTGGCTATGCCGGGATTCATCCTAGCACTGTTTGAAATGGCTGAGATATTTATAAACTGACAGACAGCATTTATAAAATCAGGATGCTGACAGTCCCTTAACGATAACAATGGGCTTGGACTCATCTATCACTTACAAAGGTTATTGGAAAGGGAACGTAAGGCTTATGTGTGCCTCCAGTCTTAGACTGGCACTTATTTCCACACANCCACCCCCCCCCAAAACAAGAGAAACATGATGATTGCTGACAGGCTGCTGGCTTGAATTGGGAAAGAAGAACAGCGTGCTTTGACTGACAGACTTAACCTGGGGCTGGGCGGGGGTTAGACAGACCTTCTGCTGCCTTTTCCTTTCCTATAGCGCCAGTCTGCAGGCGGAATGCTGATGTACCTGCTTTATTCAGTGACTCCCTCTTGGCTGAGACAGTACCCCTCTGTCCTTGGTGAGGAGGACCAAGTGCAGCGTGGGGACACTTCAAGATGGTGTCCGTTATTTTCAAGCTCTGATAAAATGCTGCGTTCGCTCGACTCACCTAGGAGCTTGAGGGTCAGGTCTTATCAACAGTTTGAGCTGGAAAAGGGGAAATGCAGCGTTTCACTGGTGTGTGCTATAGCATCTATTTTAATGTGGTAACAGAAATACCAAGACAGCTCTGTCTGGCTTCCAGTTTGCCCTTGAAACATTTACTCTACTGTAACTGTTTGGACACTGTGTTCCCACTGTGTTATTTGCTTAGAGACTTGAAATACCCAAGTAGATTTCCTACATGCGGTTGGATCTGCTGATACCACTGAAAACACACCCTGCCCCGGCTTCTGTTTGAGCTGATGTATACGCACGCAATGGCTAGAGTGAGACTTGATTGGCTTGAGGGGGTCTATTTATCAGGGAACTCGATTAAAATACAGACTGCACATGACATCAAATTTGTAATCATTTTTCCACAGCAAGCAAGCATTTTCTGTATTGGATGCAGGTGTTTAAAGCAATAGTGTGTTTTAAGGGCCAGAGCAGCACAAATTCTGGCCTTTGGGATAATGACAAGTGTTTTGCCTGCATAAACAATATTTTTTTTATTCCCCCCCCCCACCCTGAGGTCCGCACACACCTAGTTTCCCTCAAGCTCATCATCTCTGTCAGGTTAATCAATAGGCACCGTATGGCAGAGGGTCAGTAATCAGTGTCATCGTGCCTTTAAATCGTGTTGAAAATTTGCTTAAAGCCTGGGCCAATTAACATCGAGATGATGAATGGATGGGTAGATGGGAAGAGCCTGGCGCTCAGGGGCTTTGTGAGAAGGAGATGCTCAGCTGTTGAGCAGCAGACACCAGCGAATAAAATCAGCCATTCATGTGAGCTTAGTCCACCCACTCTTAATGATAATGTCAATCTAGCAAAATATATACACATTGGAGTTGTCATGAGTTCATAAATCAAAGGAGTTTGTCAAAGGCATTCAGATTAACGAGGCAGCAGCAATAACAAGTCAAATTTGCATAGAGAATTGCCCGAATCTCAGTAAATTATGATCCTGTTTTTCATTTGATTATTTGCTAATGTCTCAAGAGGGAGAATGATTATATTAGCATGCAAAATCTACTCCAGAAGTAGAAATCCGAGGTATAGCAGACCAGCACACGATGACAATTAATCAGTTTCTGCATACTAGCATAAACGCGCAAGGCCCAGAAATGAACTCCTTTTTTTATTATTATTTCTCCTTGCTACTGATCCAAATGGTTCAGCTTGACAGAGACTTTATATTGCTTTAACAGTGTTCTGAATTGTGCCTGCAGGCAAGACATAGTTATGCAGCTATAACCAACCTATCCATCTGCCAACCAGATTGGAATTCTCCTATCCAAGGCTTCCATTAACCCCCACTGACAGCTCCAAACAGGATTAAGAATTTGAAAGCATAAAAAATAGTTGTGCTCTTCGCGTAGACACACACTTCTCCCCCACACCCCCTCCCCACGCTCGGAAAAAGGCTGCGTCTGTGCTCTTTTATAATTAGTGCAGGGCAGAACAGCACCAAAGAAAGCCTCCCCCACTTGGCAGGGGTTTGATTTCCACCATGACGAGCAAGGCGGTACTAAAGGTAGCTCTGCCCAATTGGTAGTCCCTGGGAGTGCATTTCTCTGTGTATTATATCTCGTTGCCAGCAGTGTTTTGCTGGTCTGTGTACACAAAATACTGCGTGTCATCTCCTGTCAAACGCTTCAGTCTAGGGATTTCGTATGCATTTTAGCATGTTGTGTTTAGTGGTGGAAGAGGCTTCATGGGGAGAGTTAAATAGTAATAATTTCGTAGTGGTCTTTAAGACAACCTGCCATGGAGTTATATTCTGTTAATTACAGGCTGAAGTTTTAAATGCAAATCAGATTTAAAAGAGTCTCATTGCAGACTGCATCCATTTTAGGAAAAACGAGCTATGGAGGGCAGAACTCCTTTACAGGAACCTCCTGCTAGAGAGAAATTGTGAAGGTTACAAGAACTGTGAGCTTGTGTTTTCCGGCTTCTCTTCCCAGTGCTTCCACTGTCATTGTGTGACCTTGGGCAAATAAAAAAAATTATTTTACCTGTCTATGGAGGTGGGGGGGCTTGGGGGGGGCAGTATTTATCTCAACAANTGTTTTATCTACCGAACAGGCAGAGAATTGCCTTCAAACTTGCAGCTTTCATACGTGTTTTTCTCAAAGAACATTACTGATGTTAAGGGCTGCTTTTATATATTGTAGTGACTAGCCAAATAAGCATGAATTTGGACATTTTGAGCTTTGCAATAGGAGAAAAAAGGGGATGCTATCCTTAAATGGTTTTAGTGGATGTTAGACCCATATTTTTTTTAAGAGTAATACTGCTTTCAGGCTGACATTGGCTATGCCGGGATTCATCCTAGCACTGTTTGAAATGGCTGAGATATTTATAAACTGACAGACAGCATTTATAAAATCAGGATGCTGACAGTCCCTTAACGATAACAATGGGCTTGGACTCATCTATCACTTACAAAGGTTATTGGAAAGGGAACGTAAGGCTTATGTGTGCCTCCAGTCTTAGACTGGCACTTATTTCCACACATCTCTCTCTCTCTCTTTCTTTTTCTGTCCTCCCCCCACCCCCCTCCCCCTTTCAGTCCACTCTGGCTGACGTGGGCATCAGGTAATTGCAGCTAAAATTGTCTTTACCCAATGATTCTTTGTCCTGTTTTCTGCAAGAAATTGATGCAAACTACAGGACAACTAACTTTTTCTGTCCTCCCCCCACCCCCCTCCCCCTTTCAGTCCACTCTGGCTGACGTGGGCATCAGGTAATTGCAGCTAAAATTGTCTTTACCCAATGATTCTTTGTCCTGTTTTCTGCAAGAAATTGATGCAAACTACAGGACAACTAACTTCGTAGCATCTGGGGGCAACACCCCC
>VXBO01013350.1:83760-154604 GCA_013400135.1 Rhinoptilus africanus | reverse complement strand
CTATGGAGGTGGGGGGGCTTGGGGTGGGCAGTATTTATCTCAACAAGACTGATCAATTTGTGCTTTGGAGAGTTCAGCCCTTTTTATCTTATCTTGCTTTTACTTACTCAAAAGGAGAGACCCCTGCACAGAGGCGCAAACACTTTTGGCAAGTCTGGCTTTACTCTATGAAGGAAGACTTGCCTGCGGGATTTAGAATTTTTCCCTGATGGAAGGGATTTTGTATGGCTTTTCAGCTTGCNGGGGCAGTATTTATCTCAACAAGACTGATCAATTTGTGCTTTGGAGAGTTCAGCCCTTTTTATCTTATCTTGCTTTTACTTACTCAAAAGGAGAGACCCCTGCACAGAGGCGCAAACACTTTTGGCAAGTCTGGCTTTACTCTATGAAGGAAGACTTGCCTGCGGGATTTAGAATTTTTCCCTGATGGAAGGGATTTTGTATGGCTTTTCAGCTTGCTGCATGCACTGGTTTCCTTCATTTCTTTCAGCCTAACAAATTCCATCATTCCTCTACTGCATTTCAAATACAGCCGCTGCAGATCTTTAATATTCCCAGTGAGCACACCCAACTTGCCGTCTGGATACCAAATGCTTCTTTCCAGGTCTGTGCCCGAGACGTGCATTTCAGTAACCACGAGAGGGTGCTCAGAGCGGTTCCTCCCTTTGTCTGCCTCTCTTGCGGCCGAGAGCATTGCTGAAGTCCTGCTGAAGCAAAACCTTATTCTGACCTCGCACGTGTTTATCCCTCCTCCCACCTTGTTCAGCAAGGAGAAATATATAGATGTACCGTTTCAGTCAATTACGTTATGCTCTTCCCATGGCCATGGCTAAGTGTTGCCCTATCAAGTGAAATTCACTTCCACGCAGCTACAGTTAGTCCTGAAATATGCAGGGTCTTGTACCTGCACCTGGATTGATGGGTTTCCTATTCCTGAGAAATGAGCGGGAGTTATAAACATCTGTGCTTTTTCTTAAGTGTAATGCTTTCCAGTCGTTCTGTCTTCACCAAGCGTAACTTACTTGCCGACAAAAGTGCATGAGCAGCGCTCCTCTTTAATAGTCTGCTATTGGAGCTGCTGTGTTGGTGCTGTAGAATGGTGAGACGCCAAGCTGTGAACCACCATATGCACTTGGCAGTCTTTGTCTGGTCTTTGTTCAGCCAACCTCTTAGCCTTGCCACCTATAAAGATAATGAATGCAAAATGGTCCTCTGCTTGCTCTTAAAATTCGATGCTCAGCTTAAAGAAAAAGTAGATAACTTGATGCTTTGCGGTAACTGGGAATTTCAAAATAAGGGCTGACAGTTCACCAGCAGCACTGATTTTCCTGCATTTTTGATGTTTTTTTGAGGGAGGATCCTTAGTGGCTTTAAAATGCGAGAAGAATGCAAGATTTCACTGTCACAGAAAGACTGTTTGGAAGGAGAAATCATTTTGGCACTTATTGTAGGGAGGGGGGTGGCTGTTGACAAAGCAGCCAGTAAACAACGGCCTCACCTTTCCTCCAGCAAAACGTGCTTCTTGATAATGTATAGTAACTCACCTCAAATCCACCTCTAGTGCTTGGTCTTTTTCTCCAAAGCACAAAAATTGAAATCCTTACTTGAGTTAACCGCTTACTGAACTTTATTTCATGAGTGGAAAAGAGCAGCTTTAATGCCTGACCTTCCTATTTGGAAATATGTGATTCTAGCTTGTATGTTTTTACGATCACGGTCCTTCCTAAGCTGGATTTAATGTAATAACTTGGTCCTGGTTGAGACCTTATACGAAAACTTTCAAAAGCTGGCCTCTTACAGCGATTTATCAGGCCTGTTTAGGATTGATTTCCATTATAAACCCCTGGTTACAGCATCCCAGATGTCATGGCGCCTTGTGGGTTCTATATCTTGTTTTTAAAAAAAAAAACCTCAAAAATCACTAGTTGGTCTGCAAGCCTTGATTTACACAGAATCCTCCCGGCCATTTTATGACATGCCAAGTGGGATCTTTTGGTTGGGGTTTGGGGTTTTTTTTTTTTTTTCAAAAAATTTTTTTCCCCTTATCTGCCATTTCTCAGCAAACAGTTTCTACCCTTGCCCTAAGCCCCCCTGCCCGTACCTTCCCCTTCGCCAGCCCAGCAGACCCAACGGTGGCTGGTCACGCAGCGCTGCAGCGGGCACACAAGCACACGGCTCTTCTGATGGCTTCCCGCAGCCCGCTCGCTCTCTGATAGCCCTGCTCTGCTACGCTGGCTGTTCGCAGGGTTCAGCTCCTCCTTTGCCAACAGATGCCACTTCTGTCTCCCGAGGTGTCGGGCTGGAAACTGGGTCTGCGAGAAGCCGGGCAGAGCCGTGCTCAGTGAAGGACAGGTTATTTGGGGGATGCGGCAGGAGAGGTACAGAATGCAAACTTCTGCCTTAATAGACACACTCCTGAGCTTGTCTGCAAGAAACTGGAAAACCACTCTTTTCCTGGCAGAGCTCTCCCTATGCATTTTTTCTGTATCTCTTTAAAACCTGTTTAGTTGCTCACTACTGAATGTGTGGGAATGTGGCCTAAGGCTATGAATACTGTGGTGATCAAACTGATTTCAGATGTGTGTGTGGGATTCCCCCAAAGCTGGCTGTCATTACTCTATCAGCGCAGTGGCTGAACCCGTGCAAAGGAACACTGACTTCCAGAGTAGCTGACTTTGGCAGCGAGGACAGGATTCCCCCACCTACCCAGCAGTTCTTAACCAAGAGTTTGGTACAGACTGTGCGTGCCCTGAGATAAGCTATAGCCTGTCCTTAATCTAAAGCAGGTAATAATTGGTTTTAATCATGAGGTTAACAGGACAAAAGTCTCCTGGTGGTCTTTCTTACTCATGCTGAAAAAGCCCTTGTATTTCTTCCTGTCCACCGTCTCTTGTCTTATTGGTGCTCTTTTTTTGGAAGCGGAAGCTCAAGTTTTGGAGCATCAGTCTTTCTAGAAAATGTCTGTGTATGTAGAGTCAGGGGCAGGAGGAGTGAAAAACATAGCCGTGATATCATATGCTACCTACACAATTATTAATTTTTTTGGAAGGGTCTCCTGACAACCTCTTTCACCAGAATTTATCTCTATCATAATTTCTCTGTGATTTTTGGCAGCCAAGCAGACTCAGTGCAATTAATAACTGTTAGGCAGATTAAAAGCATAGGGGCATAGAGAACAACAGTTGCACCCCTTAACAAACTTTTGTTTCCAACAGGTTCCACTGTTTTAAATAGTTATTCTGGGGTGTTCAGGAGCACTGGTGTGGCCATGCTGATCCAACCACCATTTCAGCTTTTCAAAGTGGCCATTATTGCTAGTTTTGGAATAAATCCTCAAAGTACAGGCTTCTTCGATAGATACATGCACAGTGGTGCATTGTTGTGTTGAGGAGGAGAAATTCTTTCTCTGCCATAACAAGCTGCTTGGCTTAAAAGTACAAGTTAGCCTGCGGTATATATATACATGAAATAGTGTAGTAGAAATATTCTGTTTCTTTTCTCCTCGCAGAGTGATATTAGGGATAAGAACTGAATTAAAGCTTACTTTCTTTCACAGAATTCCTCTGAGAGAGAAGACTGTAATAATGATGAGCCCCCTAGGAAGATCATTCCTGAGAAGAATTCACTTAGACAGGTATGTGATCAGTCTCTTTAAAAATGCAATAAAACTTTCTAGCTATTTGAATCCTTAAATGCTTCTGGAAGCTGAAGTCTGACTTGTGCTCATGGAAATCCTTTCTTTTCTCCTTTGACGTTTGAGCAAGTCACACTGTATCCAGGAAAATCAGGAACATATATTTAGCTTTCTGGAGAGCTTGCTGACTCTTTCTAAAGAAATCTATCCGCCTGTGTGGTGCAGTCAGCTGTGACTATCTAGTTTTACCTTTCTCTATTTGGTGTTCATCGAGACCTCTTCGTCCCTTTCTTCTGTAATTGTTCTTGTTTTCTTTGTAGCATATTTTGCCTTGCTTCAGATCAAGAATCTCAAAGTGTTCTACAACAATTAAGCTTTTCATTGCCCTTGAAGGTAAATTTTCTTGGAGGTGATGTCCTGGTTAATAACCTGAAAAATGACCTGTTTGTGTTTCTTCTATGCTCATATAAATTACTAATGAGTAGAAAAGAAAGAGAGTGGTCTGATAAAACATAATCTCTTTGTCTTTTATATATAATAAAGCAAACTTCTTACCAATTCAAAGTAGTAACTTTTTTTAATCCCCATGGCCAACAATGGGGGTCTGAGTTGTGATTTCTGGGGTGTTTAAGTTGGATTACGTGATTTCAGATCCTTTTTCACATAACACCTTGGTCTTTTTCCCCACTGCAACCTTCAGGCAGCAGAAGCAAAAATGTCTGTGCCTCAGCTGCGCAACTTTGCTGCCTGGTATATCAGAGTAAAACCGTTGACGAATGTGACTTAAGTGAATACCCCAGGCCATACATTGCAACAGCTGAGGAACTGGCACATTTCCTTCTGCATCTCAGCTACAGGAGCAGACGTCTCAGGAGAGGAATAGGGTGGTGATACACTGCCCCGCTGCTGCTATTTACAAGAGAAATTGTGGGTCAGAACCACAGTAAAGGAAGAATCATCTTTTTGATATAGTATACTTGTGCTCAGAGTTGTTGGGTTTTGGGGGGTGGTGGTGTTTGATCTGTTTTTAAGTAATGTGTTGTTAAAGTGTTTGATTTTTGTGGGACTAGGTGTCACGTGAAGGACTATGTATGGCTAAGACAGGTCCAACTAATAGATGTAGTCCATCTAAGTCTTTTAGACAAGAGGCAATGCGCTGGGATAATGAGTGAGGTCCCAGATATTGCTGAGAAAGATTACCTTGTAGAATTGATTAAATACGTTATACCAAAATTAAAATGTTTCTGTCAGTCAGCAACAACCAATGAGAACTAGAGGAAGAGGGCAAAGCTTCTAGGTCCCTACTGTGTATCCCCAGGATATCCAACAGTGTTGCCAGCAGAACAGAAAACTGTTTTTTTCATCTTAGAGTTATCTTAGTGATGGCAAGTCTTCAGGTTCAACACGAAAAGGTGTATGTCTCTTCTCCAAGAAAATGTTCATAGTAAGAGATGTTAAGTCAAAAGGAGCTCGAGTTACCTGTCTTGTGCCTTCTCATCGCACTGAGTCCTTCCTCATGGTTATGATTAAGCAGAAGACGGAGTATTCACAAACAGTATTATGCAGATAAGAAGGTACAGTTTCTTGAGTTGGGTTTCCCTTCTGTTATATTTCAATCTGCAGAAGTATTTTTAATGTACAGGGAAAGCTGTCTTTCCTACAGGGCCATAATTCATCGTAACCAAGGTGCCCAGATATCAAGAATACACCTAAAAAATCACTTGTACTGTCTAAATATTTCATATTGGAAATAATTCACATGGATGTTGTTTACGTCAAAGATGGTTAGCTGTGTTTCAGGATATTGTTGAGATATTGTGTTGGTCTCTATCTTTGTGTCCGGTCTTTACAGTGACAGATGCAGGTCAAACCCCTTGGGTCTTCTGATTGCTGTTGGTGTTCTTTTGTGTTGAGAACAGTGTTTGTGGACAAGTTCAAGGTGTAGTCTTAGTCTTAAAGCGAGTGCCTTCTTGTCCAGATCATAGGAGGTGGCCGACCGTGATCTTGTGCTTGCTGTAGAAGGAGTTTTGCTTCTTATGTTGGCGTAAATAAAGCCCTCTGAGCGTTTTGGAAGCTCAGATTGCTCTTCTTCTCTGTTCGTGATGGAGAAGAAGCAGAGGGGAGTTTTCCAACTCCAGGTGCAGAAATCAGATGCATATGCAGCCATGTGCCTGTATACTCACAATCAATGAGTAGAACGATACCTGTTGGAAAGATCTGCATCTCCTACGGGAAGGTAGGCAGAGTGGCTACCCTGTCCTACATCTATTCATATTTTGTAAAACCAAAAAGATCTGACCTGCAAATGCTGTGAAAGCAGTAATACACAAAAAGTGCTTTCCACCTTAGTGGAAAGATGCTAACTTGGTAAATACGGAGTGTACAGTTTCATATTTTCTGTCCCTTCCTTAAGACACTGCTGTTAAAATTTCATTATTGGGGAACATGGACCTACATGCACAGAGGAACTGGATGTGGGTAGAGGAGAAGCCTGTTTACTTAAATGGTCTTTCCAGTCACAGTGCATATTTAGTACTTTTTGATTAGTTTTGGAAAATTAATGAGATGCATCAGACCACTTTAATTGCAGTACGATGTCTTGACATGTTCAGCTGCTGACAAGTTTAAGTAAAGAAGCATTACCTTTTCTCGACTTGTTTGCAGTGTTGGTATGAAGCCATAGCCATGTATGTTTTCTCAGATGGGTTTGTGGAACAGGCATGCTAGAAGGTGGAGGTAATAAGAAGGAGTAGTGGGTACTTAAGCATCTGAAGTTGTAAGCAGGGCTGAAGATCCCCATTGCTTAGTGCTATGGACTACTTACAAGAAGAAATAAATTCTTCTGTTGATGAAAATGGTGCGTGGAAAAGGTTGCCTTCAGAAGTCTCAACAAGTGGAGCTGTGTCCTTGGCGTGCTGGAGGTGGGCGGCACGGCCGCTCTTAGGTGCGTGAGGGGCAGCAACGCAGAAGAGACAGGGAGATTAGCACTGGTAAAGGAAACAGGAAAAGGCAATGAACTTGACGCTGTTAGCTGGAGCAGTGAAAAGATCTAAGCTGTGACAGATTTTGAAGTGAGGATGCAAACGTTCAGTTCTTGTTGAGTGCTTGATCTGACAAAATTAAATTTTGAAGGGGTAAACTGAAAATCGGAGTATGAAAACAGACTTCAGAAAAAACAATGACAAGTGACAAAAGTTTTTGGCAACTTTATTTAAGCTAACAAACGAATTTTCACACTGCAAAGTTATAAATTAATTTTAATAGGCTGATCCAGATGGTCCATTTGGAAAATGGATAGCTTGATCTGTTGAAAATTAAACTAAATTTATCTCTCTCATACTTCAAACTGAAGTAAGCGTGAGAAGAGTGCCCATTAAGTCCAGCTCATACAGATGGACCGGCAGGTCACACATGGGACTAATCTGATTCATTTTAAAAATAAATGCATGAGTTATTGAATCAGGTTCCTGTTTCAAGCCCTGTGTGTGAGCGCGCGTGTGTGTGTGTGCCGCCCTTTCAAAGGGACTCGCAAATGCTTCAGTGCCTTTTTAACCTGTGTGTTTCCATTTTAATTCAACTTCCTTGCCAAAAAACATAATTAGTTTTCAGTGCCTATCATTTAGCGTTAGATCCAAACACTAGATTGATTAGGTCAGGCATTTGTTATTTTAAGGGCTATGTCTCCATTCTTCATTTATGAAGAACATGAGCTCAATAGTCTTGGGGACAGAGCCGGCCTTTAGAAACGGGGAAGGGGAAGCTCTCTGGGGGCCCCTCCAGCCTTTTAGCTTCTGGGTGTTTTTAACAGAGCCATGAATGCAGATTTGTAAATTTATTGCAGTGCCATCTGTTTTTTTTGCAGGAACTGTATTATTGTTGGCTCGTATCTGTCTATTGTGGTGGTCACTCCCCGGGAGCTTGCCCTTATAGTCCTAAGGAAAGTGATGAATAGCGGGGGTCAACATGAATAGGTCACAGGGCAGCTGTCCAGGGCTGCCCTGAACTTGATTACCCCGCTGGTTTTTAAAGAAGACGGGCACAATGTAGGTTGTTTAAAACCCTCCCCTCCCTTCTCTTCGGTGCAGCGATAATGAAGTGCCTTTGCCGCTGTGGTTTGGCTGTGGGTGAAGGTGCCTTGTGGGGAAATGCTGGCAGCAGCGGGGCTGCCGCACCGTGCCTCCTGCGAACCTCACGTTGGACTCCGCTGTCTTTCTGTAAGCTTACAGATGGAAGTCCTGGGGAAAAAAATCCCTTTCTGTTACCCCACTCAAACAGGCCCTTTAGCATTTTCAAGAATTTTCCCTCTTAACGTTTTGGCATGGAATATTACCTCAGTTCATTCTTACGGATTTGAGATCATTTTGTTAAATTGCGTGTAGCACCTCAAACATGCTTTTGGTGCTCTTGCAAGGTTAAAATAGGCACAGTCTGATCTTAAGAGTTTAAAGCCAATACACAAGCAAACCGTAAGAAGCAGAAAGTGGTTAAAGAAAGTGGAGCAAAGGAAAGACAAAAAGTAGCAATCATCAACCGTTTACTTGCAGACGGTAGCCTCATCCCACTGCTTATTGCTCCTCTCCAGGCGTATTTCTCCTCCTCAAAAGTATTTCTGCTGTGCAAAGTTGAAGCCCTCTTTTTGCCTGGTGGGAAGGTTGTATGGTGAGGAGGGGTGAGGGTCCTTCAGCTCCCTCCTTCTTTTCCTTTCTCCTTCCAGCGAAGATGCTGCAATTCAAATTTGTCTTCTGTTAAAGAGCTGGCCAAGGCAGGACATACCTGGTCTAGAAAGTTATCCTGGTTACCTCTTCTTTTATGCTATTAACGCTTGCTAGTAAGGAGTTGCCGGCTGAAAAGCCTCCTGAAATTGCCAGAAGTACATCCTTACTCTTACTTTTAAGATTATTCTTTCTGTTTAATTGTTTTCTTTATTCGCAAACCACAGCAAGAAAAAAAAAATCATTGCCATTCCTCTGTGACACTTGGTGCGTGTTAAAAAACCTAGCCAAGGCGGGTTGTGCCGGAGTCTAAGTTACAATGGGAACGCTGCCTTGTGGCGGAAAGGCCACTGGGCTCTTTCAACATTAGTGCTAATAGGAATCTGTCACCCGGCCACATTTCTGCATTCCTCTGTAATTGAGTAAATTGCAAGTGTTGTCTGCTCCCCCCTGCCCTTTGTGTCCATGTCCACTTACCATCCGAAGAACGTGGGCAGTGATAAATAAAGCGCTGAACAGGGCTCTCAACTCTTTGAAAGCAGCGTGTTGCCAGCCCCCTAGTTATATTTCTTTAAGTGTTTATGTTTTTCTGTATTCTTTCTCTTGTGTGGCTGGAACCCTGGGGATCCAAAGCCATGAGAGAGGCCAAGAAGCTAACAAAGTAGCTGTCCCCTTGTTAGCTTGTTCCTTTCTTCTTTAAAAAACAAGATGAAAACCATCTGGCTCAGGGCATTACATTTTCCTCCCCCATGCACCTCTATAGATGAAGAGTTTCACCTGCAGTGAGGGTTTACATTGATTAGGGAGGGAGCAGTAATTCAAGCCTCCATCCACTTCAGTGGTACTTTGCAGTCTTTAAAGGTGCTGACCCATTGAGTTAAACTGTCAAGGGAGGATAAAAAAGGATCTTCATCCCGGGAGGTAACAGCTGCCAGGTTTTCAACACCTTGCACGCTGCTGGAAAAATGTCACGAATTGTCAATGGAAAGAAAAATCACTTGGCTGCCATCTTCCCTTAATGACGTGCCTTATAAAATGGAAGATTTAAGGGTTTAAAAATCAGCAAGTAGCTGTCAGGGGGAAAAAAAATTAAAATCCAGAGGGATTTTGAGCAATGGGCCCAACAAGATATATCCCAAAAGACTGCGAATAATGCATCCAAGTTGGAATAACCTTATCTGATGGGATGACCATAGTTATCTTTGCACCGTGGGACAAGAGGGAAGTGAAAGCAGCAGCACAGAAGTATAACATTACAATGCCTGTATTTAAAAAAAAAGGGGGGGGGGAAAAAAAAGTCTTGATTCCTAAGCCAGTGAACTGAGAGAAGACATACTGTATTTCTGCTCTTTTGAGGGCAGTTTGTTTTCAAGAAGCTACCAGATGGCTAAATACCACAACATTTCCTTTTTCTTTCCCCCCCTTTTCTTTAACAAGAGATCTAGTTCTCCTTGCTCTTTGTTTTTGTTTGTTTTAATGCTTTTACGTCGCTGAACAACCCCATGGTGTTTGGGCATTGTGGCATACTCTTTTTTGTTTCTTCCCCTGCGCATTTGATGGATGAGGGAAAAAAGATCTTCAGCTTTAATGTAATTTCAGATAATAGGCGGATTGGAGTGAGGCTTTTTGTTTGTATTGTCTTGAGGTTTTTTGTTTTCGGGGCCTTTTTTTTTGTTGTTTTTGCTGTTTGTTTTAGGTAAGTCATTTTAATTGTACTGAGTAATTAGAAGGTACACACAGCCAAGGGAGCTTTGTTATGGTAATTGCTCAAGAAAACCCACTCCCCAACTACCATTGCCATGTGTTGAGACACGTCTTCCCTCTAGTGGCAATATTAAGGACTCTGGCTTTCACAGTCGGCAAGGTGTAATTGCAATATGACAAACTGTGCTTTAGGGAAAACCCTGTAAATGATCTAGTTTTTTGTTTGGCTAGTCTTTATTTTGTCTTACGACTTTCCATGGAGACTACCCTTCCCAAGGCTGGGCTGGGGATAACAAAAATTTCGTTTTAAGAATATAATCGCAGCGAATCCTGGGTAATGTTTTACAGCTTGACTTAATTCTAGTCTTCTTTTTAATTACCTGTTTATAAAAACGTTTTTAAATTTGTTGAGATTACTTAATTCTTTCAGAAGAAGCACCTCATTTGAAATAAATAAATAAATTGCGTTTATTTTAAATAGTCCATGTGAAAGACCTTTAAAGGGTAATTAATGCAAGTCTCCTAAGACTCTAAGTAAGATGAAAGCGATCTTTCCAAATCTGCTGGAGTGATTTGTTTATATAACTTCCCACTTCTGCTGAATTCTTCTGAGTCTAATAACTTTTTTTCTAACCGTTTGGCAATTTGTGCTTAGCTACAAAAGCCCTTGTTCAAAAAGAACAGTTTAATAATCTTTTCCTTGAAAATGACTTGAAGGGAGGGGATGGGGTTTGTCTTTTTGCTGTGTTTTTATTAGTGTTATCTTTCTCTGATAAATCATGTAATTATTAACTACTGGGGGGGAATCTTATTGAACTCCTGGGTTGCAGCTTCTATTAAAAAGTGGAGTTTTGTTCAGGGACTGGGGATTCTCGGAATAAATGACCAAAGAAATGGATTTCAGTTGGCAGAAAAGCTGCACACACACAAACACCACACACTTGGAGTTAGTTGTGCCTGGGGTTCGAGGCTTCAGGTTGGCATTCAGCATTCGTCCGGAGCTGCACCGGCGAGAGCAGAAAGGTTTATGTGTTTATGTCAAAGAGCAGCAACGTGCTTTCTTTAAAAAGAAAAATGTAACCAAAGACACAGAATGAGATCAGATACAGCTCTATCTTTAGTGAACCATAGTCTAGCGTCTCTGTGGCATTTTAAGCCGTTGGCTGAGAGTGAATACAGCTTTGTGGTTCCCCTGCTTCTGACATGATTTGGTGGTGCCATATATTTGCAGTGTTTTTTTCTTTGGGTTTTTTTTTTTGTTTTTTTCATTAGAGCTTGTTTTGCTATAGGGCTGCTTAACGCTGTTCTCAAACAGCTTTTGCAAGGTTAAAGGAATGCAGCTTGGTAACAAGTTTGTGTCATTTTAAATATATACCTCCCAGTAAATAAGGAGGAGCCTTGCAATCAATCCCTTTTAGTGTGTTATATGTTTCACCTGACAACTAAACCCTCTATTGATTAACCATTACTTTGTTAGATAATCTCGTGTCTTTGAAGCCACTGTAAAAATTAAACTCTTTAAAATGTTTTACCCTAGCAGCAGTGCGAAAATTGAAAACTTGTTCAGAATTACAGCCAGCTTCCACAAAGAAGGTAGTTTTCAACAAACTGGTTTATGTTTGCATGCTTTATATGCAATATAAAAACATATTAAAGCACTCCAACGCAAAGCTATCTGCCTGTGGCGTTGAACCAGGCTACCATTTCACTCTGCTTTTCCTTGGAGAAGAAACCTCTTATCTTGATGAAAGGTGAGGACGAACTTGACCAGTTTTGGTGCAAATTAGATGAGATTCGTAAAAGGATCGAGCTTTAAAGGTGAGCATGAGAAATTTGCTCGGTTCTGGTTTTGATTTTCTTAGTTCTTTTCTAGGTTAGTCAGTGTTCCCACAGGCACTGGAATGAATGAAAGGAGGTTCTCTGATGTTGCGGTGTAGCATGAGAGAGACACCATCAAATGTTTCACCTAAAACGCAGGGCTCTGCGTTATTACTTGATGATATGACAGTCAGTCTGCTTTGAATTAGGTCCTTACACTAGTAACTCTTGGCATACGAACACAAATATAACAATATCAGATAAAGTCCATGTCCAGCAGTAGTCATGTGTCTCACAATAGCCAGTTCTTTGGGCCTACAGAGGAGCATTAGAAGAGGGCAGCCATATAGTGGTACCTTCACACCACATTCTCCCAGTTCCTCATGGCTTGATTTCACGAGCCAGGTGCAGCTCCTTTGCAGTGTTATCAATACGTTTCCATTGAGACCTATTAAGTAGAGTGACATTACCTCTTTCTTTTCCCCTGGACTTTAAAGGAAGAACTAGGCTTACGTCTGCATTTTTGCTTGAAACCTTTTAAAACATGTTGTAGAACATGCACGTGAATCTTCTTTGCCCTTTTTATTCATCCCACAAGGCTAATAATGTATTCTTTTGTGAGAATGTGAAAATAAGAACAGAAGAACTTTGCAAACATAGTACTGGATGTTGAACAGAGGATGACTATTTTTTAATCTCAAATCTATGTCCTGATGGGTTGAACCTGTTATACACGCTCCTTTTAGTTTTCTTTATTTCCCACTACTTTTATTGAGAAACAGAGAGCTGCTGAAGGACTAGATGGTCATCGGGTAATTTGGCACTTATATAGATCTTTACATCGTAGAATTAATGTGTAAGAGTTGATTCTCACAGTAAAAGTATGTTCTTGTCTCCTTTCTGTGGATGAAAAGCTTGGGAAGGAGAAATTCAAGTATGGTTGGCATGTTGTCCAAGGGCAGGGGGGTATTAATAGCGTGGGAATGCCCAGGTCAGTCAGAGCCAGAGTCTGCTCATCCAGTGCCGACTCCAGCACTGTCAGTGGAAGATGCTGTTGAATGAGAGCAAACACACGCTCTCTCTCTGTGCTCTGTTCCCCTCCTGCTCATGCAGCATCTCCTGCTATTGTTCTAGGGATGTCCAGGGGATATATCAGACGAGTTCTCTATGGACCTGCTCTCCATGAGTTTTAATCCCTTTTTGCTCTTGTTGATGTTGTTTCTCTCCACAGTGTTGTGGGGCAGCAAGCTCCAGAAGTTCAGTGTCTGCTGTGTGAAGAAATGTTTCATTTTATCTGCTTTAAAATTGTACTATACTAGTTCCATCAAGTGTCACTAGTCCCGGTATTGTGGGATTTAATGAACAAGTTATTGATGCTATTCATACTGATGTATAGTGTGTGTATGAAAATAATAAAAATTAAGCAGTATGTTCAAATAATTCTGACATGCACACAACGTCAAAACAGTGGCATTAGTGAGCTTCTTCCTTCTCAGAAAGTTCTAGGTTTTTTAGATTTAGCATTTAGTGATTCACATTGTGTATTTGGATTGTCTGCTCTTTCCCAGTAGTAAATGTGAGAGGAAGCCTGTTATAAGTTCACCTTCTAAAAAGGTGGCTTGCTACCAAGGTTTGCACATACCTGTCTTGGGAGGAAAACAACTGATAAGATCTGAGTTCAGTTCGTGGTTCAGTTCATGGAGCCACAGGCTTCCTTAGTTGCTTTTAGTAAATGTTTTTGTGGCTGAGCTTTTCATCTTCAAAGTCGAGTTAGTAGTAGCTTTCTTTGAGTCAGGACTCCTCATAAAATTTACAGTATGTAGCAGATAAGTTGTGCAGAAATACTGATACTGCAATTTTAGGAATAAAATTGCAAATGAAAGAAATCACAGATTTATGATAAATGGGTTAAACTGCACGGATATAAATACTGAACAAAGAATCTTATCAGCTTTTCATGGTTTTTCACCTTGAGAATCTGGTTGAATTTAACTAACATGATGCTTATGAAATTAAGTTTGCATGGTGGTGTCTGAACGTCAGTGCAAAGCAGATGGTGTCAACTTTCTGTCCACCAGTTGGGCCGCTACATCTGAGCCGCAATTTATAATAGTTTATGCCATTCTGATCTTTCTTCTGAGGGGAAAGTTCTGTGCATACCAGAGTGATGGGTTTATGATGTTGGCAAATATTTGTAAGAGGCTAAGTTGAGTCCATCAGACTTCTGTTTGCTCGTGGCCTAATCCCAGTTTGAATCTGAACCTCCTCTGTTGAAAGATGCACTCTGTTCATTCCATGGCACTTTGAAAGGATTTGTGTGTTTGAATTTTTCAGTTTCTCCTTTGGATCCAGAGTCAGGAATTGATAGCTGGCTGCTAGTTGCAGCAGATATCAATGTTGTGACTTGTAAGGAGATCTGCTGGAGCCAGGATATTCTGCATTCCTGTCTGTCACTGGTTGTTTTCTGGTTAGAGAGCTCAATGAGAAAGAAAACGTGAACTGCTAAAGCGATGGAGAAGATGGAGCTTCTGTGCTTCTTTTTGTTTCTGTTTCACGGTGAACTTTAAAAGGGGTCTTGCAAAGAAGTAAGGTGGAAAGGACCGTGATTCCCTCAATTTCCCCCAGAGTGTCGGTACTGTGCTGAACCAGTACAGATCCCCCTGAGCCAGTATACTGATTTCCCATGGTGGGCAGTGAGGAGTGTTTAATGAGGAACATAAGAACTTAGGTGAATAATGTTATAAATTGATTGTGAACACTCAGTTCCCATCAGTTGGTGCTTACCGTTCTCCTGAGCTGGAGACTGCCAGGAGCACTGGCTTTGTGGAGGTATCTCCAATTGCCGTTGACATCCTTTGCAATATGTTCCCTGGCTGGTTTGTGGGTTGCTCCTCGCTACATCTTGTGCACAGTCAGGCCTGTGGCAAGGAGGGCAAAAAGGGGAGATGATTTGTTGGTGCTTGGCACTGAGGGCATCTGGCTGTGATGATGAAGCTTTGGAGCAGGGGGACTGGTTTAGGAGCCCCCTAGCATGCCTGTTGCCTGCATGTTTTGTAACCTGTGGTCAGGTTTGGGGTTGACTTAGTTTCAAATCTAACAAATAGAAATCTATAACAAGCCCTGAAAGAAGGATCTTCAGAGATTGCCAGCGGATATTACGAGGAGAGAACTAACAGGCAGTTCACTACAAGACTTTGCGCGTCCTCCCCTTAAGGCAATCTTAAAAATATCATGAATGTTGGTATGTTTTACTTAGTGCTCTTGGAAATGTCTTAGCAGCAAGTTTAATTTCATTCTCTTTCAACGTGCTTCTTGGGTTTTCCCCACACAACTATTTGAGGTAGCAACATCTTCTCTGTGGTCCACTTACTTCTCTTGCAACAAAGCAAGTTTGTGCTTGCTTTTGGGCTGCCACTTTTGCTTGGGAGCAGTTTTCTGTAAATGGTGACAGGCGCTGGGGTTTTAATCCAGTACTGGAGCTTTAGGTGCTACTATACTCCTGCTACTACTAGAAAATGTGAGCTTAATCAACTAGTAATTAAAAAGGTGTTGAAAGTAAGGGGAGGGGGGGAAACCTCCATTAAGAAACTCCTGAGTTCTTCAGGCATCTTAGTTTAAATAGCCAAATCAACCAAAGTATAATTTTAAACACATTTCATAAGTACTGTTCATAAGCTGCCCTTAAAAAAAGGAGAGACTATGAGTAATGTGTTCTGCAAACACTCCAAAGTCTGCAGCCTCAGCTGAGGGTCCCCTGGGCAGGACAGCGTATGAGTTAAAGAAAGAAGACATTCTCCTTAAAAAGAAAAAGCTTTCTGAAATTAGGAAGATTTAATACAACAGGTGAGATGTGGTCTACATTTGCTCCCTTTTGATTATAACCTCCATACTGTCCCCATGTATTTTTACCTGATTAAGACGGGGGATGTTTATTAACATTTGACATACACTGTGATAACTACTGTGGAAAAATCACCTTGCTTTAGTTGGCAGTTATGCGGCATTTTGTGAAAGACCAAACAACTTAGATAAGGCTTTGGTTTTCCTTCTTTAAAGGAAAAGAGGAGAAAAATCTTTTTCTTTTTTCCTTTGTATCTCAGAACTATAAAATTGTACGTAGCTTCTCAGAGGACATGCATGCCCTCAACATAGGCTTTTGCTGTAAACGAGTTTATTTTGGTTTGAAACGTTTACACCTTAGGAAAAAGGAAATGTAGTAGAGTTGCTGTGAGTTCCTGTGCCAAAAACGCGGTGCCTGAAAGAAAATTGTGTTCTTCTATTCATAACCATTTTAATCTTTCTGCAGACCTACAACAGCTGTGCCAGACTGTGCTTAAACCAGGAAACGGTATGTCTAGGAAGCACTGCTATGAAGACTGAAAATTGTGTGGCCAAAGTAAGTAAGAGAACGGCTTTGGTTTTGAGGGATTTTTAGCAGATTGTTCATTGTTAATCAAAGAAAAGTTCTTGTTAAAAATTGCAGTTAGAAAAAAATATTTAAACTGAAAGCAAGTATTTTGGGCATGTTTTTCTGTCCTTCAGTGTAGTTTTCAGATGTGCTGTTTTTCTGTGCTGGAAATTAATATACTTGAGTCCTGAGCTATCTAGGATTGAAGGGTTCATTCTGCTATACAAGTAATAGGCTTTTCCAGTGGGCTGACCTATACCTGCCATGTAATTAGCTGTGGCCACTTCAAATGATGAATGTCCAGATATATGCAAAAAATACTACGTGAGAGCTCTTTGTATCATGGTTCTCTTTCTTAGCTACCAGAGGGAAGGTGACAAAACAAGGACCTTTCAATTAAAATACAGTGAAAGATGTATTTAAGGGAAAGGGAGGAGGGGAGATATGGTAAGAAAATGGATATATTAGCTGGTCAGAGAAAAGTGATTCCTTGAGAATTGTAGTAGATGTGATTGGAAAAGATGAGGTGACATTAGCCACCCTCTTTTCTTAAAATTCAGCGTAACTAGAGTAAAATAACATCTACGTAGGGCTGTTTGTGAGTGGAGAACGTTTGAACCGTGATACAATATGTAGAGAAAGGCTGTGCGAAGGATGCGTTTAGCCTTGTGCAAGCTTCGTATTTCCACTGAGAGGAAGTTCAGAATGGGCATGCAGGACAGATCAGTGCACGCAGCCATCTGTTACCGAAACCAGCTGGCATTTTGTTGCTGCTCTGTCAACACAAACCTGACCACTCAAGAGCCTGTTTTTTCTTTTGGTTATTTATTCCTTGATCATCTTGAAGTCCTTTTTTTTTTTGTATTTTGAATGGTTGTTAAAGGTGCCTTGTCCCTTCGGGGCCCATTTTTCTATTGACCTTTAAAGATAATTTCCCAGCTAAATCTTTGCTGAGATTTTGATGGTGAAATTTGGATGTCCCATTACTTTTGTTTCCTGTCAGGGAATTGGCCATCATAAAAGTTTGTCATTGTGCTCACAGGTACCTTAGCGCTCGTAAACTCTGCTTGACATGCCAGGTTACCTTCACTGGAGAAGCACTTCTGAGGGAAGCTACCAATCTCGGTACAAAGTGCTAATATTTAATACCAACACCTCCTTCTTAGCTTACGCCAAATGGTATCGCACACTGCTTCCTAAGCCACTTTATGATACAAAGTAGGTGAAACCCTTGGAGAAAAGCACCAGAACACCTCTTATTGAATCATACTGGCGTACTGCATCATTCTGATGCCATGAAGCAGCTCACAGCAAGCTAGCTAGGGTAAACCCTTCAGCCCCATCTTGCTTTATAGCATCCTGTTTGACCTGGTCATCTTACTAAGGAGCAAGGATGTGCAGGAACTACAGCTAATTTATGTGATGCCTCTTTTAACTGCGGTGACATAACTTTTAACATCCTAATGCCCTGAATAATAAACTCCCCTAAAACTGTGTTTCAGTGGGATCCTGGTAAGAGGTATGGGTAGGGCTCAAGGCAGAAACAGCAAGACTTGTTTCATGTTATTGAGGGTGAATTTGAACCATCACCCTGGAGATGAAAAAATGTATTTTTTAAAGTATTGAGTCTCTGAATGCCATAGGACAATACATATGTATATATACTATAGGACAATCTGCCATCACACACATATATATGAAAAAAACATTTATACATGCATACACACACACACATATATGTATGAAAAAACATAAGGATTTTTCTAGGGATATATTTCCTCTAGTACTAGCTTGCCTGGCTATTGTACTCCATTCCTTCGCCTTCCCAGCTACAAGCCAAAATGAAATAGGTTCTAAGAAAGCTTGTCTTTCAAATTCCAGAAGTGTTGAAGCATTTATAAATCCAGTTAGCTAAATTCAGATGGCTCAGTGGTGGCACAGGCAAATGGCACACCTGTTAAAGATTCCCTAGGTGAAGGGCTTAAATGGGATTTAAGGAGTTCAGAGACCTTCACCTAGCTTTATGCACATAGCGAGTTTTATCCTCCGTGATTGATGGAGGGTACAGCCTTGGACTTTAAAATGTTTTGTTAGAAGGGTGAAGACTGGAAAGTATAATTGTGGGTTTCTTTATCTGTAGCACTTTTGGGAAAGGGTTTTCAGGTTTTTTTTAAACTGCCATTGAAGGACAAAAAAGGATTACTTTGGAAATCATGATTTACTTTTTCTGATTCTGCAGTGCAGTATCAGCCCTGACTGGGAGCCGGAGTCAGCATTGTCACAAGCTTGTCAGAAGTGTCAGTCAGTCTGCAAGGGACGATGTTTTTACCAAAACCAGAATTTATGATTCTGCACCTGCTTGCAAAAAAGAAAATCGTGTTCTGTTAAGACTGCATTAATACCATTTGCTGATTGTGTGTTTGATGTTTCTAAAGTTTGTTCAAAGAATGATGTGCACTTTCCCTTGAGGCCACACACATCAATATTGAGATATCTTTTTTCAGACTGAAGCACTGTCCATCCACCAAGCTCTCTTGTGAAGGAATACAGAACAGTAAGGTGTAACTTACCCCCCCGTACACAACAGTAAGGTGCAACTTACCAACCTAACAACTGGCATTCTTTCTAAAATGGAGGGAAAAGAGGTTTATAATAAACATATATGCATTTTCAAGTATGGAGAGTAGTGTAGGGCTACTGTCTTGCTGACCACTCATGGAAGTCTGTATTTGTTAGGAAACCTTGTCTGCCTGGTCTTGTATATAATGTTATGTTGACTGTGAAGCCAGGTGCTCAGGGGCTTTTGCAAACCTATGGATTATCTAGTTTTATTCAGGCGTTTAAAAACAAAACTATAATATCACATTATGATGAATCTTTGTATTTTGTTCTTAGCTGTGCTTTTCTGGTATTGGCCCTCTGAAATTTCGTTGATAGGACTTGGGTATATTCAGGTAGAGGCAAATAAGGAGCAGTAGAAATTGTTTCAAGTGTTTCATGTTTTGACTAAAGAGGTGGGATCTTGAATTAAAGATTATATATTGTGACGCACAGTTGTCACCTGTGTGATCTGTAACATCCTCAGGAGTTTCTCTATTAACCTTTTGGCATCTTTTTGTCAATTGCATTTGAGTGATCAACAGGTCTGATATATATATTTAACCTGATGTCTTTAAAAAGGAAATGCAATCCCTAATTATATTGTTACACACACTCACACACACAAAATCCTTCTGTTTGTCTCTGTAGAAACCAAAAAATGTCTGAGAGAGGATTTATTTTTATGATTCTACTGGTGTGTGACCACAGGTGGACAGCTTTCTCAGGAATTGGTGCTAGGTGCTTAAATAAGGTAGAAATGTAGCATGAACCTGAGCTCCAAGGACAGGGTGTTTGGTTTTAATGAGGCTTATTGAAATCTGGCCAAATGAGCATCTGTTCCTATTGTTTGTTCCATATTTTGTAAGCCAGTATCTTCAGGCCAGATAATGGTGTTGGTGTGTGCTTCATCCTCAATTAGAGAGGGGCACAGTTAAAAATCCCCTGGCATCTGGTATGTCACTAGGATTCTTGTGATGCTCCTGGGTGTGCAAACAAGTTTCTCTTCTGTTCTGCATCCAGGACCATTTACCTTCTGTGGTGACCTTCGCACTTCCTATTTGCTGTGCAGTGGGGGATGCTCTGATGTGTCTCCAGTCACCTTGGCTGAGCCTTTGCTTGGATGCATTATATATATTCCTGTTTTCAAACAGGGGTCTTACCTTTTTCACATTATGAAATAATGTGGGCTGCATTAGGTTTGAGTTTTGCTGTTCACTTGGAGTCCATTAGATTTTGCACTTCCCTGGATCCTGGAAATATCCCTCTGATTCAAAGTGCCTTTTTCTTTCCCAGCAAGAGGCTGGTGCACAGCTGATCTTGCAGAGTTTACAGTCAGTACTCATTTCCTGTATTCATTAGATAGGTCTTTACTGTTTTTTAACTCCTGCAGTCAGTTCCAGTTTGTCTGTATCTGCTACGTAAAGAAGTGTTCTCAGTTTCATTTTGCACATTGAATTCTTTCCTACCAGAGATAGGCACCCTATGGCATACCTGCCAGAGACAGCTTCTGAATGGCATACAGCATCCCTGGGTTTCTTCCTAGTTCTGAACTCAGCAGCTGGGAGGGGTTCTCTGCCTCTGTCTTTGTCTGAGATAAGTGAAACTGGAGGAAGGAGAATACAGTCAAGCAACAGCACCCTTGAAATATTAGACTTCTGTTTCAGGCCACCCCTTGCTACCTACATGTGATAATTGGTCCTGCTTTTTAAGGTCCCGTCAAACCAAGGGACTTTGATTGCTGTTCATCACACTTTTAGATGTGCATGCTGCAACGATTACAGTTTTGAACCAAGAATCTAGAAAGGGTTCATACCCTTTATTTTTAACACTGTAATTTTATTGTCTGCAGACATGATAGCTTTTCTTATTCATCTTCATAACGGGAACTGAATAATACTCTCCTTGCAGAAATGTGAAATTTAACTGTATGATGCTTCTTTTGACCCTTGAATGAAAAGTCCAGCTTAAGCATGCAGTGATGGTCTGTCCACTTGGCAAGAAGTTTGTAGCAGACAGGGGGACAGAGCTACGTTTGGCTCAATTCTGGCAACACAGAACAGGGCTTGGCACTTCAAGTATGCTATGTGAAATTTTCTTTGAAAGATGCATAGTATTATTTTAGCTATAGCTGCGCATTTTACAATCAAGGATGATTCAGCTAAAGCAAGGAGTGATGGAAGTAGCTGGTAATTGAAATCTCCCTTCCTTTGTCAGTTCTTTCTGCATCACTACTTCTGAATTTTTGGAATAAAAATAGTCTACACAACAGTAACATTGAGCTCAGAATTTTTATATGAATTCAAAGGAGAAGCCACGAGTACTCTTTAATAAAAAAACATTTAGGGTTCCAGGCTGAATGTTCCAGTTGGCAGTAGGACAAATTGATCTGACGAGTGTCCCTCTTGTACTCTCAAGTCCCTTTATGTCACAGATTGATGGCTGCTCTTTCCTGAGAGTGTCCCTGCATTTACTTTGCATGAACAGCACAACCAGCTCAGAGTTCTGCTGTGATACACCACTGAGTCGGTATATCTTCGGATAATGCGTAGTTTTCCAGTGTTTTTGAAGCCTTTCCAGTCCTTGAGGTTGAAATAAGAGCAAGTTAATCATCAACAAATACCATTTGACTAGCTACATTCATTTTCTGATACTCCTTCCACTGTTTTAATGAGAAAGTATGTTCCTCTGTACCTTAATTTTTAGTATTAAGCTTCTGTGTAATAATGCAGAGGGGCTGTCAGTGGCCATGCATCCAGCTCCAAGCCCCTCTCTAGACTTGTCCCCTTTTGTGGCTTGGATGTACCTTTCTCTGGGCTGACAGTTTTTGAGGCTGTTGCAAACTGGGTAAATGCTGCCTCAGCCACTGGCTAATAGAGATTGAAGCATGGCGTTTTAGCCTTCTGTTGTAGGTATCCTCTCTGTAAGAAGAGGGTTGTGTGAACGGCGGGCATTGCAGGGACATCGCTGGGATTACTTAGTGTTCAAAAGGTGCTTTGAAATTGTGAACTGTCAGTATTTAGATAGCGCAAGTAGAAAACAGCATTGGAGTTTTATCTAAAAGCTCGCACCTAATGATGATCTTCCTTTCTTAGTCGTATGTCTACTTTTATCTTAATTGCAATTTCTTATTTCTATTTTTATTTTTTTTAGGTCAGGATAGTCTTTATGCTTTAGCTTCCCCTTGGTCTAATAACCTCTTCGCAAATGACTGACAAAGAAATGTGATATTCCTGCTCCCCCCACCCCACCATACACATTCTCCAGATTTTGATAGACTTGTTTTATTTATTTCCAAAATTATATCCGCAGGAAACAAGCTGTTTAAATTCAGATTATGCTGAAGCAAAATGGTCCTGGTATGAGAAGCAACGTGCTGTTTTATGAGCGCAGAGTCCCTTTTCTCATAACTGATTGATAGTAAATATTTTCCTGAAGAATTATTGCCAACCATGAACAGTGCAACTGTTTCACTTTTTTTTTTTCTGTGCTACTTGCTGTACCAGCCATTGTCTGTAATTAAGATCTACAATTCACAATGCAGACGTTTGCACTTCCTCTGGGTCTGAGCTATTTATAAGGCATTTCAGCTGTTCAGAGTTTCTTTTGAGTGTTAAACTACATGTAAACAGGCTTCCTTAGTCTTCAGTTAGGAAAAGGCTGTGGAGCGGTTGTCATTTCTGCTTTCTCTTACCACCCAAAATGACTTTGCACGTCAATGAAGCCACAAATTAAGAAAGAATTACACTTGGGCTTTTTTTAAATGCAAAAGAGACCTTGAAGAAACAGTAATATAATAGTTAACTCATAAATTGCTTTGTCGCTGAGAGTTTACAAGTGTATTTGGGAGATCAGTTCTCAGAGCTCTAGAGTAAGGATGATCAGTCAGGTGATACACAAAATCTGGATATGAAGAATCATTTCCAAAGTTTGATCAACTCAATGGAGATGTTTCTACTTTTTGGAGCCCTGGGTTTGGAATCTCGAGAAAGCAAATTGTGTTACCTGTGAAGTTGAGTTCAGTAAATACTGGAAGGGCTCCCACACTGATCTTAGAAACTCCTTCTCAGGTTTGACTGGTTTTAAGGAAGAACCTCCTTGGTGATGACAGTCAACTGGGACAGGTTGCTTGTGGAGGCTCTGGAGCCTCCGTCCTTGGAGGTGTTCAAGACCAGGCTAGATGTAGCCCTGAACTACATGGTCTGACCTCATAATGCACTCTGCTTTGAGCAGGAGGTTGGGCTGGAGAACTCCTGAGGTCCCTGAATGAATCATCCTGGGATCCTCTCGGTATACAGGCAGTGAATGTTTAATAGAAGAATCTTTTAAAATTTCAAACTTGACCTTGCATCCTTAATCAAATTCCCCTGCACCTGTGTTGTGTGTAGTGTCACATCCTGTAGTTGCACCCCAAGTGTTTGCTGGTTTGGTGATTGATACTCTGCATAAAGAATTACAGCCTGAGGTCTTCGTTCAAGTCCTGTCACGTTGAGCTTGTGAGGAGTGTTTACCAGAATGAGAGTTGTGAAGCAAACTGGACCTGCACTTACAAAGTACTTTGGGATCTTCTGTGCTGGAAGTGTGAAACAGTTTGGAATTCAAATAATTGGTGGCTTTAGTGGTAAATGGTGGCAAACATGAAGAGAAGCATCGCTTCTTAAGCAGTCACCTGCAGTGGCGGCACCCTCAGATGGTGGAGAATACAGATGCCATTAACATGACATGAATTAGGTATGTTTTCGGTATTTTTCAAGTGCAAGAATTGTCAAAGTTGTTTGAAAAACACATCCAATTCTTGCGCTAAAGCTTGTGTGAAACGCTGGAATAATCATTTCATAGTGGAGCCCGCTGCAGGGAAGCCATCGGCGTGGGCAAGCGTCACGTTTCAGAAGGCAGAGCGAGTCCGGAGTTTAGCCTAGCAAGAGAGCTGCTAAAGAGGAGCCCGTTTTTTGTAGATGGATGGGGGTTAACGTTGGGGGTAGGCTCCACCATCTTTGCTGTTCGGGGGCGAGCGTGCAGGGGAGGGGAAATGGTGTGGAGCGCGTTGGTGGTGGGGCGGGCGCTGCGGCGGTGCCCGCTGGTGCGTGGCGGATCTCCCGCACGCGGGGATCACACGGCTCCTCCAAAAGTCAAACGATCAATTCGCCTCGTTTTGGCTCTGTACTTAATGCACAAACAGTGCGATCTGCAGGGCTGTAATTGCATTGTTAGGGCCAAGGAACAAGCCTGTGCCTTTTCAGCAGACAGCTGGCAGGGAAAGAGGCATGTTGTTAGGAAAGAGAGAGGCAAGGCAAATAAAATTACTGCTAACGCTCAGAGATCGGCAGGAGTCCTACTTGCCTAATCTTACCGGTGGGAGCAAGCGGCTGTTGTAATCCAATTATAGCAGCATAAGCAATTTGTTAGACACTCCGCATAATGTAACAATTTCCCAATAAACTCTGACTTGTAATAACGTCGGCAAGAGCCCACATAAATCTGCCCGAATGGTGGGGGCTGGAGTGTTCGGCTGGGGGCTTGTAATTTGTGCCATCAGCACGTTTTGTGGAGTGTGGTGTGGTGCAGTCTTTCAGTGCAGGAATTTTAAGGAGAAAAGCATGGCACGCCCCTCCAAGAGGAAACCATTAGCAAGGGTCAAAAGAGATAGCAAACAAAGCGGGGAGGAGGCTTTTCTAGGAGGGAGGGAAAAACCAAGCCCCAAACGCAAGGCTCTAGCTGATGAGGATTTAAAAATATTAAAAAGCAGTAATGAAAATTGTAGTGTTTTAAATTACAGCAGGGGGAGGAGAAGGAACTAGAATTACATCTGTTTTGGAGGGAGAGGGAGGAGAATACCCTTCCTTGTATTTAAGCCATTAAATATTAAAAAAGAAGCTCAAGTATTGAAAGGGAGGCTCTGTGCTTACAAGACAGAGAAGCCACGGATCCTGTCCCAAGCAATTCGTAGTCTACGAAGGGAAAAATAAACCTTTTCTGGTATCCAGTTACTCTCCCGTTGTCTTTCTTGCAGCTCCTAGCTGGCTTCATGCGTATTGGCACAGCATCTTGATGATGTGTCTGAGAGATAAAACGTAGGTCTAGAACCATTCACTTTGAGCGTACCCCAGTGAATTTAACTTTTTTGGCACAATGATGAATGTCCCCTCTGGTTCATGCAGATCTACACAAAGAACTAATCTAATTTAGATATTATTTAAAAGTAAAATCAGTCTGCTGTGCTCTGCCTGTCAGTCTTAGAGCACATTGCGAGTTACAGCATCGTAGACACCAGTTTAAGGTTTATGTTTAGCGAGATTTAAGATATCGTATTTCTGTTAATCCCGCTATTTAGCATTTCCCTTTGCTAAGATGCAGATAGGCAGCAGGCAAAAAAACATTGGTCCCTTTATATACAGCAGTCTCTTTATATAGAGAGACTGTCTAGGATTTTCAGTGTCATTCTCACCACTGCTGCGGTGTAAAAATGCCTGACTTCATACCGCTAGCAATACTTTATTCATTTCTTAGCTATGGGGTCCTGTGAGGCTTCAGCGTGGAGTGACATTTCTGCTCTGACTCATTCCCAAGTTGGGGCAGCACAGTGCCTTTTTGCAGGGGAAAAAATAATTTCCAGCCATAGAAAACAGTTTCCCGCATTGTTTGGAGCTCCTGCTCTCAGTCCCCCTGTTTTGATGCTGGGGCTACGCAGGCTTCTTTCCTTAGCAAAAAAAACCAAACAAAAAAACCCAAGCCCAAACCTAAATTGTTGACCTTGTACATACACCTCACACAGTTATGCCTGTACTGTGTTTGCCTTTACAGTAGTACCGTATTTTGTGCGATTTGGGTGCGTATTTACATATTCACCTGTCATTAGTTCTGAGATGATTTTTATTTAAACTGTGAAATAGTAGCAGGGATGCGCAGGCAGGCTGCTGCGTCGATAATGCTGCATATTTTGCCCTTCTGTATGTGGAAGTCAAGCCTCTATTGTTCTTAATCTTCCTTGTCTGCCAGCGTATCAAGATAACAGGCTGAGATGGCGAGTGTTGCCAAAAGTATCCTAATAAATATTTTCTTTCAACATAAATATGCCCCAAAAAGTGTGTTTGAAGGGGGCAGGTATTATCTTAGTTTACTGAAGCTGCATCAATAAACTGCAGCGCTTCTAATAAAGCCACTCAGTGTCTGGGTTTAACTAATGGCTGATTTTCACAGCTTTGACAGTGAGCGGTGTGCGTTATTTTCTCCTGATATTGTAAAAATAATGAGAGCAAATTAGAACAATCAGTTTACCCAGATAGCTGCTGATTGGAGGTGATGGGCAATATGGCAGCGGGTAATCCATCTTCGGGCTCCTGTCACATTAACTTCAGCAGTGTGGAAAAGATCAGGCGGAGCGAGCGGGAATCCTGCCCAATCAGAAAGCCGAAATTAATGAGAAGAGCATTGTTCTGTGATCAACCTTTTAATTAGCAAGAGTGGAGATGGAGGGAGTGATGAAGCTGGCGGCACAGCTGCACAATGCTGGGCATGTTTTCGGTGAGGGGGAGGAAAAACATGGGTTTTAAATTACCCCTTCTGTGCTCCCTGTACACCGGCAGTGTGTCTTCATTCTAAACCCTTTAAAAGATCTTAATAAACAGCCGCATCCAGGTTAATATTGCAAACGTGGCTGTTACTAATGAGTAGTTTCGAAGTAGGTCCTTTCGGGGGTCATTTAGGAAAATGTTGATAACTGTTTACAAAAAAAAAAAAAGAGAGAGAGAGAGAGAGAGACAGGGTTTGGTGTTGGATTTAAAGTTTCACTGCATCAAGGAAAGAAGAGGAGGGAGACGGATAAAATTAGAGTAAGGGACTGCCTGTTTTATTACTCCCCTCCTTATTTAGTATATGTTTGAAATAAGATTCCTTGGCATATATTTGAAATGAGACTCCTCGGTTAAAAATACTATGCATGCCATGTGCCTTTCAGCAGCAAAAAAAAGAGGAGAGATCAAGTACTGTGTTGATTTCCTAATGCTCCTTTTTGTTGTTTGTTTTTTTTTGTCAATGGGTTGGGTTTTTTGCACCAATATTTTTCAGTTTATTCACTTATCAACAGGAAATTATAATTTGAAACATTGGGCTGCTGTAATTGCTAAGAAGGTTGACTTGATTTTTTTTTTTTCCTAGAGGTTTGATAAAATCGCAGTTTTCTCAAGTACATTCTGAAAATAGACACAGGAATTAACGACTTAGATCTGAATACCAGTCTTAGGAAAATCGGTATTTTTTGTAAAAGGTATTTTTTGTATTTTTCTCACGTATGTGAGAAAAAGAGTGTATTAGGGTGTTATTTCTGGGGAGGAAAATAAGAAATATTATGAAATAGTATTAATGTTTGCAGTGCAGGGGAATCCAGCGACTTCTGATTAACATGGTTCCTGTTCTCCCTTCCTTGCTCTCTGCATTGTGTTTTTCAGGCGTTACTTTTCTCCTTCCCCACAATTCCCAAAGAAGTTGTAATGGTTGAAAAGCGAGGCGCATTCTGCGCATGGTGTCCGTGCTGCTTTTCTTTAATTTTTCTAATCAGGACACAGGCTCATTTCGCTTTTTAGGTACCTCGCTTTCTGATACTGACGAGGAAGTAGAATCTTACCGGTTTGCGAGAGGAGCCAAAAATCAGCGCCCTGCACCCAGCAAACTGCACAGGCTGTTCCCATGGCTCCGCTGTGAGCTCCCACCCCCCATCACCTTTCCATTGATTACTTTTGGGATGTAGCAGTAAATAGGTGAGCTAGAAAGCAAGGCTTGTGTGGGTAAGGTCGGGGGTTTTTTTGGTTTTTGTCTTAGGCAGATCTCACCATCTTTGCTTACTGTAGTATTTTGACCTTTCTTTGTACCAGTGACTTATCCTCTTCCCTCCCCCTCCTGTAAAAGTGAACAGTTGTGATATCCACATAGTTTTATAGCTTGTAAGACATTACATCTCTGCAAAAAAGTTAACCTGATCAGTGACAGACCTTTTGTACTGTCTAAACCAGTTGTATTTCTCATAGAATCATTAATAAGATTTGCAGTTCTGCCTGTTAAGGTTGTCTAATATTTTCCCTTATAAGAAACAGTTTCATTTTTTTATAACTCTGCTACTCTTTAACCCTTTGAAGTAAAATTTTATTTCGGCCTCAGTCTGATTCTCCCCGCTCCCTGCAGCCTGAGGCAGAAATAAAGTTTGGTCTGTGGGATGCGCAGTATTCACTTAACGAACAGCTGTTCAATGTTTTATTTCATTCGTGTTGTTTGCTCTCTGCCCCGGGCTGTATTTATTGCGTGCCTTTCAAGCCTTGGTCAGAATATGGAAATCCAGACTTCCTCCTGGGGCTTTCCCCTGTAGTTTGAGTGCTTCACAAACCTTAATTAATCCTTCCAGTGTTTGTTGGGGCGAGGGCTGGACTCACAGCATCCCTTTTGTGTGGAAAAGTTCAAAAGTTACTTTTACAACTGAAATATAGGGAGGAAATAGTTTATTTATAGTAAGCGATGAGGCCTCACAGGAGGAATATTTGATTAGGAATTATGGCTCCAGATTTTGTCACATCTTTTGTCTTTGTCGTATTCTGCTTTTCCATCTCAGTTCTTCTATCTGCAAAAGGGGATAATGTTGCTTAACATTTCCTTATTAGGCATTTGGGGATCTGGAAACATGGTATCAGTTGAAGCATGTTTTGTACTTAAGCATTAGTTTTGTTTATATACATCTAATGTTGATTTGGGCTGTGTTCCTCTGGCATCTTCTCTTTCCCCAGGTCGGTATGCATTTTTAAAAGGCTGTGTTCGACATGGATCTTGGGAAAGATGCACTTACCAATGGTTGCAGTCAAATTTGCAATCAAATATGATCCTTATGGGAGTCAAGGGGAAAGTCTAAGAAAAAGTGGACGCTTTCTAAGCCAAACATTCTTCTTGTTGTTGCATAAAACACCAAAAGCTCTCAAAGCCTTTTGTTCTCCTTTAATAAAACACAAAACCCAGTAAATTATTCCACAGCTGCTTAAATCAGTTTGTCAGTTCCCAAAGAGATTCCCTTGTGGGCTGAAACCAAATGGTAAATTCTTGCCCCAAAGTAATCTTACTGCAAGAGAATAACAGGAAAGAGGTGACGAGTTGCAGAATTCACCTTAAGTATGGAGCCACTACCGTGACTCTGTAATGGGATGTCCCAGCATGGGGCATAATATCATAAATACTGAAAATATGCCACATGCGAACTAATAGGCAGCCTAAGGATTGTTAATGTTTACACACATGTTAAAATGAACACACAGCTAATCTTAATTTGTTTTAACCTAATAAAATAATTTTGTTCTAGCTCCTGGTTGGGTTTTGCGACTGGATAATTTTATCAGTGTTGGAAGTTCTTGGTTGTTTGTTGGATCCCATTTGCTGTTAATTTAAAATGTTTCACATATTTTTCACATTCAGTTTCCTATATTTCGCGTTTTTGCAGTGCAGTTTTCCTGCCTCTCTCTTCCCGCCCCCACGTGCAGCTGTCCCTGTTCTGGTCTCTTCAGTTTGAGAGCTGCTTTGAGAGTGGGGGATGTTCACGCCCCAGCAAGCCGTGGGAGAATTAATTCTCTGGGGTCTTTTGCTTCATCTTTTTTGCCTGATCACCCTGAATTTTCTCTCAACCATCTTTCAGGATCAGAGCTGTGTGTAGAGTGTTACTACCTAGTGTCTTCTCCCTGAGGCTTAGTCGGCTTAGGGAACAATAACGTAACTCTGCTGCACCCTGCAAATTAGCTGCATAGTGTCTCAGGAGAAAAGGAGCATTTTAGCCAGGCTCAGACCAAAACCCAAGGAGAATCAGGAGTAAAAGTTGTCCTCTAGCTCTACTGACAGCCCAGTCTTCTGCTTCAACTGCAAGTTCTCTTCCCTTTCACAGAGGTATGTGCTCACTTTCTGGACTCCTACCAATCTTCATCACAAGTTCAATAGCTGTCACCTCTTCATCAAACTCTCTCTAAAGTACCCCTCATATGAATGTAACTTTCTGAACATCAGGACTGACATAAAAGGGAACCCCATAGAGCAATATACCTACTTCAGTAAAGCTAGTGATGACCTGAGGCCACCACAAAGGCTTTAATGTACGGACAGGTTCTTAAACAGTGTTGTGTGTGCTCTGAGGCAGATACAGCCATATCAGCTTTTGTGATCTAAAGAGAACCTCACCCAGCCAGGAATCCTCTGTAGAGAGGCAGCTTTCATCTTTTGAGTAAGCTGCTCAGAATCCCTCCACAAACTGCTGCAGGGCAAGTCATATGGACAGCCAGCCTAGTTTGGAGCTAATAAAGAAAATCATTAAGTAACTAGAACCTATACAAGAAGAAATTTTCCCAGAACACCTCCCTCTCTCTCCCTCTCTCTCACTCTGCCCTGTAGCTTTCAAAGAGCTCCAACAACCTCAAAACCCACGTTGCTAGAAAGAAACGCTCAGGCAAACGCCCAGCACGCACCAGACCATGGTTAAGTAACAGAAGTTCACAAAGCGTTTCCTCTGTAACGGCCCCAAGCAGAATGCTGGACTCCATGGATCCTATACCTGTGCCCTTCCTAGAATATATATGCTTTGTCCAGCACACCAAAAACCTTCCTGAATGCGGCTGGTGACGCCAAAGCCAAGCCTGTTTGTATTATGTCTTAGAATTTCCCTACCTCTAGGTAAACTATCTATATTTTCCTTATTGCAATCATCCATTTCTTTCTTTGCTTTATGAGCTGATCAAACTGTCTGCTAGCTGTTGACAGAACACCAGCAAGATTTTCTTTAAAATTTCTCCCTTTTTTAAAGAAAAACAAACAAACCAAACCTGTGTTAAACTGGGTCACAATTTTCAGACTCAGTTTAACTTAGACGACTTCTTTTGTGTTTGAAAAAGTAATAGTAAGTCACATATAGCTAGAGGTTTTGTATGGTTTCTCCAGCTGTGTAATCAATATTACTATTCCCCAGAAATCCTTTCTCGCTTAAAAATTACTGTAGTATCTTTTTATAGGTGAAACACTTTAAAGTTTGGAAGATTCAAAGTTTTTACTTGATTTTATCTGTCCCTTTTTCATATACACAGTATGAGACAATATGTAATGCATGGTAACTTTGTTTCTCAAGTAATGCAATTTGGTATCTGATCTATAACTTTTTGTGAATAATATAAAAACACAAGGAGAACATTTATTTAAAGAGAAATCATTGTGTAAGTGTAATTATTAAGGTTTTAATAGCTAAACAATTATTTATAAACTATTTCAGAATGTAATTTGTCTTTAGAGAGATTATAAAACTTTGGTTGTACTAATGAAATCAATACATATATTAAAGTACTAGTGCCTAAAATATATCTTGTAGTTCCCATGAAGGTGGGGTTAGAGAAATGTGAATTTATAGGTTGCATAGAGAAGTTGCCAGTTGGGAAATGGGAGCACCGCTGTTGAGTCTGCAGTCTCATCTCCTACAACAGTGTTTAATAGAATAAACCAGTTCTCATTGGAGAACTTGATGTCTTACCCTCGCTTTACTTCCAAATACATAATTGTCTTTACCTTCATTTCTGACCATTTCTCACCGTAGTAACTTCTTTGGATCAAGTGATGACACATAGAATCACTTCTCATATGAAAGACCAGGTCAACAGGCTTCAAATCCTGTTGACAGGTGAAGACACATTTACCTTCAGACTTCCTGGTACTCAATTAAAGAACTCTTCGTCTTATCTGGGGACTCAAGTGGCTCAAGATAAATAGTCTGTCTGGAGGTCAGACACTTACCTCCATCATTCTGTCTTTCACAAGTAGATCACCATTGACTGGCAGGAAAATTTTGATCCTGCTAGTGGTAAGAATCGATTTGGAGTCATACTGGGCTCCAGATGGTGCCTGTCTTGAGTTTTTGTTCTTGGTGGTCCCAAAACTGGCAGATACCCATTGCAACCTATACACAGATAACTGGTCAAAAGTAGAAGCTAGCAGAAGACGGCAACAGTATTTACATCAGCCATGTGCCTTTTCTTCTAATCATGGGGACAACAGACAATTGTCCCTGGAGATAGTAGAGGTCATAGTCACAACAACTGACTGCACAGCAGTTCACAGCCTGATCTTCCCGGTCAGTGGTAAGTGACTTGAAGGTACCTCCTCCAGCAAAAGTGTCTCCATATCAGGGACTCTTAAGGTCACTTGTATTACTAACAGCCAAATCTTATCTTCCTCTAACATCCAAACATCACATGAATGAACAGCTTAATGGTTTGCCTCAGATCCTATGAGAGTTTACCTGGAGGCACTGAAGGTATGAAAAGAGATACTGTATCTCTGTTCCCATGTAATACATTTGTTATAAATGCATTGGAGACCATGAGGGGTATCCTGTTGAACCACATACAGACACAGTGAATATGACCTCAGGTCAATCTGAAGTTACCTGTGAGTCTCCTGGAGCTGAGACAGATGGATAGAACCATACCAGAATAAATGGAGTTCCTGTGTGTTGTATGTAATTCAGCAGTTCAGCACCCAGTGGAAAGGTGTAGGTTGGACATTTCATAAATCAGATACACTCAAGCTCATTGGGCACATGCCAGACTGGAAATTGACATCTCTCCTTCTGTGCCAAGCAGTCTTCTGCCCTCCATAATAGAATAATGAAGCTCTACCTTTGTATATTGAAAAGACTAAGTCCCATCAATGTTCTCTAGTCACTGAAAGTCAGTTTGCTCAGTTACCAGTCAACAGGTTTGCATCTGTGCCCTCGCAGATATACTTTGAGCTATAAGGTGATGAACGTCCTCTTGCAGAACAGGACATTGCCTGGTATGTATCATTGTACCTCCTGGGACCTCACAGGTCACTGGTTCCAGTCTCTTGCTCTTGCAGATACTACTTTGTCCTTTTAGTGAACTTACAGAGTTTTATCTTGCAACCAGTTAAATGTTGGTCTGAGGTCTTTTTTCCATTTGTTTCCATGAGAAGGTGATCCCAGAACCCAATTGTTCCAACAACTGGAAGTCCTCTATGAGTTTCCAAGCTAGACTGTACCACTGGTTCCTTGGCTTGTTTCTTCCTTTTGTTTTAGTAGTTTCTTTTGTTTGAATAGTTTCTTTTTTGATGTTATCCCCTGATATTTTTAGAGACTAGTCGTATCTACTTTGTTTTATTAGGATAAATTGAATGGTCCTTGGGGAGCAGCTTAAGAAATGAGGGCAGAAAAATTGTGAGATGTTTGGGCATTTGTGATTGAGGAGTTTGTTTTCAAGGAGGAATTTATTTATGTTTACTTTTCTGATCTCTCTCTCTTACAGCTCTCTTTTAACACAGAAATGGTCAAATAATTGCCCTAATCTGTACTGCAGCTATTAACACACAGTCTTATGTACCTGCAAAGACCTAATTCTTCTGGCTGATGCGAAGTTTATGGTTTAACTGTCACATTTAGGCAGTGAGACAACCTGCATTTCTTCTGAAAGGAAAAGGAAGCTTGGGCAAATGACTGCTTGCTCCTCCTTGTTATTGTCGGGTATCCTGGTCCCTTCATTCTCTTGTTGTTCTGCCCTTTGCAGTACCCAGCGAGTACTACTGCTTGACTGGATTAAGTCTTACCAGTAGTCACTGCCACTAATTGGCTGATTTTAAAATTTAGAGTTTTCTCGGAGGGAACCTAGATTGGGAAATCACTCATGTTGTGCAGTAAAAGAAACTGCTCCGTATTTTCCTTCATGTATATTTAACACAATCTGTAATTTACAAAAATAGATTTGCATTAGTCTGCTCGTGGAAGCTCATACCCAAGATGACTTCAGCAAGGCAGGCAGTCCCTCGGTGCGTGTGACTGACGGCTTAGTTGAGGCTGCGGCTTGGGGACAGGCAGCGATACTCACTGCTTGCGTTGCTGAACCTTATTGGTGAGGAAAATTAAAAATGAGCAACCAAGTAGTTGCTCTTGCAGACCTGAAAATAGTATTCAAAGTAGCTGCAATTACTTATTTTACTGTAATAGTGAATTTTGACAGGCAAGCAGTGCTTACCTGCTCAGCTCATAGAGTAGTTTGAAATTCGGAGATGAAAAGGGTGCTGTGTGTAGCCAGGCTGTTTGGGTCCTGTGTCCAAAAAGCAAACTTGCCTTCATGATGCCCTGAATTTGCGAAATGTCATAGGTCTGTCCTAATTGCGTGCACTGTCAGATTTAACTGTCTTCTCATATCCATAAAGTCTGAGATGCTCCTGTTGCTTCTCAAAATGAAACCCTTGTAATAGTGACCAGAAACTGAGAACTTAGTTAAAATACATGATAATTAAAATACTTCAGCGTTTTTCTGACCCCACTTCTGTCAGTTTAAACAATAGCTTTTGTGCTCAGACTAACATTCATTTAGAAGAAAATAAAAGTGAAAAATACTTAAGTTAACAACTATACTACAAAAAAAATTAGATTGTTAATTAAGTAAGACTTGCAGTTTCTCAGCAAAGAAAGCCCTCTTTCTGACAAGTAAACCTTCCTTTTAAGCCTTTGATTGTAGGTAATAAAAATGTTGCTTAATTAATGCCAATTATGTGCATGTGTTGTTTTCTTTCAAGTCACTGAATTTTACAAAATTGTGTGAACTACAGAGTTGTTCTGCTGCCATGTTAATTTAGATCTGTCAGCCCTGTTCTGGATCATAATTTGTAATCCCGGACAGGTCTGAGGTGGGCTGTAATGGGAGTCTTTTGAGATTTGAGTTAGAAGACTGCCAATGATGAGGCATCACAGGGAATTAATTTGTTGTTTGAGACCTGAGTTTTGAGATTGGTTCAGGTCATAAGTGAAGATAAGTTTAGAATTCATTAATTTGTGGAGAGAATCAGCTGCAGTTCTTAGAGAACATATGTGTCATAACAAAATCAACAGTTTTTGAAAAATGTGTAGATGAGCTTTGACTCCATGTTTCTAACACAGAGTCACTTAGGTTGAAAGATACCTCAGGAGGTCCAGCCTTGAACAGAGCAGGGTCATTACTGAGTTCATTAGTCCCAGTTAACCTCCACTTCTCAGTACCTGCTTCTCCCAAGGTGTACATGCACAGAACATCTACCTTACAACTCGAAGTCTCCCATTGCACCCAGAAATGAAGTACTTTGAGTACGTAATGTGTTTGCATGAGAAGGGCTTCATTTGGCGCTAGCTGCTCCTTCCCTCCCTTTCTCTCCTAAGATAGCACCAAGGACCTCATTAAGTTACGCAGTCTGGAAGTAACAAAGGCACAAAAACAGCGGCTGCAAACTGCTTCCTAAATGAAGATGGGAGATATATTGCTTCTAATATACAGAAGTGATCAGAGATCTCGAAAGTTTCAGTACTTGAGCTTGCGTATGTGGGGAAGTGCTGCTGATGCCATGCCTTACTGCAGCTCGGTCGGCACAACCTCTTTCTTACTTGTCTCCAACTTGGATCCAAGCCCCAACTGTGTGGAGATACAGGGGAGGAGAGGTGGGCTTGCAGCCTCAGCCCGGAGAGACACGCAGCTGGGGGCTGCCAGCATCACTAACAGATCTGCAACTGCAGAGGTCTTGCTTTCGCTTCAGATGTCCTTTCCCTCTCCCTGGACAGGTCAGATATCGGACTGTAATCCTCTCCTGCCACATGTGAGAGGTGTGGGGAGAGAGAAGTCGTTGCCAGCGCTTTTCTCCAAGTCCTCTTAAGGGGATAAAAGGAATGGCCTTGAATGCCATCTGTACAGTGGGAGGGAAGGTCTGTGTGTCAGGATTTGGGTGCAGCAGCAGGACTGTGTACGGAGTTCGGGCCCAGAATGGCAAGGACAGCTGTCGGCCGGGACTGAGGGACACCGGCGGGCGATGCTGGGAAGTTTTGGTCAGGTGCTTCTGTCATCTCCTGGGGCATTCTCTCTTCTAGTCTTTCCTTGTCAGAGGAAAGGGACTTGTCAGAGACGTGAAAACATAGCCATGGATAGCCTAACACATCCTATTGTATTTCTTCATCTCTGTCACATACTAATATTAAAATTGCAAACTTCTAAACCCAAGCAATGTTCAGAAGTCCCCTGGTGGTTACATATTGAAATTGCGGTGATGAATGAAGGAACTTAACTAAAGCACACTCTCCCTGGGGTGCCTGCCTTCAGGGGGGTGTGAGTTGTTTCCACGTTTGTATTGATTTTAGGAGTGGTATCCAGATGCGGTGCCTCAGTTTGAGAAAACTCCAGGTAAATTTTTTTCTGAAAGCACTCAACTTTAGATCCTGCTTTGGAAGGATGAAGAAACAATTAGTACAGATGCGTTTTTTCTAATTGGTGAAGTTGGGGCCCTAATCGGTGACGTTGGGGCCATGCCCTTTCTAACAGGTCTGGTGTTTTTAGTTTTTAAGTGACAATTTTTTTCGCTGGCACACGAGGGGAAGTTTGCACTTGTGTAGAGTGTGGTGACATTGCCCTCACTGAGCACCTTTCGTGCAGAGGCCTCCAAAGACGTTCTGAGCATTAAGCTGTGCTTTACCTCTGTGTGAAGTGTGTTAGGATACATCTATTAAACCAATAAGACTTGTGAAATGGAGTGACTTGCCTATGGCAGCACAAGAAAGCTGTGGGAGGGTTAGGAGTGAAACACGAAGGACTTGGCTCCCATTTTCCTTTCCTGTTTTTACATTGTACTGCCAGCTCTCAGTTTATCAAGAATTAATAAGTAATAACCCATGATTAAAAAGGGCTGACACTCTTTCTGTCATGAGATGTTTCTCTGTCTTTCAGCATCGTGCAGAACTCAGCAGGGCTACACCTTTTGAGTTTTACTTAAACGGCGTTACTCAATATTTAATGCTGAAATAGAAACATGTAATTCACAGCTGCAGGCGACCTGTCAGCTGCGTTGGGATGTTTGTCAGCTGCAAGGGAGGGTGAGGTAGCAAGACTTTTTTATGCTGTGAAAATTGAAAATTTTCAACAACTTTTTCATTTAATTTCTTGCTACATTTCACACTGTACGCACAGCTGACATGGTAATCCTTAAACTGGTCCTAAATTACATTTTAAAATAGAGATCAGTTAATTATAGCAATCTGAGTATTTGTAATAGGTTATAGAGGGAATTTCTCCAGACACGTGTTTCTCTTGAATTTCAGATAAACTAGTGGATGTATTCATAATTATCCATGTGACAGCAAAAAGTAAATCAAATGAGAATTACGGACAAACCTATGCAGACTGCTTTGGATGAGAGCAGATAGTCACAGCTTAGCATCTCTGGCTCTTCTGTTTGGAGAGTGCTAGAGGGAGCTCTAACCCCTCCATCAGAGGAACTGGCTGTGAGTGGTGCATCTGCCTGGTTTGGTCTGTGGAAGGAAGCGGTGAATTCTCTTGATGTTTAATTTTATTTTGTATCAGAAGGTTGCATATGTTTTTTCCAGGCATGATCCCAAATTGCTTTTCCTAGATGAGAAGATGCAAATAGTGTGTTTTCGAGTAGACTAATACTAGGCTTAATACAGGCTATTGTGAGCTGACTGAAAATACAGGAAACAAGTGAAAGGTACTATATTCCTTTCACAAAGGAGGACAGTCTCTCACAGTAGAAGACCTAATGATATTTAAAAGATAATATATTTAAAACTGTTGGAAGGAAAAGCATGTAGTTGGTTTTGAGATGTTTAGCCAGTTATTATAATAGAAGTTAAAGAAAGGGTTGATGGTGGTTAGTTAAATTTACAATGGGATGCATCAGTGCATGAGGATGGAAGAAATTTCTCACAAGATATGCTCCACACAGATTATGTTCTTGATATGACAGAAAAGTAACTCTCAGAAGTGGGATTAAAAGAGGAAAAAAAACCCACAAACTTAGCCTGTATTTGTAGAAAGGGAAGTGCAGGTAGGTTGATTAACTATTTTCACTGTTTATTAATCTCATTAATAGGAACAGTGGAATCATGCCTTTGAGTGAAAGAACAATATGTGGAAAATACGGTATGTTGAAGGACCAAGTGAGGCCAGCAATCCTGTTCTGCCACAGTTTACTGTGGTTTTTATATTGCTTATATGTTATATTCAAACAATGCTACTTTGATTAAGTCTACTCTAGGGAGCGGGGTACTGGAAGATTCCTTCCCTCTGTTAGTTTGAGGGGTTTTTTCCCTGGCAGCTGAGCACTGAGTCGAGGAGGAATCCCTAGTGCGATAGTCTGTGATCTGTGCTTTTGGGTTGTGCGATTTGAGTATCAGCTGGCAGGGAGAAGGTCTGGTCAGCTGTGGAACTGGACATGCCTTCCTGAAGCACTGTTATTGTCAGAGCTGGTTGCCTGTTGTTGCAGAAGATGCTGTTTCTTGCCTTTCTTTTGTTATGTTCTTTCACGTATCAATAACATTTGCCATAACCCACCCTAATGCAAGTTTTGAAGATAGAGAATTCATTAGAGAATGTCCTTAGCTTGTATTTTTGGAGTCTGTTCCTCAGATCATTAATCTCTTGCCAGGCACCAATAAAAGAATGGACCACCACAACTTAAGATACAAATTAATAGAAAACTTTAAGTTAGGATGGACCTTTGGAGTTGGACTACCTATTCTGTGGAGGATTACCTTTACAGTCAGCTCATTTTGCTTGGGACCTTGTCTACTTGCGTTTTGAAAATCTCCTTCTTGATGTCCAGAGTTTCGCTTGCTACAGCTTGTGCCTGTTGCTTCTCTTCTTATTTTTATGTACTTCTGAAAAGACTCTGTCTCACTTTCCTTTGTAACCTCCCTTGAAGTAGTGGAAGACTAGTAGATAGCACCCAGTCTTCTCCAGGCCAAATACATACAGTTTCCCTAGCAAACCTGGTGGTCCTTGATGGGAATCACCCCAGTTTGCCAGCAAGGTAACATTTGCCTGCAAGGTTAGCGGAGCAGCTCATCTCAAGAAGATTAGTGGGTGAGAGTTATGGGATTCTCTTGTAGGGGTTATGGGAGGCTACAAGGTAAATCTGTCAAGTCCAGCTTTGACCTGACACTGTGCAAGAGTATTTAATGGACTTTTCCTCTTACAGCTGCCTCTGTGGTGTCTGCTAACAGCAGTAGTATTGGTATCAGTCAGTGTGAGCTGATGAGGTGTCCTCTTCTAGATCTAGCTGTACTGGTAGAAAAGAATACCACGCAGCCTTCGTCTGGCTGCTGCAGGTTGCTGCCCTCCAGGATCTGTCAGCAAAACTGCAAACCTGCTTTCAGTTAAGATGAGGTGTTTTAGCTTAGACAGTTTAAATAGCAGGTCTTTGCTAACAAGCTTATTTTGAGTGAAGTAGGTTAGGGAGCGAGTGCTCGTGTAGCCAACTCTGCCAGCAAATCTAAGAAGTACGTTTGCAGTGGGAGCAATGCACGTCTGTGAATCTTGCGGTTCTTCAGAACGCTGCTGCTTTTTGTTCATTGCATCTCTCTGGCACATCTGGAAATATGTAGTGCTCCTGTAGCTGGGAAATGGTGCTTGATATCCAGCAAGTGTATTCATGACTTCAGTGCGGAATCACTCCCTTTGCCTTGGCCAGGTAGTTTAATGCTCATATGCCCTCTTTGTTGTTGGTAGAAAAATGCCTCTCCAATGAGAAAACTCATGGAAAATTATACTGGGTAAGCTATCTTGGAGGGCTTGTGTTTCATGATGATAAAAGCTTTACATAGACAGAATCGTGGCGTTTTGAAAATCTCAGTAGTGTTATTGAGTGCAGGTAACAGGTCTTTTGGGTTATTCTCCCCCTTTACTTGTGTGTTGTTCCCAGTGGTATAGTTCGGTCATGTTCTGAATCACTGGGGTCCCCCTACCTGTTCCTGGCTGCTTTTCTCTCTGAGTTAAGGGAGTACTTGGAGCAAAAAGAAGATCAACAACAACACCCATAAAGAGTGGCTTCACTCAGGCAGTATATCATGCTTGGGTGTTTTAAAAACAGAAGCAACTGTTCCAGAAAACTATGAAACTGCTGCTTGGAGCATAGCTTATGCCTTTGCCTACCATAAATGAGCCCTTTGCTGCGACTGGCCATTACCCGATGACTCTAGTAGACAGGTTCTCCAAGTTGATAATGTGCATATTCCTTCCCTCCATTAACAGTAATAACATGTAATGGTCCCAGCAGTTCAACTCCAGTTCTGGTAGCCATGCCAAGGAAGAAAGCATTTCCTTTGATGAGTTCCACTGGAAGTGATTTGTGGTTACTGGAGGATCTGCTTTGAAATTTGTGTGTGATCACTTTACAACTAATAAAAGGTGTGCTTCAAAATCTAGCTCTTTAAGAGTGAAGGTGTCTGCCCTCCCCCCCCCCATATATCTAGATATGCATTTGGTCAGGGATCGTAGTTTGGGAAAGTAACATATGCCAGTGCTGTGCTGATGCAAGCAGATTTCTCATCAGTGCTTGTTATTTGCAAAGACAACTTGCAGATAAGGGAGGAGGAGGAGAGGGACTCCCAATTCACATCCGTTGCTGGCATCAGAGAAATTTTATTTTGGAGGTTTTTGCCAACACTTAAAATCTAGATGGGAGACCTATATCAAAGGAAAGTTTACAGTAAGAGCTACGAGATTCCAGACAATTAAACTTTATTAGCCTGCCTGAAACATTAAGTATTAGCTTAAAAGAATAGGTTTTTAATCTCCTCTCCCGGTTGCTGTTTACTGTGTAGCAGTGTGGGAGGGGAGCAGCTTCCCCAGCAAGGTGTTATTGCTGCTCTTTGTATAGCCGGTGTGCAAGTGCCCGTGGCTCAGTCATGCCTCCCCAGTCCCTGCAGAGACTCGGGATGTTACTCCTCTGGTGTCTGCAGCTTTCTCTGGCCCTAAACCAAAACAGCCTTCTCCTTTTCCTCTATGTCTGAGGTAATATCCTTGGCCAGGTGCCCTCCAGGCTGACACCGTATCATAGGTACTTAGATGGTACCTCTGAAAACTATTGGCCCCCCAGGATTTCAGAAAGTGCAGCAGGTTGGGCTGCTGTGTCCAGCATAATTCCAGTGATCTTTCATCTAGATGTATCCTTTCTTATCAAAGTTTTTCTGCAGTGTGATTAGAAACCAGATGTGGACAAGCAGCTAAAAGCCCCAGACAAGCAAAACTGCTAGTTCCTTGGCTATCTAGGGGACTGTTAATTTCAGTGTGAGCGTGTACTTTGAATTTTCTTTCAAAAATAAATAGTAAAGATGCTGTGGTTTCTTTCATGGTGCTTTCTTTTTGACTCTCAGATGTGATTGATGATCATCTGGTTCTGGGTTATGTTCGTTTTTCAGAATGTTTCAGTGAGCTTTGCAGCGTGGAAACTAATTCAGTACTGAGTGAGTAAGTCCATATATGTGCTAAACCCATGGTTAACCTCACAGAGACTGTTATGTGAGATGGAGGCGGACAGAAATGGGTAGATTCTAAACTGAGCTTTTAAAATAAAAGTAAATGGAGTGAGTTGTTTAATGACCTAGCATTGTAGCTTTGCTGTCAAGTCAAACACTGGAAAAGCAGGTTTATCCTGCAAAGGAGAAAAATGAGGAGCCGGCTACCCTTCTCATGTCTTTCAGGTGAGATCCTACTCTCTATGGTGAGACATTCCCTTGCCACCCCCCAGCTATCAACGCAAAAGAGCTCTTTAATAGGAAATTGCCAGTAAGAAGCTGCAAAGGACTTCTTCCCTCTTTGCTTAGCCTTGGCAGACTGGGAATCGGTTCTGCAGCATTTGATAGTTGCAAGCCTAAAAAGGAAGAAGCCAGCTATAGAAATTGAACCTGTACTCTCTTAATTGTGCTGTTACTGCCTTTAGGCCACGCAAACGGCCCTATTTCAACGGGGTTCTCAAATACTAGCTCTGCCCCTTAGCATGGAGGCCTGGCATACGTTCTCAGCTCCCTTTCACCATTTTTTTTCCATTGCTGCATTGGAGTGGTACTGACCAGTACTTCATCCTGGGCAGCAGCAAGCAGTTCCATGGCCACCCAAGTGGCTTTGGAAAAGCCAGCCGTGCTGGGGTTCTCTGGCTAAGAGCAGCTTTACAGGCATCAAACCGAATCGTCTCGCTGCCACACTGGTACTTTTTAATCCCTCTGCTTTTCCCACACAGCTTCTAACATGCGCCAAAATTCCTGAGCTTTGCACCTCCGCTGAAACTAGTTTCATGTCTGCATTCACTATTGTGGGTATTTTTAATGTGGTTAAATCTGGAAGAATATTCAGAATACAGAGGCAAGTGTGGCTTTGCTCTCCTTGTGAAGTTCCTGTCTCCCTCCTGCCCTGCGCTCTGGACATACACCTCCGTGGTTCTTTTCTTTGTCATCCCATTGCTTGGTTTTTTTCCCCAGTGTCTTTTATCTTGTGAGTAAAGTTTGAACAGTACGCAGAAAGTTAACTGCCTGGAGTCTTTTAAATATAAGTAACACGCACCCAGTAATAAGCTGTCGGTTGTTTTTTTGCTGCCTGCAAAGAAACATAAACACAGCGCTCATTTCTGGCAGGTTTTTACTGTCAGAGTTTCTCCTATTATATTTATCTTACAATTTGCCAGGGGGTGAAGTTATTAAGTTTTAGCAGCAGCCATCGATCAAGTTCACAAGTTAACACGATAAAGGCTCTGTGCCGCTCCGATCCGGGAAAATGATGATCCTCACTCGGTAATTAACTAAATGAGAAAGTTAAATCTTACTTGAGAGCTGGGAGAGATGAAAGAGAGGTGTTTGTCAGTTTCTCAGTGGAAATTAGAAGCAGTTTTCTGCAATTCCCTAAGCTGCTGCTCTGTCATATTTTACATAAGCACTGGGAAAACGTCTTGTAATTAGTGCTGTCATGGAGGATTTTTTTTGCTGAAGGATGTTGGAATAATTCATTAGATTATCAAGAAAGGCTTGTGTCCTGAAATGATTAGCACAGTGAAATTTAAACCATTAACGATAACAAGTTTAGAGCTTGCTGCAGTGCAGAGGCACCCGGGGTATGTCTGTGCCTATTTCAATCATTTCTTATAATTAAACATTATGTCCTCTTTTTTCCTCCCCTTCACTAAGACCCATCCAAAATTCCTGTTAAGGTGGCTCTGTCTAGATCAGTGACTTAACCATGGCTGGCGGTGCAAGCCGTTGGAGGTGAAATGCTGCAGTCGCAGATAAGCAGTAGAAGACATCTCTGGGTGTCAGAGCTGGTAGTCCCAGTGAGTCCGGGAAAGAGGGGAGAAGCTGTCCATGACCTGTGGGTACTGACATTTCGAAGGGAAGTCCCTTCCTTTTGTACAGAGAGAAACTCTGAAAAATTTGCAGTGGTGGTCTAAGCTCTCAGGCTTTTCGGAGCTCCAACATGAAGATTTCTTGAAGGTTCAGAAGGTTCCAAACCTTGCTGGGATCATTTAAGCCATTCTCGTTATTCTCGGAGACAGCTTCTCTTTTTCTTTGACTCCAAGAGATGTCTTTACATCTTAAGAAACATATAATCTGAATTCATCCACCCTGTGGAAAGTGCCTTAACAAAGTCCTTTTCAATGATAAGAGGACATGATGTGGGGTTTTTTAAACATATAAAAGTTGCGACCACTCACATGGGTGGGGAAACACTATACCTATACTAGAATCAGAGACCTGTGATTGTGTTTGATTTTTCTGTGCTTTAGGAGGCTCTCAGTTGCCTGTACTGAACAAAAACAAAAGTAACCTTGGTTGTCATATATGGGTTACAGCTGTGATAGACCATGGCTGTTTAGTTTTATATGCAGAGCAGTAGAATTATCCAGGCTTTATTTATCTGTGTTGAAATATTGCACCTTCCTGTAGTTGCAAGCCATTATTTAGATTAAAGTCCTTTCATATATTAGTCCTCTTCTACTTCACTGGGCATACAAATGTGCTTTGTGTTAAATGTAGCCATTTGAAGAAATGGTCTTGTAATTATGGGCTGCAATGGAGCATAGTACGTAGATCCCTGAGCTAGTACCAACCTGAGGCACTCAATCCCCTGGGTTTCCTGGCACAGCTTCCTGGCTCAGGCACACCCTTGTAGGAGGACATCTCTACTGTTCCTGCAGAGGAGGAGTTGTGCCCCTCAGCCCTCACTTACAGGGGTTTGTCGAAAGGGAGTCAGAAAAGCTTTATCTGTTCCGAGTTAGTAGTTTGCTCTGGTACACTCAAGCTTCCTCCCAGGTGATGGACTACCAGTTGTCGTGGGTTTGGCCAAATTGGCCAATGACTGATGACAGATGCTCCCCCCAGCCTCTCATACATGGAGAGGAGGAGGAGAGATAAAGAGATTTACGAGTTTAGAAGAAACTAAACCTCTTTAATGAAATATTAATAATAAAATGAAAAGGAAAATAATGCAATAGATACAGTATGTACAAAACCGTATTAAGCTCCCAGGATGACATCACCGGCAGGCACAGTGGACTGGACTCGGCAATGGGTGGGAACTGGATTCCAGAGCTGGAGTCAGGAACACATGGATAGGGATCAAAGACAGATGAACAGGCACGGTTCTCCTTGGACGTCAGCCATTGAAGAAAAAAGAGCCTGAGCATTTGATCCCTCAGCTTTTATACTGAGCATGGGGCAGATGGGATGGAACACCCCTGTGGTCAATTTTGGGTCACCTGTCCTGTCTACTCCTCCCTGCAGGTGGGATCCCTCTACGCTTTTCTGTTTCCAATGGGGCAAATAATGAAATTAGCTGACCTTGGTTGTTATAGCAAAAAGTATAAGCAAGAGCCTCTCTGCGTACCATTCCTTGGCACTGCCTGTAAACATTGGTCTTACCACTCTGACAGTGAGCCGTTTTTGGCTCAACATGCTGTTAATTTCAGAGAGTTAGAGGCCTAGCTAAGAAATAAAATTACTGAACAGAAAGTTGGTTCTCCAGGACCAGTGCTTAACCAGGACACCAGTGTTTATTCTTCTTTGCCACTTTTGGAAGTGAAGTTTATACAAAGCATGACCGTATACAGTGCATTTGGATGGATATTTACCCTGGCAGTATGAATGGCATGTGGGACAGTTCTTTCTTTTTCAGGTGAGACCTGGTTATTGTACCCAGAGAGCGAGGGAAGAGGTTGTAGATGATTACGTGCTCCAGGAAGTACTTGCTGATACTGTTCTGAGACAGTTTGTCGTGAACTTGAGGCAGTCGATCAGAGGGGTTGAGTCATTAGGGTTTCTCAGGAAGCCAAATCAATTCTTTTACTGATAGTAACCACCCTCCCCCCCAACACTTTAATAATACAGATGCTTGATGTTGTTGGCTTTTTTTAATAACAGGCCTTTTTCACTGAACTCCCAGTGGATTTTTAGGAATCTTCAGATTGAAATTCTGGAATTTTGTTCTAAACTGTAGCTACAGACAGTCTGAGGGAGGCATGTAAGCATGTATTGTGATTGAGTGATTTGGGAGCCCTGTGAATTCATCTGTCTCTGCTCTGCAGAACTGGTGTGTTTGTGGCTTGCCCTGTCCTCCTGGTCCCCTGCTTGCATAGACCACAGCACCTGCTGGGCACACCACGGCTACCTCTGGGCTTGTCCTCACTCCTTTTGATGGGAAACCAGAGCAGGCAAGGGTGCAGACCAGGTGTCGACATTGTCAGACTGCAGCCCAAGTATGCGCGTAAACCTAAACAATACAGTGTTCCCCTGTCTGCTAATTTGGACATAAACACTGTAATACGTATAGTGCTTTTCTTAGCAGACCCGCTATGTAAGCCTGGAGTTTGACTTCCAGAACTGTTACAAGCGTTGGTCAATGGACTCTTTAATTTACGCATTATTGCCACCCAAGAGGCCTGTATTCAGTTGGGTTATCCAGGCAAAATGGGTTGCTTTGTGCCATCTAACCCATCTGTTTGAACACACATAAACCATTACTTGGTTTTGCAGATGTTGCAGCTTCTGTTTGATACCCCAAACCGGTGTTTTAGAGGTAACTGGGGAGCTGAAGGCTGCTGGGAGAAGGGTGCTCAGGAGGCAAGGAATGGCTGGAACATGATGGCACCCCACGAAAGGAGTTGCTCTTTTTGTGGGCTTTGCACATCGGCTGTCTGCTCCGCTCCAGCTCAAATTTGACAGTCTCTCAAATTAAAAGGCAGAAGTAAAGGTTTTGTAAAAATGCTTTGCAGAGACAAAGCACAGGAAACAAAATGAGAAATGAAATGAGATCAAGCTTGTAGAATACAACATCTCTCCGCTGTCTTAATCCAGCAGTTTTACAGGGATGTCTGTTTTGCAGGCAGTTTAACTGCAGGAAAAATGACCAGGATCCCTTAAGACCGATGTTCAGTGCAGTCCATTGGTAATTATTTTTTGCCAGGCTGTTGCCTACTGTAGACTTTGCTAGAGTAACTCCAGCCTTTCACACCTAGGATTTCAAGCGCACAGTCCCTTTAGAGATTTCTCTGTATAAAAAGTTGGCCCAAGAGAGAATATTTCTTTCCCTGTGCCCAGTAACCAGGTCTGTGAGTCACCTGCGGTCAGTGCTCTCCATGGGGTGACCAAATGAAATAGCGTAGCTCAGTCATAGCCCTTGTCTTGCATGATCCTACTGGACACACACAGAAATTCACAGGGAGGACTGGGGATCAAAGTAGGGTTGAAAACACTGAGATGCAGAATTGAGCACTGATGATGTGATCTCCATGTTCTGTCTTCTCAGAGAAACTGAAGTCAAACCATGATTCAGAAATAGAAGAAACCACTTGCTAGAAATGAGAGATAATTACTGTCTTTTTCTGCACTCTGTCCAGCTTTGCTGGAAATGCTGAAAAGAGTATTTAGGTGGATTTTCTTTAGAAAATGAAATGTAAATGGTGATAACGTGAGTAAATTTTCAAACTACAAGCTTTTTGGTGTTTCAGACTCTGGATTGCTGTCAGGGTTGGGGAGTGTATTGAAATACAAGAATTATTTACTCCTGAGAAATGAGGAATTCCTGCATTCTAAACCCAGTTTTGGTAACCAGGTTTTGTGGTGTCTAAATAACCCACTGTTTTGGCACTTGCTGAAAAAAGGCTTTTTTGGTTGTTTTTTCTTTTCCTGTAAAATCAGTTAATCCATGGATTTCTTTTAGATAGATATCATTAGATATCTTGGCAGAGAGATTTAGGTGCTAGTTTTTTCACTTAAAGTCAATAAAGTTTCCTGGGGTTGATGCCTGGAATTATCGTTGTAGAACAGAAATGTGGCATCCCTACATTAATGTTTTATATTTTTTGGCATGTGCAATTTGTTTCTAATTGCTTGATAATTAATAAAGCATTTCATAAATAAAAATGATGTAATAATATGGACTGTTTTTATAACGATGTCTGATGTTAAACCATTGCAATGAAAGAGCGAAAATCACTTGTCTTCAGCATTTAATACAAACTATTTGACCACTATGGGAAAAAAATAATTTCCCAGCAAACAGTTAATCTTACTTGGACAAAGGATATTCTTGCAATGCAAAATGTGCACTATTTTTCAAGTTAAATTATTTAGAAACCAGAAATTATATCTTGCTATCAAGTAGTAAATTGAAATGTCAGTGTTTTGTTTTGTCCCTGAAACTCTTCTTTGAGCTGAGTCCTTCTCACAAGGTATTAACAGTGCTCAGAAAGTTAAAAATCTCGTATTCTGTGAAAGAAGTATGTGCCAGATGTCAGGGTGTGTTTCAGCTGGCTTTGCTCTCAAGGTACAATCTTATACTCAAAAGAAGTACTATCAATTTTTTTTTTCTCATCCATTTAATGTATTTCTTATGAATTTTAGCAGCAGTCCAATCCTTAGAAAAAAAAAACCAAACCAGAATGCAAATGCAGTTTTCTACTGGCGCATTGAAGTAACTGGTAACTGTAGGTTTGGAATCCAAATGCATTTTACTGTCTGCAAGATGTAAATAAAATTGTGTTTGGGTTAAATTGCCACTCATGGTTTCCCATCTAACCGGAGCCCTTTGTGTGCAGCTCTGGCATGACTCGCTGCACTGTCCTGCAGGGGTTACAGCTGACAGTGGCTGCGCTCCGACTGACACCACCAAACGGGATACATGGCCTCAGCCAACTTTATGTATCAGAGTGCTTTTTTCTTCTGCTTTTTTTCCCCCAAAAAATCATAAGAACTTGAGCTTCTTTCCATATGGGTGATTTGAGTTTTTCTCTCCTTCCTGTTTACAGACAAAACTTGCCAATGGCACTTCCAGTATGATTGTGCCCAAGCAAAGAAAACTGTCTGCGAGCTATGAGAAGGAGAAGGAACTCTGCGTCAAGTATTTTGAACAGTGGTCCGAGTCTGACCAGGTGGAGTTTGTGGAGCACCTCATCTCCCAGATGTGTCACTACCAGCACGGACATATAAACTCATACCTCAAACCCATGTTACAGCGGGACTTCATCACTGCACTGCCAGGTATTTCTGCAGGTGGAGGGAGCTTGCTGCTCCATCTTGGCTTTCAGAAAACTATTCTGCTCTCGCCTACCCTCTGGAGAGGTCTCTTCCAGGGTCAGTTTGCAAAATAGAGGATAGCTTTTGAAAGAAAAGCCCCATACCAGTTTGAGACGTAGTGATATTTTATTTTGTATTCCTGCTGTCTCTCAAGGCATGATCTAACTAACTTTTTGTCAGAGTTAAGTTTAGGTTGATGGTTGGACTACGTGATCTGAAAGGTCCCTTCCAACCTAGGCAGTTCTGTGATTCTATGTAATACCAACGTGGTTTGGTTAGGAGTAAATGAAAGCTCATATATGTATCGTAAGGACAATCATTGCAAGCCACAGGGCAGGTAGTTGTACTCATAATGCCCACAACAATGCATGAATAACAAACATTTTTAAAATTAAAACTACTACTCTTTTTTCGTTGCTCAGCTGAGGTTTCCTCTTTTCCTAGTTAGATTTTTTTTCTCTCTCTTTCCTAGTAAAATACCTTCCTGAAGCCATCACTTCATGTGTTTATTGCTAATAGAGAACGGAGGACATAAGATTAAAGGATGGAAATGTACTGGTTTTTGCACCTCTGTAGTGCTTTGCATTGAGAATATTATCCCAGCTGTTCTGAGATGTGGCTCTTAGTGCATCTCACAGAAGGTACACATAAAGTAGTGTATGTGCAGTTTTGTATTGGCCCAGTCTTACAGATGGGAAAACTGAGGCAGTGGGAGATCGAATATATACACAGCAATAGAGTTTCAGAACCAGACAGAAATTCCTGGCTCTTTGGTCTTTTTTTCAGACCAGTAGATCGTACCTCTGTGGATAAATAGATAGACAATTAATAGATTAGCATTCCCATGGCATAGTTCCTTAGTTTCAGATGGACCTGAGCAAGAGATGCTCCAGGTGCTCCCTAAATAGCTAGTTGAAGAGAGGAGTTTCTTGCCAAACACTTGTTCTGTTAATGCCTTTGGAGAAATTATGAACCCTGACAACTTGTTCGATCCAGTCATTTGATCATTCTTCAGAAGGGATTTCTCAACATAAAATTTCTGTTCTAGGGTTTAAAGATGGAAAAAAGCATGTTCAACTGCAAATTGTACAAAGCATAAAGGCACTGCAGGAGTTTTGCTATGAAGTTAAATACGTAGACTCACTGGATTTTTAAGCTCATTGTGCCCAGTAATCAAATGGCTGTTGTAGCATTAAAAAAAAAAATCTTAGTTATGCTAAGTACCTGCTTTATGTTGGTTTTTAGTAGTCCAGTGGCAATAATCTCGTGTACTTAGAGCAGCATTATAACTTGTGGAGCTGTTCTGTTTCAAAAAAACAGAGTATTTTGCAAGTGCATTGGTTTCCCCACTTTTAAAGTGGAAGTATACATATAGTTACACAATTTTTCCAGGTCTTTCTCCACAAAACTCCATCAAAACTCCATCAGGAACTTCTTTGCCTTGAGGGTGGCAGAGCCCTGGCACAGGCTGCCCAGGGAGGTGGTGGAGTCTCCGTCTCTGGAGACATTCAAACCCCGCCTGGACGCGTTCCTGTGCCCCCTGCTCTAAGGTGGCCCTGCTCTGGCAGGGGGTTGGACTAGATGATCTCCAGAGGTCCCTTCCAACCCTATGATTCTGTGATTCTGTAAACCAAACCAACACATCTCGTTTGCACTTGCCTAATTTCGTCCTAGAGGTCTCTTTCTGAACATTTTGGCAAATGTTACAAATATTTTCAGAGGCACTCAGAATTTCCTAGCCATGCTGTATCTGTTAGTGTTTTTTTCAGTTACCCAGGAAGCAGCTAATTTTACTTTCTCGGAATGCAGAACAGATAGAAATCATATCTGAGTATATGAATAGTTGTGGGAACTGTGTGCTTAAATAATGTATGTGCATCGATTTGCATATTTGCAAAGTGCTAATGTCCTAGTGAATATAGCTCTAAGGGAGAAAATTAATGGCAAGGAATTACACTGGTGCTGGCTCTGTAGTATGTGCAGGGTGTCCTGAGTATAGGCAGGCTTCTAATGAGCAGAATGGGAAAGAGCGAGGTAAGAAACTGTCTAGGAAAGAGTGATGAACCTAAAATTTCAAATTAAGTCACATAATCAAAAAAACCCTGAACCCTTTGTATTTTTTAGCTTTCTGAAATTCTCAAGTGTTCAGTATTCTGGTTTCATTTTTACTCCTTCATTCTCTCTCCTGCTCTCCTCCCTCGAGTAAATAAACAATATAGCTACTTTAAAATCATGAGGCATTTTATCTCTGTCCTCCTAGCACTGTCCCAAAGAATGACCAGAATTAAAGGTAGTTTTAGATCATGAGCACACTTTACTAATACAGAGTAAAATTGGCTCAGAATATTTTTCCCAGTACTTTGGACAGAATTAAGGTTTTTTGAAAAATGCAGCTTAACTGTGTACTTAACAAACTTTGTTCTGTTTCTGAAAAATAAGGTCTCTGCTTAGCATTTCCAAGCTGTTTAACATTTTTTATGAGGAAAGTCATTTTTAAAAGGGTTTCATGTGTGAAATAACTGAAACATTCTTGTTGGTATGGAGGACTGAAGGGCTAATCGTGTTTCACATCGATTTAGCAAAAACTTTTGTGAGCAGAGATTTCTCTTTTTTAGAGAAGCGATGCTTTGTAAGACATATGTCTCTGAGTTGTGCTGTTCCAAAGAAACATAATAATAAAATAGAGTTTGCAGCCAGGCCAAAATAGCTCTGTCCTTCTGCTTACCATAACTGTGAGAAGAAGAGTCCAAAACATTAGTTATTCCTTCAATGCGAAGGGTGTAGGCAGAGGGTGGCTTATGGTAATGGAAGTAGTTACAATACCTCATTGCAGCAAGATCTAAATTTGCAAACACTTTTTTTTCTTTCTTTAAAGAATTTTATATAGTGATTGTATATATCTTTTCAGATTAAATACATAATAAAGGCTGCTGATGCTTTTATTTTGCAGGTTGACATCTAATTTTGCATCTATAAAGATAAGAAATGTCAGGCCTCTTTCTGCACTCTCTGGTTGTGCGTGGTGTCATTCACATGCTTTTTCTGTGTATGAGTGGAAGCATAAAATGTTGGGCAGAATGTCTCACCCAAAGTGTATTATAATTTTAGGGTGTTTGAAAGGAGCGAGAGGCAGCATGCTGGCTTTTCTCGTTTTCATGCACTGGGAGATAGTTTTGAGATCTTTCGGTTAACAAAAACAAAGCTTGTGTCTTTTGTGTCTCATGAACTCTGATCAGAATCAGCTGATTGCACCCCGTTTGGGTTTGCAGAAGTACGGACATGTGACTGTAAAAATGCACTTGCCGCTTTTCCTCTCCCTGTCACAAGCAAGGCCTGGTCTTTGAGGCTGTTGTTTTAAAAGCAAGAAAAGATGTATTTAACTCTGTCCCAAATGTGAACCAGAGGGAAGATGCATGAAATGCCAATCTGCCATGCTTCCTTTTCGGTTGGTTTGAACGTTGTGCCTGAGGGATGATGGGGTCTAAACTACAACTTTCACAAAGGCTCTGAAATTTGACTGGTGAAGTGAGATAATCTCTTGATGGTGTGTCTCACTTGTGGATTAAACAGCCTCCAACAGAAGCTGTGTTTGTGCAACATCTCATTTAAAAGGCATCTTATTTTCCTGAAGTCTTGCTGGTGATTAAATTTGAGTGATTAAAGGCACATTTTTACTGGGTACATCCATCCAGTTAAGAAACATGGCATAACCTTCCCTGGCCCCCAGCTACACAGCCTTTGCATGGGGCTGCTTGGTGCTAACCAGACAATTGCTTTACGTTTCACTCCAGCCATGTTAAAAGAAAGCCAGTCCTGGTATTCACACTGGAAAATATTTGCACATTGTACCATTTTTGGTGCATGTTTTTCCTCCACCCACTAAAATAAATGAAACTAGCAAACCTGCTTCACTTTCTCCTTACACAGTCTCGCCTTCCCTCTTCACTTTCCCTGTGCATCTGCATATCCTTCCCTCCCCCATGTCTAAAGGTACCACTACCCTTCAGGGCACACATTGGGAATATATATTTTTTTCTTCATTACGTTTAAAAGCTACTGCTTTAGCAAAAACAGCTTTTGAGCCGTTGGAACATGAGAACAGCTGTAGCAGTGAGATGAGAAATGGTCCTAATATAGAGAGATTTTGGGGGCTGCGTCGCTGAGTTGGAAATGCCATCCATAGAATATCCCCCTAGTGCTAAAACCCATCGAAATAGATTGGAATGACTTCTTGGATTCTTTATTATTTTTAATGACTTGTTGTGTTATATCCAAAGGAAGTTGGAGAACGCTGTTCACTCCTGAACTTCGCTGCAAATGCTCTTCTGTGCATTTGGTCCAGCTCAGCATGCAGAAGAGTAGATGGAAAGAGAGGGTATCTTTGTACTATCAAGGGATCAAGGGGAGTTGTTTTAAACTCTTTGTCTCCCCAGCAAATAATCCTTTTTTTTTTTTTTATTTCACCCAGCTCGGGGATTGGATCACATTGCTGAGAACATTCTGTCATACCTGGATGCCAAATCGTTGTGTGCTGCTGAGCTGGTGTGCAAGGAGTGGTACCGGGTGACGTCGGATGGCATGCTGTGGAAGAAGCTCATCGAGAGAATGGTCAGGACAGACTCCCTGTGGAGGGGCTTATCAGAGAGGAGAGGATGGTGAGGGAACTGCATCTTCACCTCTTTTGCCCCTGTTCAGGACAGTAGGTGCTGTGTGTTTCAAACCGTGTTTGAAGAGGGTTATTTAGCACCCTGAAACATCATGTTGGTTCCAAACCTAACAGTCACTTAAATCAAAAGTCAAGGGCTGGGGAGTTAGGGCATCATTTGGCTATGCAGGCAGCGTGGGGGCTTTCTCCTCACCTTCCTCATCTGATCACGCTCGTGTCCCGCTGTGGCAGGTGAGATACACAGGCTGAGATTTTTACGCCCAGCTGTCATTCGGTTCAAATTAAGAAGCTGCATACGCCCCAGGGGAACACTAAACCAGTCAGCAGTTCGGAGCAGAAGAGCTTTTTTAGGGGTGGCAGTGGGGCAGCATGTGCTATGAATTAGTTGTTTCCTGATAGGTCTGTTTGTTTTCCTCAGCAGATTTTCACTATTAGATATCTGTTTAATTTTCAAACTGGAAGCTGAGGGTAGGTACCACGGAGAATAGGGGACTTTAGAAATGCAGATAGATTAGTTAATAATCATCTGAAATAGCCTTACTACAATGTGGGTCTCACTCAAGTTTGAAGCTGCTCTGTTAACATTTCATTAGAACTTTCCCTCTCAGGGGTATGTCCTTTAATACATAATTTTCTCTTCCAAGGGTGTCCCTAGGATGTTGGCAGAAAGGAAGCTGTGTATGAATATTTCATAAACAAGATAAAAGTGACAGCTCAGGCATTTTGGTTGCTATTAAAAAGAAAAAGATACAGAGTTGCAAACAAAGAGTCCTATTTTATGGTTAATTTTGTTACACTGTTTGTCTCAGGAAGTAAAGGCTAGTAAATAAAGATTATGAAACATCCCTTAAAAATAAATACTATGTTGATCTGCTTCCAATAGTGTGATGTTTATAAAAAGTGTAAAATAAAGACAGGCTTGACAGTGGTAACTTTTGCATCCATTTTAGTGCCTTGTTCTCTCCAGGACTTCTATTGTCACTCTGTATTGCTGAGGTCACAGTAAGTTCCAAAGAGAAGGTTGAGAGGTTTAATCCCTCCTGTTTCCCAAAGGCAGAGCCGGTTTTCTCTTAAGTCATGCCAGATGTTTGTCTAACTGGTTCTTAAAAACCCTCACTGATGAAGATTCCCCAGGCCATGCCTGGGCAAGCAATTCCACTGTTTCACTAACTTTAGTGTTAGAAAGATATTCCTAAAATCTAGCCTGTCTTCCTAGCTTCCTAGCCTGCCTAGTTCGGGGCATTATGTTTAGCCTACACAGGTACACAGGACAGTTGCTTCTTCTCCTTTTAGCAGTAATCTTTTGCATGTTGGGAGATGATTGTTTCCTACCTATTGGATGGATGCACTAACTAACCATGATCCTGTGCTTCCTTGTCCTCTTGTCATTCTTGATTTTCTTTGTTCAGACCCTCCCCAGTTACTCTACTCCATCCTTGGAGGGTGGTGTAATCAGATGAGTATCTCACCTCTACCAAGGCATCACCAGAGTTTGGTGGTGTGGGAAGCATTGCTTTGCATGCCATATGGAGGACGCTTTATTTTATGCTTTCCAGCAGAATATGTGGTGGTTTTTTTAATCATGGTATAATACTGTTAAAAAACTTGTAATTATCCTTTCAGTGGAAGTTCTACTTAGCCATTATTTCTCATTGTGCGTGCTTATGTTGTTACTAAATGGTGAACTTGGCGCTTGTCCTTATCCAATTAGATTCTGTTTATTGCTTGGTATTTCTCCATTTTGTCAGGAACATTATGAGTTTAATCTTGTCATCCAAAGTGCTTGTAGCTTCTCCTAGCTTTAGGATCATTGGCCAGTTAATAAATGTTCCATTCCCTGTTCCATTCTATGTCATTAATGAAAATGCTCAATAATGACACATCCAGGACAGATTCCATGCAAGATCCCAGTTGCCTGTTTGACAGCGCACCATCAGTAAACTGTGCTTTCTACCTGTTTGTGTGTCCACCCTTAAGCTTTTCCAAGATCATACTTCTCTAAGTCACGAGAATAGCCTGTGAGAAGAAACTAGGTCCGTTTAACATGGTATATTTGGGATTGATCTGTGTTGCCTGTTGTTTGTCACCGTGTCATCTCCTAGGCACTCATCTGATTGACTGTTTGCTCTAGAACACTGCCAGGCTGTCAAAGCTGTCAAAGTTGAGTTGCACGGTCCATCATTCCCTTGGGTCTACCTTCTTCCCTTTTTTTTAAATGCAACAGCTACGTTTGTCTGTTCCCTGTTCTGTGGAACTTTAGCCATTCTCTACGTCTTGTCAGAGGTCGTGGCTGATAGTTCTCAAGTTGCTCCCTCCAGATTTTAGAAATAGCATTAGCACCGATTACTAGTCCTACTGACACATGACATTGCTGAAAACCAGTTGCAGAATCCTGCTTCTCACCTCAAAGGACAGGCACACCCTGTTCCTGCACCTCTGCTTCAGGTTTAGACTGTGTCCTGGAGGTTACCTTGATACAACAGGAGCAAGTTGTGCCCTGTCTTTCAGATTACCCTCTGATTAGCTCTAGGAGATACCGCTACAGGCACGGTGGGGTGGTTGAGAGAGGCAGACAAGAAATATCCAGTGTAATTTCATCTCTATATTTCATATAGAGCTTTATAGCTTGTAATCAAGCCCAGCGCTGTGCATGGCACAAGGAAGTGACTAGCTGAGCAGTTCAGAATGAGAGATGACTGGCCTTATTTGCTTACAGCTCCTCGCTTTGCACATGGGCTGCCCAATTTCACCATTTGCAGCTTGTGGTTTACAACAGAAACACCCAGTTCCGCAGCACGGTAGCCTTCACTGACAGCTTGTCAGGGAACAATAAGGGTTACGCAGATTTAGAGAAATATAAAACAGAAGCCCAAAATCTGGGCATGTTTGTGTCCATCTGAATACTTGATTGAATTGGCCAGTCATCAAAACCTGCAAACAATAGTTCCTTTTATCCCAGAGCCACAGCACAATGGCCACTGGGTTGGCATGGAAATTCCAAGCAATCCTTTAGCTGAATTGTAAACAACTGACTCTACATGCAGCAAAGCAGGGCTTATAGGTAGCAACAAGACCTTGAATTAGGTCAGCTGGTAAAGGTACAAACAATTGACAGCTTTTCAGGCACATAGGCTTGGGTACAGACTTCATAGACCTACCCCAAGTCTTCCAGGATGTGTCCTGGGTATTGTTTGTATCTCCAAAGCGTTTTTTTGTCTCCCTGGGCCAATAATTTTCATTTTCTTGGAGGCACTTGCAGACTGGATCACAGTAAATTGGCAACCATCTAGTTAGCGGTTTGCCTGCATCCATGTGTCCGTTCCTCACGTGTGGTTGTCCCCATATGAGTGGCTGCTGGTCACTGTATTTGAAGACTCAGATGATTGCTCTGTCCAAAGTGGAAAGCACCTTTCTCTCAAGTTGTACCTAAAGTACTTTATTTAAAGAATTATCAGAAATTCCTTTCTTGAGCATTTGTTATTTTGTTGTTTAGTCCTATAGTTTGCTACTGCCTTATAACCTAAAAATTTTGGTGCGTTGCTGCTAGTTCAGGTACTTCAGGGCAGCTAATGTACAGCCTCTCAAATGAGTTTCAAGGTGTACTATATGGAAAGGACAAGAGAGAAATGTGCAAGGAAGTATTGAACAATTAATTATGCCATAATGGAGCAAAGGAGGGAGAAGTGGAGAGCTGGCCCAGTAAAAACTCTGTGCCTCTGATGCCAGGATTACACTCAGAGGCATTTGTGCCTCTCTCCATTTTGTGAGGCATGTTGCCAGGCAGAACAGCAGTTAGTACGCCCATGGTGGGGTTTACTAGCTTCCACACCGTGTTTGGTGGCTTCTTAACTTCAGGATGAGGAATTAAAGTTTTTTACACAGCAGGTAGTGATTGCCATTTACGGATTTTTTTTTGTAGCAAAAATCTAGCTTGGGATATGAGTATTCCAAATCAGTGTTGAAATGAGGGAGGCACCACAGATGAAGTGTTGCTTACCAAAACATAGTGGTGGCAGTAAAATGTCCGTGTACCAAAACTGAAACTGTTCCTGCTAATGCAGATAAAAGCTAGCCTTGAATGCATAGTGAGTTTGAGGGTTCCTTGTCTTCTTTCATTTTTTTTGTACGCTTTATTTGAAAGGTGACCTCTGATATGGGTATGTGTGTTGTGGGCATGAGTAATTCTCACCTCCTATTGAGTTGAATGAGCTCATGTCCGTGATAGGTAATATGTTTCCCTTCCCTAAGTGACTAGGCACAGATTTTTCATGAGTATTTCAGTGTCAAAATGCAACATTGACATATTGCATGGCAAACAATCAAGAAACTACCCCAAGTTACTGAGTAAATAAGGTTTGACTATGGATCTATCTGTGCTTTTCAACAGTGGTTACCCATTTGTAAAATGCAAGGAGGAGCTTTCTCCTAAGTGCTGAAACATGATTTGTGTTCAATGGGAGTGTTCTTTATCTTCCAGGGGACAGTATCTATTTAAAAACAAACCTCCTGATGGGACTGCACCACCCAACTCCTTCTACAGAGCACTTTACCCCAAAATTATACAGGACATAGAGGTAAGAAACAGCTTTCAGGTGTGGTGGTGTTTGGTGGTTGGTTGTTTTTTTTTTAATCTCCCTGACCTATTCATCATGCTGAAATATTCTGAGAATATTTTGTTCAAATGAAATATTTCATTAAATCTGATGTGCCCCTGTTTGTCTGGAGTTTGTAGATCTGGGATAGTTACATAAAGTTCCAGGCTTCGCTGCTCCTTCAGACAGAGAATCAGTTGCATTGTTGAATGAGCTGTTTGCAGAGGGAGTCTTAACACCTTACACGTCAGATGTCACAGCGGCACCGTACCATCTTCATTTTCTCTGTTCCACAGTACTTTGCTCCACCCAGTGCAGATGAGACCTATTAAGATGTTACGGGGAGATATCAGGACCTGAGCCAAGGAGAAAGTGCATTCTAAAGACTGCAGTCCTAAGAGCCAGGGAAACAAGAAGCAACTGAGCATGGCTGCTTTGTATCTAGGATGAGCAAAATGCCATGTTCTGGTAGTTTCCTAATGGCAAACGTGGTGCTCAGGCACTGTTGCGACAAATTTGTATAAGCACTTAGCTAGAGCTCAGCTGAGACTTTCTCTTCAGTTGTTTAGTTGTTGAGTCACAGGGGGTTAAAGGTTGGAGATAGAAAAAAACTTTTAAGTCACTTCTCCCTCACCATTCCCAGTAACACAAACGAGTTTAGCCATGATGTGTTTTCCATGCTTTTGTCCATTTAATTGATTTTATTACGTGTGTTACATCTTCTAGTCTTCTAGAAAGCTGGTGTGTCATTGTCTGGTCCTGATTGCAGGAAAAAGCGTGAAGAAAAGTATCTTCTGTCTTCTCAAATAAGCAAAAAAGGAGGGAGATAGTTCCATGTTTTATTTTTACTTCTCTTTTGTCTCCTATCTCTCCTCAAGACAATAGAGTCAAACTGGCGGTGCGGAAGGCACAGTTTACAGAGGATCCACTGCCGAAGCGAGACAAGCAAAGGGGTTTATTGTTTACAGTATGATGATCAGAAGATAGTAAGTGGCCTACGAGACAATACTATTAAGGTGAGAATGCTCAAAAATGGCACACTGACGGCATGCAATGTCTATGTCACAAATAATAATGTCCTGATTTCAGTGACACCTACTCAATCTCTTGTTAGTAACCTAGCCTTCTCCCACCTCACACCTGTGTAGCATGAATATCTCTCTTACCTGGCAAGAGAGACCCTGTTTTCTTACAGACAGACTTCACTAGCAGAGGTTTTTGTCCGTCAGTAATTACAGGCTGTGTAATTACTGTGCCCTGTACCCTGATGAGAAGAGTAAAACTGATGTTCATAGTAAAGCTGGTAATATCAAAGATGTTAATGTATTGCACCAAAAAGCCTGTAGAAGACCACAGATGCCACTAAAGATGTTCTGACTGCGCTATGGATGATGTGTTGTAGTAAAAACCAGACCAGTCAAACCACTAAGTGATGAAAAGATGAAAAACCTTGCTGAGCTGTCCGGTTTTGAATGTTTGCTATTGTAGATCTGGGATAAGAACACATTGGAATGCAAGCGAATTCTCACTGGGCACACGGGTTCTGTCCTGTGCCTCCAGTACGATGAACGGGTCATCATTACTGGATCTTCGGACTCAACAGTCAGGTGTGTGCTTATGATTTGGAGCTTTCTGTTTGCCTCTAAGATTTTAGCCTTCCAAGCTGCTGAAATGACCTTTTCCTAAATGTGTGCTGTTCAGTCGGTTCCGTGAAGTAGTTCAGCGTATTTGTTCAGGAGTGTACTATCCCTGTTTATCAGATGTCCATGCAAATGGCTGTCAAGGAGAAATGAGAACCTAAGCAAAGGCCAGTCAAGGTCAAGATGACTTAGGAACGCCATCTGGCATTTCACCAACGTTTTGCATGTTTTGATACTCCCTGGTAATGTCTTAAATTCTCTCTGAGAATAACTTTTTAAAAGTTGTTTGAAGTTTTTAAAGCAAGTTTGAAGGTTTAGTCATCCAATGTCACTTAATTTTAACAAAAGATGTATGACTAGATCTCCTGTGACTTTTAATTAAATTTCAGCGTGATGTTTCTTTTCATTCAGTCTTTCTAACCTTGCTTTCCTTCCAATCTCCAGCAAAAGGCTGGGCACCTCAAGTCAGCACTTGTGGTGCATGTTGTGCAAATGTGAAATCCACTAGACATATTACAGGATCTCAGACCTGCAGTGTAAATACAAGCACATATAAGTTAGTGAATTACAATATGAACTTGGACGTGAAGGAGCAAGTCTGTCTTCTCCATGTCGTTATGTATTCTCTTCTTGTCAGAGTGCAATGCCCATGCAGTGAAGTTATAGGCAACAAAAAGCTGTGTCAGTGGCCTTTTCTGAAGCTATTAGCATGTGTTCCTATGGCTGCAAGCTCCTGATGGTTGTCACTGTGCTTGCATGAAAACTACCACTGTTAAGCTAATAACCATTAGATCTAGTTCCTGACATGTGATGCATGCAGTCTTGTATTGCTGCTAGATTTTGGGGTCCTATCAGTAATAGGAATCCATAATTCCTGCCTGGAGACGGTGTGGGAACTGCACTGTGCTAAACAGATCGCAGAAGAGAGGCTGATTTCTGTAACAAGCACTATCCATATCCATATCGGGCCAGGCAGGCCAAATTGCAGACTGGCTACTTGCCCAGAAATACTTTGTTTCCCACTGTACGTATAAATGTTTGTGCAGACCCCAGAGGCGCATAGGATGCATCACTTTTATCCTTGGGTCTCCTCAGGAAGAGGGGCTTCATCCAATAGACAGTACAGATGGGCTCTTAATGCTTCTGAGATCTCAGGGATGCACTTGTCCAAAGAAGTCAGTAGGTCTCCAGCTCCTGTTCAGTTTGGCAACCCTGTCTGCAAACTGCTTGTATGTTAATGGCTCAGGTCTTTAGTCTGTGAGTTTTCCTCCTTTGCATTTTCTAATTGGAATGTAGTTTTCTTTCTCATTTATAGTCCATAAGTTGCTGCATTTCAGTCTCCATAAGATAGAAAATAAGACATTAGAAGTCTTTCTCACATCTTGCCTTTTCTTACTGCTCACCTTATCGGCAGAGGAAGATTTTAACTTCTGCAATGCCTGATGTGCCTGATGATACAGCCGTTTTCTGCTGTCACATACTGTATCTGCAGCACAAGTGTGATAGTGCAAAAAGAAATCTCCTTTTGGAGGGTAAAAGAATTTTGCCAACAGAATAGCCCAAAAGAAACATTTTTAAGCCTTAAAATCTTCATTTCAAGCCCTAGAAGTTCTGTATGAAGGCTTTGTCTAACTTTCATCTTAAATTATCTTTCAGCTGAAGCAGTTGGTTCCACTAACATTAAATTGACATAAATGCTCTGTCTTAATTTGGGTATTCAGCACATTCCTGGAATGTACCTGTGTACCAGATGCACTGCAGGGTAAATGTAATTCATGGTGCAACTTGTGACAATTATTTATATTTGTTTGAAAAGCATTATCTTGTCTTCTGCTTCTGCTTTGAGTTGATAGTCCTGTGAGAGAGGTCAAAAATCAAACCTATCACTGAACTTGCTTCTCCACAGGTCATGATTAAGTAGTCGTTGACTGGAAATGGAGTGTGTGGTAGGCTGACATGACCAGGAAACATCAGTCTTTAAGGCTATGAATCTCGTACCTTTCCTCAGCACTAAATTCCCTTAATTAAAGAGCGCTTTTTTCCTGGATGGGTTATTTTTATGGTGCTAACTGTGCTGCAGGTTTTTTGGCTGCTGGACTGTCTCAATGTGTGCATAATCAACAGGTTTATATAATACATCTTTTAGTGAACTATTTAATAGATGCAGATATAACTTGCGGTGGTTGCTTCTCTAATACTGCTAGAGAGTCCGTTACCTCTCCCCATCCCCTTCTCGCTCTGCAGAAAATCCACTGTACAGTTTTCCAACTCTCTTCTCTCTGCTTTGAAATTTGAATCTCTAGGGTGTGGGACGTGAATGCAGGTGAGATGCTGAATACGCTGATTCACCACTGCGAAGCAGTACTGCACCTCCGCTTCAATAACGGCATGATGGTGACATGTTCCAAAGACCGTTCCATTGCCGTGTGGGACATGGCTTCCCCAACAGACATCACCCTGAGGAGGGTGCTAGTAGGGCATCGAGCTGCCGTCAACGTAGTGGACTTTGATGACAAGTACATTGTATCAGCATCAGGTGACAGAACTATAAAGGTGAGGTGTTTTTATTTGCAGCACTGGGGTATTTCATAACCAATAACAGTGACCAGACAGGGAAGATGGTTCTTGTCAGTTCTCACACAGATCTTCCTTTAGAAGTTCTTCCTGCTGCTCATTTCCACTCGTCCTTCCTCTGTTGAGCTTGCACCACTTTTTTACCGACCTGTATGGCAAATCAGATCCAGGTACAGATGCAGTTGAAAAAGGACTTTTTTTTTTCTGTGTTCTTTTTCGACTTGACCGCTCCCGTAATCTGTTTCAGCATCAGTCATTCAAACAGCTGTCAGAGGGCAGCATGGGGGCAAAAGTGAAGGTGAGTGGATAGGAGTCACTTAAGTGCTACTGCTGTGATCCCAATTTGCAGCATTAAAACTGAGGAAAATAGAGATCTTTTGTAGACTAATTCATAGCCCAAGAGTGCTAAAGCCTGATATTGGAAGCTAATGCTCATACGGTTTGGCAGAAATCTTCTGTGTGCCATGACCCAAGCTGCCAACAGTTGCAGACTATAGTCACAAGTCATCAAGGGTTAACTTTCCCAGTCTTAATGATAGCATCTTCAATTAAGAGCATTCTGGATGCACCTATATATCATACCAGCTTTTATTAGTCTTTACTTAATAATTTTGTCTCTGTGTGGTTCCCTCCCCCCTTCCTGTCACAGGTATGGAACACTAGTACCTGCGAATTTGTGCGCACCTTAAATGGCCACAAACGAGGCATTGCATGTCTGCAGTACAGAGACAGGCTAGTAGTGAGCGGCTCTTCAGATAATACTATCAGGTGAGAGACCATCAGAGTTCTGTGCAAGCACGTTGTCTCCGATTCCCTGGGATGCGCAGAGGTTAGGCAACTGAAGTGCTCTGTACCCTTGTCGTCCTTGAAATATGCTTTCTTTGGTATAGAACACTGAGAAGTACTGGAAAGAGATATTAGAAGCCTGTTTTACTGTGTTGTCTTTCATCCTCTATATCTCAGGAGTCCCATACTAATCAACAAGTTGCATTGCTGTGACAATTCTGGTGTATGAAAGAGCTGGCAAGTACCACTTTCTGTGATGTCCTCTTGTGATATTTTAATTGGGCTATGTGTCTAGTTAAAGGGGTCAGATTTGCAGTAAGAGGCATTTAATCCTCTGCAGAAATCCTCCTGGGCTCTCGCCAGGCTCTTCTTGTGGTACTTGGCACCTGGTTAAGTTTGGAACAGCTGGTTTAGAGCATGAAGTTCAGTTTACTGCCTTTTGCACTCCTCCAGCTGCCCTGGTTGCAATCTGAGATTTAACTCCTTCTGGTATCAGGAGCCAGGATTTCTCCCTACATCCTGCAGCTGCTGGCAAAGGGATGTCCCACTAATCTCGGGTGTATGGAGCGGGCTTGAATAGTAGTGTACATGACATAGTGAAATATCTCTGTGGCGCAAGCAGCAGTAAGGGTAATCTCCCTTTGCTCTTTGTCATTGCTTTAAATAATTGTCTGCCTCCTGATGGAAGCTGGACAGTGTAAGCAGAAACCCTTCACTTTGCATGTCAGTAGCAGTGAAAATGATTCATGCTACTGTTTGCCTGTGAACCTTGCTTGCAACATGCTGCCTCTCCCTGCTTTGCATTCTGTAGGAAAATGGGGGTCCTTTGGTTGACGTCACCAGGTCATTGTGCCAGATTTTAGTATAGGACTGTCTGAGAGCATGACCAAGAGAGGTGGAACTCTGTCTCTTAATCAGGAGAAAAAGTATTACAGGCATTGTGTAAGAGGAGCACCACTTATACATGGTGAGGACTCCTGCACTTCAAATAGAAAAAAATAGCCCTCTGCAATTGTACTATGGAACTTGGTCTCAGAATTAGAGTAAGAAATAGTTAAATATTACAGCAGTTAGGGAAGGAACTAAAATATGACTTGCAGTGCTAATAAAAATAAATGTCAAGATAGTGATAACGCTAAAGAGGAATACAGTTACTTTTATGCTTTCATTGGACAAAATCCCTAGTTGACAGATAAATTGTGCTAGAATTTCAGGAATCTTGGCAGTGAATCTTAATGGACGTCAGGTTTGGCAGCTGTGTGGGCAAGGCACAAGACTTACCTGGTGACATTGTTTTCTTCCAGCCATTAGCAGGGGGCACAAGTCAGTGGAAGAGTGATTAAGAAAGAGCAGGTTACTAAGTCATCCTTGGTGCTTTGTGTGTTTGATTTTAATCCACTGTAAAATGCCAGACGTTGTGTGTTGTCCTTTAGTAGAGGCTGCCTCCTGATACGGAATTTGAAGTTCAGCATTCCTCAGTTGCTGGGAAACTTTTTTCCAAAAGAAGGATGTGATTTCTAGTTTTGTAACTGCAAGTGTAAGGACATGTGAAGTAGCTGAGAAATCAGTATCTTTCTTCTGTAGGGACACTTCATGTATAAAAGTGATTTCAGTTTTGGTTTAGGTCAGAAGTTTCACCAGTGCAAGAGGACACAACTACATAGGCATTGTTATCATTGTGCCTATTTCTATCTGGTAGAAACTGGTTCGTCAAGTTTAATCCAATCACTTCAGTATTTTATCCTCTTTGGCCGAAGTTCTTAATTGCTACAGACAAGCATGGTATAGAAAAGAGGGGAAAAAAACCCAGAATTTGGAGCAAGAAAATAGAATCAGACTACATCATATTGGGTTAATTTTTAAATTAATTGTTTATTTGTGTTCAACCTCCAGTGTGTTCACACATGGGGATCTGATACTGGACTGTGCAAACAACAACATTTTCTCTAGGAGATGCGGATTCAGGCTCACCTGCCTTCTGTGCATCTTCCAGCTCTGCCAGGACTCCGAGTGAATCAAAGGCTGAGATAATTGCAGGCCTCCCTCTACTTCCGGAAATTATCCCAAAGCTATAGGAGTCAAGAGTGGTAGTGGTTTTGACTACGTACACTTTGTAGTGAATTTTTTTAGTTTGTTCTCAAGCCTTCAAATTAGTTTTCTTACTATTTGGTCCTTTGACTATTTAAAGAAGTAGAAATTTGAGAAGGTTATCAAATCTGGGAGATACTCTTGGCAAGATTCTGCTCTTACATAGCAGTTATCTCTTTTATACATGAAGGCCCTAAAATCTCTTCTAGTCCCATTCAGATTCAGGTAAAACCTGAAACTGGGACCTGAAAACACAGGCCTGAATCAGTGTGATGCAGCCTCCCAGAGCTGCTGGCAATCTTAGGATTGATGGCAAGGAATGGAAACACATGGCACGAAAGTTCCTGGCACAAGATTGCTCTTCAAACCTTTCTGCACCAGTTCACTTCTGGCACTGTCCATCCTCTTCACAGTCCTTGAGAGACTTAATGCTGTCTGACCAGCCAAAGTGCCTTTGGCTGACCTTTGCCATGGAGTTACTTGTTCTGACCTTGACTGATGTGCTGGTACTCATGTGGAAACTATTGGGATCTTTACAGATTCCCGAAAGATGAACTTCATGGATTGAACAATCATATTATGCTCCTCATTGGCCTCAAATGTGTGCGTAGACAAATCCCTTCCCAGTTCTACGGTGACAAAAGAGTTCTCTTCATTCCTCTGTTGTCCAAAGTGAGAGCAAAGAGTTGTCCAAAGTGTCGTGGTAGGACTGCTGCAATTGTTATCCACCAACCTTGGACACACATGCACTGGATCTGCATTATTCCCTGGGGGACCTCAGGAATAAAATGTGTGGGGACAATTTATCTCTGTCTTTGTCCGTCTCTCAAGGAAAAATGACCTGACCCCTCAGCAGCTGTGCTGCTTCGAGATGTGTCACCCGGAGAAATTCCATCAGCCACCCATATTTCTCACTATTGGGAAGCTCATGTCATCCCGAACGCTAATTGAATGAGCAGTTAAGAACATTTGTGGCTGCTTTCTTTCAGCTGTGTGTCAGGGAGCCACAGCAGATACTGCTGTTAAAAGATTCCTGTATGAGCAGAGCGTATCTCGGCCAGAAGTGGAACACGTCAAAAGAATTTCAGTTCTTGCAAGCAAATAATCTTTCTCTATTCATGGTAATTGGGAGTCATGTCAAAGAGCTGTCTAAAGTGTGGAAAGCAAATAGACTTACTTCATAACTGTTTCAAAGGTTTCTTAAATATTTTTCAAGGTAGTGTGTAAGTGTAATAATTAATGTATTTTAATTTATTCTTCATGCTAAAAATCCTTCACAAAGCCCAAAACTCTTTAATATTTATAGTTGAGTGAATAAGGCATTGCTGGGTCTCTTACTGGGATACTGTGTACTAGTTTTTGGTGCCAGAACTTTTTTAAAACATTGTATTATTAGAAACAGTTACCACAGAGCCACAGGAATTATTTGAGAGCAAGAAAGAAATGCATTACAAAATAACAAACATAGAGTGCCCTTTTTAGCTAATGCATAAGGTGCCTGATTATAGAGTAAAGATACCTTCAGTGGGGGAAATGTCAAATAAAAAGGACTTGTTAATTCCTGTACCTTGTGTTGATGTCTTAATTTGCCTGATGGTGGTCCCCAAATCAGAAATAGGCGTGTAGGGGTACAGGAAGAGGCGCGTGCCCTGTGAAGGTGATCTTACCCTTTGTAACAAGCTGCCAAGGGAATTGGTATGTCTCCCTCTCTTAACGTCTTAAAATCAAGGCAGGATACTTTTATGAAAAACCTACTTCAGTAAAATACAGTTCGGAGGCTCACTGTGAGGATAACTGGGAGACAGCCTGTGTTACTAGAGCAGTAGATACTTGACACAGCTAGTCTTAAAATGTTTGGATCTCTGACTCATTTCTCATGTGACACTGTAACATAACAGGGTCATGTTAAAAAGCATGCATCCATTTAACAGCAGGAAAAGGAGTGGTGAATGTAGTTTGTTTCTTATTGTTTCATCGTAATCTTTATTTCCGAGTTTCTGTTAACTGCAAGCAAAGACCAGAAGTTTCATTGCAATGATCAGATATTCAAAAATTCTTAATGCTTCTTTATGCTCTCTTCCAGGCTGTGGGATATCGAGTGTGGGGCATGTTTACGAGTACTGGAAGGCCATGAAGAGTTGGTGAGATGCATACGCTTTGATAACAAGAGGATAGTCAGTGGAGCATATGATGGGTGAGGCTCTCAATGCAGTCAATACTTTGCCTCTTCCTGTCTGTCTTAGTGTCTCACATCCCATTTTGTTTATCTTCCTTATAAACATTAAATTAGTTGTCTGTCATACCAAGAGGACCTTTTCATGGCCAGTAAATCAGGACCATGCTACAAAGTGTACCTTTTTCTCTTCCTTTGAAATAAGTCAGTGTGATTTGGTGTGTGTGGTCCAGTTCTTTAGCTTGTAAGAATATCTGACCGACTCAACCTGAAAACTCTTCTAGCTGAACCACTAGTAAGAGAAATCTTTCCCATCTGTGGTTATGTCTTCTGGACCATTTGCCATTGCAGACTGGGTGTCTGCACTCCCACATGTTTCTGTTAGTTATTACCACCTGCTTTTTATATGTTTTACACCGTTGACAGCATTTTTTTCTCCCATTAAGCTCTGTAAGCTTTACAGAGGGGAAATGCAAGAACCAGGTCTCAAGAGCAGAAGGATTGCTGTAATTTTCCTTGAACTGGTGTATTAGCTAAGCTGTACTAACGGTTAATATTTTCTGTGAGCACTCACTCTTTTCTCTTTAATAGAGCTGTGGTGTTTGTCTGTTTTTTCCACTACTAGGAAGATTAAAGTATGGGATCTTGTGGCTGCTTTGGACCCCCGTGCTCCAGCAGGGACCCTCTGCTTGCGAACCCTTGTGGTAAGAGCTTTCGGTAGGGGTGGTGTGGATCAAGGAAAGTGTGCTTGATCAGGGCTATCTTGAGCCATGAAAACTCAAGTTGGCTTAGCCCCAGTCTGCAGGATCTAGAAATCATTTCTAGAGGTCTGGTTTCCTTGGATGTCCAACTTTTTTTTGTCCAACAAGCTATAACACGTTGAAAGTTAGAACCTGTGGAGTTTTTGCTTCCTTTTTAAGTTTTGTTCTGTGATTTGAAGTTAATAACTAGTTCCATTTTTGAGACTTGTCCTTCTTGGAATCCATGTGCCAGTGGGTTTACTTTAACCTGTGTGTTCCTGGTGATGTAGTAGTAAGTTGTCTGAATTGTTGTCATGACTTTTCTTAAAGAAAATAAGTACATTCCAAATTTGAGGAACAAGAACAAAAACACCCTCAGGATTGCTTTTATCTGGCTTTTGCGTGTTTAAGGAAAAAGCAGGTAAGGACTGGAACAGGCAGTGAAATTGCCTTCTCCTTAAACAGCAATTACTACTTTCATGCTGTCCATTGGTATTTAGTGCAAGTCTGATGATGGTGTGGTTAAAATGTCATTGTGTGAGCGTTAACAACATTCACAGTCATGCTTAATAGTGTCTCTGCGCTGGTCATTCACCCCAAAAAACTTGCACCGTTCTGCTCTCACAGCACTTGCCCTGGAGGTAAAGGAAGATTTCAGTCTAGTACCAAATTGTCATTGAAAAAGAAGTGCTAAATTTATTTATTTGTTAGATGAGAAATGTTTGGGCAGCGTTGGAGTTGGTATATGTTAGACCTTTTCCTGCTGTGGCACGTGACTGTAGTGTGTGCTCTAAACCAAGCTCATGCTGAGGTTGTCCGGTTCTGTAAAAGCGTGGTTACCTCTCACCAGCTGAGCTGTGCGAGCTGACCTTCTGCACACTCATCGACCACCTGAATTGCTACTGTTGCCGTAGATTTCGCTGCAGTATTTTACTTCACATTTGGTGCAGGCTGTGAGGGTTACTGTGACTCAGCTGACAGGCAGTAGATCATTAAGCCATGCTAACTCTTTTCCAATCACTTATTTGGACCATAAGCTGCAGCGTAAGAGTCTGTGAGAGCCTTGGATGCCTGCAGGTACTATGTTGAAAAACCTTCTTGTTAGCCAAATAGAACTGCAAATAGTTTTGTGGATAAAATCCAGAAAAAAACCTTTTGTCATCAGCCACCCAGTTGCAAACTATGGCAAAACTCTGTGCTCATGAGCACATATCCTGAGAGTCTAAGACTTCAGCTTGGTATTAGCAGTGTTCCTGCTCCAACCTGAGACAAATGTGTGCCTAGTAACCTGTAGACTTAATTTAACTGGTGTGATTTCCTCTGCATTTTCCAGCAGTGGACAGCCAAAGTTCCCCAGCTAATTATATTATAAATCAGAAGCGGTGGGATGGAAACACTGCAGGAATCTCAACACATGGATACTCATAAATCCCTGTTTGATAGCGATGGAGGGGGCCAGGAGAGGTGTGGCAGAGGAGGCTGTTGTGGTGCTTTTAAGACTTTTCATGTTTATGACAACAGGGTGTCCTTATACCCACTTACCCATGGTTTGGGGTTTCCTTTTCTCTTCCCTCGGCCTCCAAAATTAAACCTGGCTGCACAATGAACATCATGAGTCTCCTGCTGCTCATGTTCAATTTTCAAACAGTAGGAGGAAAGTGCACAGATAAATGCTCACTGCATGCCAGGTCCCTTCCAGTTTTGCCTTCCGTTAGCTGGAACAGCGGCCACATGAATTTGACAGAAGCTTTCCAGGCACAGAAGCAGCACACAGTTCAGCTTTCCTTGCAAGATTCAGGTCCTTGTGGCCTCAGCTTAGGGTGTGCGGTCTGCTTATTGCCACTGCCACAGCAAAGGGCAGGTGCTGTGTAGAACTTGTAGGGCAACCTTACTTAGCCTACAGTGACTGGGAGAAAAAAGGGAGTTTTGGAAACAGGCTTCGGAAGTGCCTCTCTCTCTGTCTTGGTGTCTCTGTGAGTAGTCCCTCAGTGAATCTGACTGCCACGGTGAGATTTTTTTAGCAAGAACTTCGTAGAATCACAGAATGGTTCGGGTTGGAAGGGAGCTTAAAGATCATGAAGTTCCAACCCCCCCGCCATGGGCTGGGACACCTCCCACTAGACCAGGCTGCTCAAAGCCCCATCCAGCCTGGCCTTGGACACCTTCAGGGATGCCCCATTCCCTTACTCTGCCCCTTTACACTCTGCCCCTTTACTCACTCTACCCCTTCACTTACTTTGCTGCTACAACACAGACTCTGGAAAACCATTTCTATTTGGAACAGGTGGGAAGACAGAAACCCATAAGATGTTCTTAAGACAAATTTGAGCAACAGCTAGAAGATCAGAAAGGTTCCAATTACTGCACCTTTTAAAAAATTTATCTTAAAAATAGAATCTGACTTCTGTGTGTGTGTATTTTCAGTTAATTTTAAAATGCAGTTTCACTTTAAAGCAGCTGTTGTGCTTGGCAAACAGAGCTGTATTTTTGTAGCCCTGTGCCATAAGACAGAGGCTTCCCATTTAGTAGTTAACAATTCTCTTTTGTCTAAATATGTGAGAAACCTGTATTTTCAGTACTAAAATATTTTAAAGCATGGGCTTTTTCCTGGCCCTAGGCCCCTTACAACATGAGCATTAAAGAGAAATATGTTTTAATAGAAGAGATAGGGCTCACTCTACTTGCATGGTTTCCATTCCCTTCTGACCGAGGAGGCCACTGCTCACTCTTGCAGTAGTGTAAGCACCAAGAAAAAATGGGCAACACAACAGGGAAAGCATAGTGGATTTGCTTTGTGATATCCGGGATCTTGCCATTACCGCCTGTTAATTACAGTCTGAACTCTTGCCAAATCGTCTTGCCATTTCCACTCAGCCTCAGAGCAGAATGCAAACTGCCTATAAAGAATGCCCTTTCTAGTTCATATTTTTAGAACTGCTTAAGAGGAATTATTACTGTGTCACTGGACTTTACAACAGGCTCCTTGTTGTCCCCTGGTATTAAGCTCGTTCCTCTTCAACAGTGGCAGCAATGCCAAGTCTTCAATGCAAAGTTCTCATCGCTCCTTTGTAACCTGCCGCATCTGGAAATGCTGTGATTTTGGGAAAGAGTTTCACCATGGAACAAAGAAGACAGTATCAGCCTCAGTAGACTGAATTGTGTGGAGGAGGGAGCTTGGTTTGTTCTGCCCAGTGCGTGTCCAATACTGGGATTAAGGAATAATGGGATAACTGTAATGTAAACTTTCTGTGAGCCAAGTACTGAGATCTGGCAAACCCTTTTCACTGAAAGAGGGCTTAATTTACGCTATGTGGTGGTGATGCAGAGTGTG
>VXBO01013350.1:71019-83642 GCA_013400135.1 Rhinoptilus africanus | reverse complement strand
ATGAGTGGAGTGGGATAGCACGATTGCCCACTTTGGTGGGTATGTGCACCATTACTGTTAGTAGCTTGAGAAAAATGGCAGAAAAGCTGACAGACTTCTGCAGGGACAGTGTCCACAGTGACATTTTCCCATGAAAATGCTCCATCATAGGGGACATCCTGTATCCTGTTTGATTGGTAAATATACACTGATGCTCCAGAGCTGTCAGATCAGCCATCTTGATTTTCTCAAACACTTTTGTCAATCAGATGTTCTTCTCAATCACTAAAAGGTTTAGTACGAATGGGGTTTGTTTGGTTTGTTCTCTTTTTTTTTTGTTCCCAGGACTCATTTAAGCTGCAGTATTTAAATTATCTGCCAATGCCAGGACAAAAGAACTATCCACGTAACCAATACTTGCTGAAGAGAGAGGCTCTCAGACTTGTTTCTGGAACAAAGTTGGCATGCGGTTGATCTCAGACAGGGTCTACTCAGCGCGGCTGACTGCTAAAGTGCTGCTATATCAGAAGATTACTTTTATCTTTCATGAACAGTTAACATTTTTAAACCTTCCCATCCCTTTCCTCCCTTGTCCCCCTCTTCCTGTTCACTCCTCTTCCCTTTAAGCTGTTTGGTTCCCCTCCAAACCCAGTCACAGATGTCCTATGAATATATTTAAGATGTTGCCAGAATGTGTTGCTTTGCTGTTAAGCAGAAGACTTATAGCCACAGTGCACCCTGCTGAGAGAGTCACTTCAGGGAGGGTGGGAGGGTGGGTAGGAAGGAGGCTGCCACTCTCAGACTGAAATCAATATCCATTGCTAGGCCTTTGAAGAAGCATTCAGCTCTGAAGAGCAACAGAAACGCTTGTAACAGCCAGGCCAGCCTGCGCCCCCCACCCCTCACTTCCCTGCGGCTTTTGGCTGTTCTGACTGCAGACCTATTTTTTGTGGAGAGAGGACCCTTGAAATTTTACTATTATGAGCCAAATCCATCTCTTTCCTCTCCTGCCTGCTCTACTAACCCTTTGGAAGCTGAATGTGTATTGTAGTCTCCCATAACATCTGCTTGGCTGGGGAATGCTAGTCAATGAAAAGTTAAACTCTCTTCTGCCAAAGTCCAAAGCATGATGGACTGGGTCTGAGATCCTGTCCAACCCCACCCCAGGTGAAATGTTGGCCCAGGGCAGTGTTTCGGTAGCAAAGGGAATGTCTGTACCATCTTCCTCCTGCTGTTCTCCCTGAAGACAGTGTGTTGCTGATGGATTACAAATCATTCTGTAAACTGGAGGAAGTGTGAGGCTGGGGTGAGGAGGAAAGCTGGACATTGCTCCTTTCTTTCCATTCCTTCTCCCTTCAGAGAGGCTGTAGCTGGGTGCTGGAAGAGGGAGATGCTCAAAACCTTGTGGAGCTCTCAAGATCGAGCCACCCTAGGGTGGAGACACTACATAAATACTCTGGCCATGACAATAAGACTTTCCTCACGTGAGCAGCACTGAGGCATGGTCCCCTGGTGATGGGCAGATGGGTAAAATGAGTATGGCCATGAATAGAGTCAGTACAGTTAGCAGTGGCTCCAGGCCAGTTCTGCAGCGTTTCTGGGGCTGGCCTGGCTAGAAAGCCTTCAGAAGGAAAGCCTTTGGTGTGCTTCTCTAACCTAGGTGCATGCTGCATTGCAGTTTAGGGACACAGGCTGATTCGTCCCTTTGCTGATAGCTGAGCTGGATCTTTGCTTCCTAGCTGAGGCTTTTGCAAATTGCCATTGCTTAGAAGATAAAAATAAACCTGAAAAGGAGGGACATGAGAAGCAATTCTGCACGTGTCTCAACTAGAAAGAGAGGTCTGGGGGAAAACAGCTGTTTATACAGAGCTGGAACATATTGGAGCAGGCCTGCATCTGGATCAGGAAAGATTGTAAAGCAGTCCCTGGCCATTCCAGGTTTGGGCCCGGATCTTCCACTCTAGGTCTTGAATAACCCCCCACTGCCTTAGGGGGGAGTTGCTCCAATCCCACAGTAGGAAATCAGGGCCCTTCGTCTCTGGGCTGGAGGGGTTTTAAATAGGCTTTTGGTGAAACCCACTAAACTTGGACCTTGGCAGATGGGATTTTTTTTTAAGCTATTCTCATCAACTTCACTTTGCTGGGGAAGCAGTTGCATTGTTTCTAATTGCTTGGGATGCGCTTTTTCCACCAATGAAATTTTGCAAGGAGCTGGGCCAGGAGTCCCCAAAGGACAGTCCAGAGGGCTTGAATCGTTCTGGTGACAGCTAAGACAGACAGGAAAGCGATGGAGTTACGGAAGAAGGGAAGGCTGGTGCCTGAGGAGTACCTACTGCAGTTCCTGAAGCGTACGGGCAGCAGTGTTGAGCACTCAGCAACCTGTATTTTCAATGAGCCTAGAGACTACATGATTCTAAAGAGCATCTCGGAGCATGTGGTGCCACTCCTGGTTTCTGTTTGAACTATTACTGTAAGAGTCAAACAGGTTAACAACTCGGCCCCGTTCAGGTAACACTGACAGCGTGACTTACCTCTGCAGAGTCATAAAAGTTCTGAGTCACAATGGTTAAGTTCACCAACGACTAATTTTGGCACTACTTTTAAGTCTGGGAAGGCTGGTTTGGATTTCAGGCAGCTCTACATATCAGACATACTGCAGTCCCAAAGCCAAAGTGGCAAGGGAGCAGAGGGAATCAAAGTTTACATCCCAAACTTTGCTGAGTTGAAGTTCTGAGTCTTATTCTTAATTTTATTTTAACACTGTTCCTCTAAGTTCAGTTATTACGAGGTCTGCAGCATGGTTGCATATCAGCAGGGGATAATATGACCTTGGCTGCAGATTTAACTGTTATTTTCCTCAGTTTGGTCATCCTCCTCTGTCTTTTATACTTAGGTTGCTGTAGAAAACAGTGATTTGTTACTCCAGCCTCTGAAGGCTGCAGAACTTCACAATATTTTAATTGCATGTTTGTGGGCAGTACCTGCAAGGATGTATTTTATTTTGCTAGTTGAGAGAATTTGGGAGAACTGGAAGACTGGCTGGCCAAACACAGGAGACAACACCATTGCAGATTGTCCTTGGTTGTCATAGCCCTGCTGCTCCATGCTGCTATTCGGTAACTTCTAAGCACTGTTGGGTCTTCAAGTGGTACCGTAATTTGAACTCTGCTGTACAGAGCTGTTTAAGGTACAGATAGTGAGCAACAGCTGAAATCCGTTTTTGGCACATGATAAGAACGGTGTCTTACCCTCAAGAAGGGACTGTGTCTGGGTACTTCATACAGAACCGCAGAAGGGTGAGGATTCCTACCCCACTCCCCAAGTTGTACAAATTTTCTGATAGCTAAGAAGGAAACTGAAGTTAACTGATCTAACTTGAACTTGAAACTGCCACAGCCTGGCATTTGGTGGTGTTTATTGTGCACCCAGGGAGGAGCCATCTGGTAAGTAGATCTCCCAATGTCAGAAGAAAGTGGCTTTTTCAAACTTCCCCCCCTTAGGATATGTGTGCGTGTGTGTGTGAGTGTGCAAGAGTGCATGTGAGAAAGAGATTTCAGCATGAACTGGATGGATAATCCCTCAGCCGGGTTGGAGTAATTTGCAGAGTTTATAGTGAAAAGAACTAGAACGTGCGTGCTGAAAGGAGCTAAAAAAGGGCTGGAAGTGTCTGTGGGCTTTAAGTGTTGCACATCGCTTTGAAATGAAATGAAATACCTCTGCTGCGGAGAGATCGGCAATTCTCCCACAAGTAGGAAGCTCACGCTAGCCTTCCCCCTTGGACTATGGGATAGAAAGTGCTGGAGGTGTGGGACATTCAGAGCAGGACAATCCGTTACGGCCACACCGTCTCCTGCTTGTGACTCCTTTGCAATAGGGCATAGTTCTGCTGCAAATACTTCTCATCCCCAGAGGAACACAGCTTGCTTTAAAATATGCAAATAGAAGCATGAAGGAATTTGCAGCGAGAAAACTTCTGCGGCTCTTTCCTCTGGAGCAGCTCCCTCTGCTCCCCGTTAACCTTCAGGGACAGACACATCCGCTGTTGGAACGGAAGGATTCAGGTGACAAGTTGTGAAGTCTATGGTCATCGGAAACATTGGAACGCTTTACTCAGTTTCTAAACTGGAAGCTGACTTGGACCACCATGCTCTACCTACCCGCCACCTGCTCCTGCTCCAAAGGATCCTTTTTTCTTTTCTTAATTTTTTTTTGAGCACTGAAAAAGCTGGAGAGTATCATGTGCATTTCTCCACTCCCAGGTATGTGTTTCCTGCCCCTGCCGCATGTTCCTCTCTCGGTCTGAGCAGAGCTCTAGGCTTGGTTCTGAGTTTTTTTGGCATCCCAGCTCCGATGGGAAGCGCATCTCCAGGTTGGGCTCTGCCTGACTTTGTTAGCTTCCTTTAACACTATTTTAGATCTGCCTTTTGTGGCTGATGATTCCTAAATTCGATTGGGGGGAAATATTTATGTTTGATAAATCACAAATGCTATCAGCTCTTCCTAGCTAGAGGAGCGGACGAGAAGGAGCAGCCAGCCTTCCCACTGCAGGCTTGCTCTTAAATGTGGGAGGAAAAGGAGGAGACAACCAAGTGGTTGAAAGCTAGGAGAGGGTGTGGGGATGGAGATGGATCTCTACAGAAGTGGGGACAATGCTGAAAACAGATCTCTTAGCTTGTGTAGTTGACTCAGAAGAATAGAGGGTTTCTCTGAGAACATCAGAAGTCATCATGAGGTTATCGAGTAAGGCCTCCAACTGTGGAACTTGTCAGTTGATGTCACTTTTAGGTTGTGCTGGGGGCATGAGGAGAAAGGATGGTCTAAACTGCACTTGCCAAGAGAAGAACGAACTTTGCCAGGGTCTCCAAGTGGCATGCATGATGCATCTGACATGCTGAGCCTTGCCCTGCTGTTGTTCCCCCTGAAGCGATAAGCAGCAGCTTCCCAGAAGGAGGGGGGAACAGCAAGTGACCCAGTTGTCCCCAAAGGAGGTCTCCATATGAAATCCCTCTGTCCTCCTGCCAGCAAATCCCTTTCGGATTGATTAGCATGAGGGTGCCACAGTCTTTCTATCCACAGATTTAATTCAGAGACCCACAGAAGCAGCAGGTCCCTTGGGGGCGTTCCATCTCCTCAACCCTAGCAGAGGGTTGAGAGGAACGGCTGCCTGCTGAGGCTGAGCACTTGGCTTCCCCTCCTTTCCCTCTCCCCCCTTTTTTTTTAAATGAGGTGTACTAAACTACAGACAGATCCCCAAAGTGTCTCTCCCTGGATGAGCCTTGGCCAGAATAAATCATCCTTTGTCTTGTCAGAAAACTCTGTCCATGACTTTGGGCTTGTTCCCAAAGACTGCTGGGCTTCCGTATTTGTTGTCCAGCGGATATCCCATGGGAGTTAGCAACACTGGTTAATCCTTAGGGATGTTAAGCTGATATTCTCAAAATCAGAGGGATGCTGATGTACATGGAGCTACAACAAGCCCTTTAGATATTGTAGCCAACTCCTAGATTTGGTCCCTTTTTTTGATAGCCTGTCACCCTAAAAGATACCCTGATTTCTGCTCAAGCAGGAGCCAAGTGCAGCTGTGGCCAGAAATGTCTTCATCACAGAGCAGCTCTGCTCGTACCTTTACGAGGAATAACAATTTGTTGCCTTTACAGGCAAAGTGGTTTAATCTGCTGGCACTCGAGCACTGGTTTACATCTGAGCAAAGCTCCATGTGCAGGAGGAAGGCAGGCCAGCCCATCCGGGGCTATTTGCGATGGCTTTTCCAAGGAGCTAGCTGTCGGAATTTTGAGGCAATTCGACGTGAAAACCTGGAGCTGCTTTTGAGCGTAAAACTCTACTTTCAGCTACTTTGTCTTTATCATGCGAGGCACTGCAGGGCTCAGCCTAGCCACAGTTTTAGCATGGCAGAAAAATAAATGTGGACCTCAGCAAAGTGTAACAGATCCCGTTTCTCCCAGTCATTTCACGAGTCCGTTCAGGAGAGCTGCGTGCCTGCCAGGCCAGCCTCTGCTGCATCGCTCCTGCCTGCTCGGGCCGAGGTGGGGGTGGAGGTGGGAGAGGTGAGAAAGAACATGGTTTCTCCAGAGTTTTCTGTTTGTCCCTCTGCTATATTTGTTATCTGGATTCTTAAGTAACGAGTGCTTTGAATTTTGTGATTATGTTACGGTGATGTGTAGTTGATGTACTAATGTTCACTTGAGCTAGGATCATGGTAACAGTGTGGTTTGTTTTGATTTTGTTTTTTTTTTTTTTAACTGTTCAGAAAATAACTTAAAATACAAATACAAAGATTAAGCTGGGAGTCTCTCCTGTTTTCCTTTTGGGGGGAAGGACACTGTCAAAATATCAAGCCTGTATCTTCCTTGATGTATGGGAGTCACACTTCTGACACAGGTGTGCTGTACAGGAGATGGGCAACCTGAACATCTGGAGGTGCTGCGGCCGAAGGGCGGACAGCTTCGCCCCGAGGCCGGGGTAGATGCAGCTTCACAGGACACAGTGGGTCTGCCGAAGGCAGTCCCACCTCCGAGCTGCCGCTCGTTGATGAATGTAGCATTAAAAGACTGCTCTGGCGGTCGGAGAAATCACTTATTCCTAAAACCACTATATACTTTTTAATTAACAAATTCTCCATTCATAGCTGATGGCCTCTGGCTGGGGCAAATGAGTCCGCCCTGTAAGCCGGAGAATGGATGTGACTGACACAGGAGAGCTGGAACCGTCCTGCCCATTAAAAGAGACGCGGGGGGAGAAGCTATAAAGACTTTGTGTTTTTCTGGGTACTGTTGCAAGATCCTGGTAGGAGAAGCACAAATTTGTTTTATAAGCTAATCAGAATCCTGCTGTTCAATAATGAGTGAGTAATTGACATATCGCAGCACCGCCACGCAGCTCCGTGGCTGGGGATGCTGTCATGCTTACGGTTCGCCCGAATTTTAACGCAAGCACCCTTGCCCTCACAGTACCTTTCTCTTAAAAACGCTCCTTGGATAGCAGCCTCGGATCTTTCTGTTTTACTTCACAGCCCCTTTTAAAACAAAGGCCACCACAGTTTTAAGATCCTGACTCCTGGGGTGGTCAGAAAACAAACAAACCCCGCGCTCCCACCATCTCTCTCCCTGCTGGCTCCATTCTTGGGAGCCAGCAGGGGACTGGAGATTGCAAAGGCTTCTGCTTTTCTGAAGCGCTGGGAGCAGGATTCCTGTCACTTCCAATCCCTGTCTCTCCTTGTGACAGGGTTCTCAGCAGTCGCGTGCTTTGTTTGGCAAGGGTTTTGGCAGTTTTATGTGTGTGCATATATATATTTACACCGCTTTAACCTCTTCTGTTCCCTCCTTGCTCTTTCCTCCCATCAGATAATAGATTTGGAAGAGGAGTTGCAGTGACAGGCTTCATCCATCGTTTCAGATCGGTCTGTAACACGGGATGCAGCTTGATTTAAACAACCAGTGACTGCCGGCACACACAGCTGAGACCCCTTACCTCTCGTACGCACAGTCCCAGCTCTCGGTGTGTAGCCAAACAACACACCATACCACCCAGTCCTACATGAAACAGGTTCTCCTGGTGGCTTATTTCTAGCCATCCCTTAGCTAGTCCTTCCCCTTCATCTCCTTGACGTTTAAAGACGTGAGGATCAGAGTATTTATTCCAGATTTCTAGGGCTGGGACAGTGGTGTTCTGCAGGACAGGGGCTGGAAGACTTCTCCCAGGAATTCTGCCATCACATCCAAAAATCGAAGTACTAAAGAGAGTCTTCAAGAAAGAAAAGCAATCTCAATTGTAAATTTCCACTGGAAAAGAATGAACACCAGACAGCTTATCTTAAATAGATTCAGTGGTTAATTACCCTTTCTGTTTAAAAATGTGTGCCTTATTTCCACTTCAAATGAAGGAGGAAAGTAATGTTTACCATAGCTTCAAATTAACAGCGTTTGATCAACCTACAGCTTTAAAAAGAAATCTTCTGCTGGGGCTTTTTTTATTATATTGCAGACACGATTCCGAGAGCGTATAGTAAGCTAGGTTTTGGGAAGGGGAAGTTGACCAGTTTAGACCTGCTGGGCTAGAATTAATGTAATTCTTGCAAAGTGAATTCCGCAGCTGGGTGGTGGAGGAGGGTTGGGATGGCAAGCTCTCGGCAGAGGAGGCAGCGTGGCCGGGGGAACAAAAGCCCTGAGCAGATAGACATGGTCCAGGCTGCCATTGATTTCTGGGGTGGAAACCCCCTGCCCCACAATGGCAGACCTGTCGGTGCCCAGGATGCTGTGGAGATAATTCAACGTTTGGTGGGAATAAGATGCCACTCCTGGGCTTGAGAGCCTGGTGCTCTGTCTGTATAGCTGTGCCTGCAGATTCCTCTTTTCCAAGTGCTCAGGTTGCTTCACAGCCAATGCACACCCTGCCCAGGACACCGTCCCAGGGTGCTGCTGGAGGAGAAGACTAGTAGAGGAAAATTAGATCCTGCTTCTGCCAACTATTCCACGCAAATCTCACATAACCCATTACTGGGCTGCAGAAATCTGAGGTCTCAGCCTGTCCCCTTTGCTAGCTGATCCTTGGTGAGGACAGCTGAGGACATCTGATGGACAGGGATGTGCAAGTGTGCGGGTACCAACCACTTTGCTTTGCCCCAAGAGAGCTTGAACACACATTCATTATATCCCTGAGGGATAGTCCTTGTTTCTCACCATGTGTTATCTTCATATCCTGAGCTTTGTCCCCTAAGTGCTTTGCTGACATGCTCCTGGCTGGTAGGAGCAACTGGAAATCTCTGAACCATCAGAGAGGCTGCTGAGCTGTGGGGCTGATCTGCCAGCAAGCACTGTTGGGTGAGGAATATGGCCAGGAAACCTGGGCTTGAAAAGGCCATACCTGTACAGGTAAATAGCCTTCCCACAGCTGGAGAACAGAGTGGGGTGGGATTTCCAGTGCAACAAGGCAGAGACAGCAGCCTGAGCAGTGCTCTCACGAGGGACACTGCTGAGTTTCTTCTGGAGGCCACTGCGGTTTGCAGAGACCTCAGGCCCCTGGTTAACATCACGCAGCTCGTGTGTCCAAAACTCCCTGTGCCGTGCCCAAAGCACCCTGCTGGCATTTACGAAGGCAGATCAGTGAAGGCTTCTCCTCCGAAGGGGCAGCGAGACAGGGAGGCTGCTGGACCATCTCCATTTCTGCTGTGTCAACGCGGAAAGGGCAGCGCCGGCAAACTGCTCTGACCTTTTGAGCGGCCGCGACGTCCGCAGGCGGCTCTGCCTGCTGTGCCCGTGCTGCCGAGCTCCCTCGCCTCCGGCGCAGGGAAAGGGGCCGCTGCAATGCGTCTTTCCATTTATCTGAGCTGTGTAGTGCTTCCTCATGGACTTTATTCTAGTTCGGAGTAGGTGATGCTGGGTGAACACCAAGAGGCAGCACTGAAGACCCGGACCTCTCCAAGAGATTTCCAGCTCATCTTGGAAAAGGGGATGGAGTCTTCCAGGGCATCTTCCCTGCTGCTCATACTATTTTTTTCGTGAGTTTTTTTGTGTCTTTGGTGTGTAGTCCTGCATGGCTGGCTCGTGGCCGGCAGTGCCTGGCCCTGGGGAGGTGGGCAGGGAGGCAGGGGGGACCAGGGGCTCTGCCATTGCAGCGGGGCCGGCTCTGTCCTTCCCCTCCACACAAACTCCTCTGGGCAGGCAGGATCCTCCCTCTGCCCGCACTGTGGGCAGCCCGGCTCTGCTGGGACCCTGCGCGGCACCACGCCGTCTGTCATGGTTTAACCCCAGCCAGCAACTAGGACCGTGCAACCGCTCACTCACCCTCCCGGTCTGGATGGGGGAGAGACTCAGAAGGGTAAAAGTGAGAAAAAACTTGTGGGTTGAGATACAGACAGTTTAGTAGGTAGAGCAAAAGTTTTGCATGCAAGCAAAGCAGAACAAGGAATTCATTCACTGCTTCCCACAGGCAGGCTGGTGTTCAGCCATCTCCAGGAAAGCAGGGCTCCATCACCCGTAACGGTTACTTGGGGAGACAGACACCGTAACTCCAAACGTCCCTCCCATCCTTCTTCTTCCCCCAGCTTTATATTCTGACCATGGTGTCATATGGTAAGCAACCCTTTGGTCAGTTAGGGACAGCTGTCCCGGCCCTGTCCTCTCGCAGCTTCTTACACACCCCCAGCCCTCCCTGGTGGCGTGGTGTGAGATCGCTTAGCAGCAACCAAAACCACCAGTGTGCAACCAACACGTTTCTCATCCCAAATCCAAACCATAGCACTACAAGTGCTAGCAAGAAAGTTAACTCCATCCCGCCTGTCTCCCATGACACCATAAGCTATGGGGAAGCCTCAGGAGAGCATGGGGCTCCCAACAGCATCTCTGTCCTCCTTGGCCTTGGCAAATGCTATTGCTGTGTGTGGGATGTGTGTTGGAACCAGCTCTTCTTGCTGCTCTGCCTCTCCCGGTCCTCCTGGGTTTCTTGGCATGCCCCAGGCACGGTGTGTGCCATGCCTGGAGGAGAGGGGGCGTGGGAGCATCCCACGGTGTGGAGCACTGAGAGAGGGACAGCCCCAGTGCTGCCTCTGGGGAGCAGGGCAGGAGCAAGGCAGGAGTGGGATGGGGGCTCCTGGGAGTGACAGTGGGAGGGGAGGAGGGTGGTGTGTGGGCTCACAGCCGCTTTCCCAGCCCAGGGGGGTGTTGCAGCCAGGGACTCCTTGTGTGGAGGCAGGGAAGTAACAACTATGGCTGTAAATTGTGGAGACGAGCTCCCTCACAGCACGGAACAGCGGGTGTTTCATGCCGGCACTCGTCCCTGTCTTGCCGTGTGCCACCGTCACTGGGTCAGGTCACAGGAGTGTCTCCAATTAACCCAGCTCCCTGGTGGCCCTTAATTGGCACCCCAGGCTTTCCTCCTTCTCCTCCTCCCTCCTCAGCACGTGCTTCTCACCTGCACAGCTGCTGCTAAACCTCTGCTTCCAGTATCCCCGTCACTGCTGGGAACTGGTGGCAGTAACCCAGATTTACCCCCTAAATCAAGGCAGCGGCCACCCCCTGGCTTGGAGCAGAGTCCTGGGGAAGTCCCTGCTCCGTCTCCAGCACCAGGCTGGGTAGTGGGAGGGGGGCTGTGGCTGCGGGGCCAAGCACTGGGCTTTGGGACGAGTAAGAGCTTCAGTGCAGAGGGGCTGGGAAGCTCCAGGAGGGTTTTTAGGTGGGTACTTGCTGGGATGGCTCAGGATGGGGGAGAGGTGGCTGCTGCTGTTTCCTCCTCTCCCTGTGGCAATGGCCACTGGATTGGGCACAGTTAAACCCCCAGGTACTGGTCCTAGAGACAAGCCACATACCTGGATGACCAGAGTGGGAGCATGGCTGTGGGACACAGCATGGCTGCGCTTATTGTCCTGTCCTGGATTCACTGCTCTGCCCAGTCTTAGCACAGGGCTCGGGGTGAGTCCTGGGGGTGTTCAGGGCTGTCCCGCAGCGCTGCAAGTGCTTTGAGCGTGGCTGCACATCCTCCTCCTGCCGGGTCATCTCACCATATCTATGTCTGATAAATGGATCTTCATCCTGCTGCTCTGGGAACAAAATGGAACCTTCCTCTGAAGGACTTTGGCTCCCTGCAGGTCTCTCCTCACCGCGGCGCTGTCACCGAGGTCTCTGCAGCCCCCCAGCACACCTGCACGAAGGTAAAGGCAATACCCTGATTGAGACATAAAGAAACTGTGTCTGAGCAAGAGGTAGGAGCTCTCGAGCAGGTGCCTGCCCTGGGAAAAGCTGGATGCCGGCAGGCTGGGAACGGCTTGTGGCTGGGGGAGAGGGCATGGTGCTTTCGGGGTGAGCTGGAGGCTCACGTGGAGGGAGGAGATGGAAGCCGGAGCATCCTGTGTGGGAGGATGAGGCGCCCAGGCTCTCCCTCACCTGAGACAGCCCGACTGGGGTTGGGCACGGCAGGCCCAGAGGCGCCCATGCCCGCGGGGCTCTCCCAGCCCTGCTCCTCTGCCCCCAGCCCCATGGGAGCCCCCCACGATGTGGGGCCGGACAGCCAGGGCCTGTCCCTTTTAGGCCCTTGGAGCTGTTGCCAGCCCTGGCTTAGTGGGGTCCCCCATCCTTTCAACTGGCTGTTCAGCAAATTAAGAGCTTGCTATTAGGCTGCTAATTAAAGGCACTTCATTAGCAGCAGGGGAGGCAGCTCCTGGCCGTAGCAAAATTGGATTCCTCTGAGCTGCTGTCAGCCGAGTCCCTCCTCTCTGGGGCTGGGGGCTGTGCCCCTCTGTGTCCCTCCATGGCCAGGGAAGGCAGCCGTCCTGAGCCATGGCCATATGGCTACCAGCCCTCCTACCCGAGCTGCAGAGGATGGGGCACATCTGCCCCACACCTCTGACAGTGTGGGAGGAGGACTGGGGGGTGATGTGGGGCTGCCCCTTTGCCCCCAGCCTCGGGGGGGATGCAGGGATGCTGCCCCTGGTCCCCGGTGCCACCCCCCTTTGGAGAGGACATGCGGGGGGTCTCAAAGGTGGCAGAGCATCATCACGTTGGTGGTCCCGCTGTCCCCAGGCCTGGCCATGGCCCCTCAGCGGGCTGGGCAGCCCGGAGGTGCCCGCCTGCCACTGCCCCCCCCCACCCCACCCCCGGCGAGGGGGGGAAGGCTCCCGGACTCCTCCTCCGGCC
>VXBO01013350.1:58699-70914 GCA_013400135.1 Rhinoptilus africanus | reverse complement strand
GTGCAGCACCCAGGGGTGCCCCTGCGGCTGGAGGGGTGCCCTGAGTGTCTCTTGGGTCCTGCTGGGCACCCTGATCCCGGGGTGGGCTGGTCTCAACCCCCCGGGATGGGTCAGGGCTGCAGGGTGTCCCTCCGCAGCCATCGGATCCCCACAGCGAGGCCCCCCCTCGCAGCCGGAGCGGGTGCTGGAGGCACTGGTAGGGACAAGGGCTTTGGAGGTGGGTGCATGTGGGGTTTGGAGGGAGACTGGGACCCACCGTGGGGAACTGCACCTTTCAGCAGCTCTGGGCCTCCCAGCAGAGAGGGCAGCTCGCAGCGGTGCCATTTGGGTGCCCCCATCTATGGGATGGGACAGGTGTCTCTCCCTCCTCCGCCTGCCCCTTTCTGCCCGCTGTCCCCTGCCAGCCCCAGAGCAGGGATGCGGGGGACAGGCAGCTGGGACCAGCAGCCTGAGCTGGGCCATCGCCAGGACGAAGCCTCATGCCATGTCCACGAGACCAGCCACAGGGCAACTGGATTAGCCGGGCTGGGTGCTGGGTGGTGGCATGGAGCAGTGCTCAGCACAGGGCTCCCTCGCGTCAGGGTCTTTGCTCTGGGACGGGGACATCCCTTACTAGAAAAGGGGCAATGACCCAACACAGCTCATGTCACGCGTGACCTTGGCTGTGCTGATCCCTCCTCCTCTCTCCCAGCACCTCACCTTCCCCCTGCTGTCAGTCACCCTCCTGGTGTCCTTCGGCTCCTCCATGCTCTATGGCTACAACCTGGCCGTGGTGAACTCGCCGGCGGCGGTAAGGGAGGCCCAGCCTCTCCGGGAGCAGGGCAAGGGCTCCGCATCCCTCCCTGGGAGGGTGGAGGGATCACTACCTACCAGCCCCACACCAAAATGCTGGCATTTCCCTCAGGTCGTTGCCCACAGAGAACAGTCCAAGGAGAAGGATGGCATGGGAGGGACATGGGAGCCTGTGTTCTTGTACCCTCCAAAATTGGTCCCCCCCTGGAAGGCAGGGCCTGGGAAACCTCCCCACAACCTCCTTGCTCCAGCTCCAGCTCTGCCTGTGGCATCTCTAAGTTGTCCTTAAGCCCCTCTGGTGCTGAGGCTGGCTGAGCAACCAGACCAGCACATCCCAGTCATCCCCAATGTCAAGTCTTGCCCTGCATCTCCTGCAATGCTGTTAAACCCATGGCATTTTTCCCTTATGGGGTCCATCTTCCCCTGTCTTCCCCTTTCTCCCAAAGCATTTGGTGTCTCTCTCTGCCCCACAGCACATAAAGGCTTTCTACAACGCCACATGGTCCCAGCGGTACGGGCACGGGCTGGCCTCTGGCCCCCTCACCCTCCTCTACTCCCTGACTGTCTCCATTTTTGCCCTGGGTGGGCTGGTGGGCTCCTTGCTGGTGGGGGTACTGGTGGAGCGGTACGGCAGGTAAGAGGGTGACATGGGACAGGGTGGTCAAGGGATGGGATGGAATGGGGCCGGAGGGGCTGCCCTGCTGCTTGTGCCCTGCTAGGAAAGGCACGCTGAGCCGCAGTGCTCTCCTCGTCCTCCTGGCCGGTGGCTTCATGGGCTTCAGCCGGGAGCTGGGGTCCCCTGAGATGGTGATCATCGGCCGCTCCATCACAGGGCTCCACTCAGGTGGGTGCTGAAGGGCTGTGCATGGCCCCTTCCTCATGGCTCCGTCCCTTACAGCTCATTCCCAGGGGGCTGGAGAAGAGTTCGTATCCCCTGTAGTCATAGGCCCTGCGATGGGCGTCTCCATGGGGCAGAGATGGCCACCTCCCTGGCCATGGCTCCCCGCTGTGGATGGTGCTGGGCATGGGAGGAGATGCACTGAGGTCTGGCTGGGCACCCTCCTCCTGGCTGCCTCTTCCATCCCAGTCCCCCTGTCCCCCCCCAGGTATCTGTCTCAGCGTGGTGCCCCTCTACCTGGGAGAAATCGCCCCCAAGAACCTGCGGGGTTTTCTGGGCCTCATGCCCAGCATCTTCATCTGCCTGGGGGTTTTCCTCGCGCAGGTCCTGGGTCTGCCGGAGCTGCTGGGCCAGGTTAGCACGATACCCCAGCTCCTGTGTGCGCTGGAGCCTACTCTGTCCTTCCTGTGACATGTGCCATTTCAACTTCTCCCAGGACAGGTTCTGGCCTCTTTTCCTGTCGGTGGTGGTCGTTCCCGCCTCCCTCCAGCTCCTGCTGCTGCACTGCTTCCCCGAGAGCCCGCGGTACCTGCTGATAGAGAGGAACGACGTCTACAGGGCCACTGAGGGTGAGGGCATCTCCTGGGGTGGGGATTGGCTCCGGGAGGTGCTGGGTCCTTGTCCAAGGTCTCTGGAGACCGAGGTGCATCCTCACAGCATCCTTCCACACCCAGACCTGACAGCCTACCATAGTCCTTATGGTTCAGCCCTTCACTCCCATCCCGTTGCGCCATAGCATTTCCAGGGTGCCCATCACCATGGTGTCAGGCATCTCCTTGGTTCCTATGAATGCTCAGCCCCATGGGTCAGGAAGGTCTCCTGGGGAGGCTGAACGAAGCCCCTGCCCTATGACATACCTACAAGCATCCACCTTCCGAAACTGGTGATGGGGAGATGCATGGCCATGACCTCCGCTCTCCCCATAGCGCTGCACCGCTTCCTGGGGACACGCGACGTGCAGGATGTGATCGAGGAGATGAAGGAGGAGCAGCGGTCCCTCTCCTCTGTGGAGATGGTCTCCGTCTGGCAGTTGCTGCGAGACCGCTCCGTCCGCTGGCAAACCCTCTCGGTGGTGGTGGTGAACGCCGGCATGCAACTCTCGGGGATCGATGCCGTAAGCCCAGCGGGGTCCTCGCCCCAGGACCTGGCTCTGCAGAGGCTGAGCTGAGACCTGGTAACTCATTTCACCAAGCGCCTTATGGCTCCATCCCCCCGCCTCACACTAAGTCCCCTCCTCGGCAGATCTGGTTTTACACCAACACCATCTTCGAGAACGCCGGGATCCCCGTCTCCCAGATCCCCTACACCACCGTGGGCACTGGCGCCATTGAAATTGTTGCGGGGCTGATTGGGGTGAGTGATGGACGGATGCAGCCCCTCGGTGGCACAGCCTTGTCCCTACCTCCAGGCACCATCAAACAGGGGTGCTGGAGGGACCCCCAAATGCTGTCCATGCCACAGCACAGCCCCTTTTCTGGGAGGCACAGGCTTTGGCAGGAAAATAGGGTGGGTAGATGGGATGAGAGGGGCTCAATTTGTTGACTCACATCTAGGAGAGCTTGGAGAATTTTAGGGCGAGTAAGAAGCAGGAGTTTAGGGGAGATGCCAGGCAGGAGCAGGCTGGGGGTGATGGAGGGAGCTAAGCGGTTCCTTCTGGCTCCCAATTTCATGGTCACACCGTCAGCAGAGCCACATGTCTCCTTCTGTCCCCCCAGCAAAGCACTGGCCTGGCCCCGGGCTAGCAGCCCTGCCCCCCCCAAGCCAGGCCTCATTTAGCTGGAGAGTTAGCACTGGGCCAGGCGGATTTATGGCCCTCGTCCCACCTGCGAGTGTCACCCGGGGCCAGACCAAGCCACTCAGCACTAAATCCGCTCCCTGACAATTAGAGAGATGGATAGGGGGGGTGGCTTCTCCCAGAAAACTGGGGCCGAGTAGGGGGCTGCTCCCCCCTCCCCATAGCTCAACTGATGGCAGAGTGGGGCCCCCCAGTGTCCCCTCCCGCCCCTCCAAAGGGTGCCCCCTTCTCCCCTGCCCTGGCCGTGGGGCCACCCTAGCCCCCGGCAGCCGCCCGGCATGCAGCCGGATTGCTCGGGAGCAGCCCCGCAAACGGCCCCCGACGGACGTGCCGAGATTGGTTATAAAATTACAGGCATTTGTTCTGCTGTCAATACCCTGCCTGCTCCAGCCGCCGCCGCCCCACCTGCCTGCGCCCGGCCTCCTCTGCCCGCTGCCCGCAAACACCCCATGCCCAGCCCGGCTCCTCCGCTCGGCCCCAATCCCGTCCAGCCCCCACCCTGCGCCCTAACGGGGTTCTGTGAGACCCCCCTGCCCACCGGTGCATGCTCACCCTGGGACCCCGGAGTCCTGGCTCTTCCCATGCCCACACCCCAACCCTGGAGCTCTGAGCTGCCCCCAGCCCCCAGGTACCACCGGGAGCATCCTCCTGCCTTCAGCTGGATCTGGGATTCAGAGGGTGCTGCCACCCTGGTGAGGAGCTCCCCATGCACCCCCCCATCAGTCTCTGCTCTCCCTCGGCAGTGCTTCACCATCGAGAAGCTGGGCCGGCGGCCACTCATCATCACCGGCTTCTGCGCCATGGGTATCTCCTCGGCTGGCATCACTGTCTCCCTGCTGCTGCAGGTAGGGTCTGGCCACCGCCACCACCCTGGGACACTGACAAGGCCAGCCCTAGGTGCATTAATGAGGGCTGGGTGACAAAAGGATGGGTATCACCCCAGGGGAGGGGGCGTGCATGGAAATGGCATTTCCAAGCAATGTTTTCCCTTCAAAGTTAAAGGGAAGAGCGAATTCAGAGCAAAGAACAACAGAAAAGAGAAGCCAATTCCATGAGAAAAATCCTGTCACTTCTAATAGCTCTTCTGCAGAAACAGTTGTCCCCAGGGTGGGAGCTGTGAAATGCCGGGGGAGGCGGAGAGGTCTGCAAGATCCTTACTCTGCTGCCTGCTCCCAGAGGATGTTCCCGCAGCTCTGGGGACATCTCAGCATCACGATTTGCTGAGCTTTGCCAAGGCTGACCCTCACCAGCTTTGCCCCAAACCACCCATTGCTTGTCTGCACCTCCCCCCTGTGTCCTGCATGGCCACTGTCCCCAAGGGCCACCGCCGAGCCAAGGGGCAGGCGTGAAGCCCAGTCCTGTGGATGCTGGNTTGATGTATTAGCAGAGCTGTTAACAGATCTATAATTCATCTTCAGCCCAGACTTTATTCACTGTAATTACATCTTTAATTAGGATTTTAATGGCTCATTGTTCACAAACAATGATGAATAGGAGTTTTAAAACAAAAAAATACATATCTCTACTCTGGGCGAGCTGTGAGTAAGAGTCCATCAGGGCCTCCGCTCTTCCTTCACCTACTGACGCTTCCTTTTGGTTTGTCTTTTCCATTGGAGCATCTTTTATAAAGAGGTCCCAGTCAGCCCTGTCCCAGGCAGTGGGACCCAACCCATGTCACCACCTCAAATACGGTCCCCTGCCAGATCCCCCTCTGCCCTGGGATATGTGCTTGACCGTGGATCCCGCCCTCCAGCAAAGGAACAGTCCTGGAACCAAGTTTGCCATCTCAGTGACACATGGAGGGAAGAGCTGAGTCCTTCCAGGAGAATTAGCTCCAGCCTTTGTCCAGTTTTTAGTGGCCAAGTTGACTTGGGCCATCATCTTCAGTCTTTCTGGGTTTTTTTGTTTTCCACAGTACAACTTGGGAAAAGCCAGTTGGTAAATGGCATTTCTGTGTCCTGTGGGAAATTCTGATGCTCGGAAATGTGGTTGCTTCTTTCCTGTCCAAATCAGCCACGGTGCCCAAGCCTTTAGCTGCTTGATAGAAGGAAAATTTCTGAACCATTTTGATCAAGGGAGGTTGGAAAAGGCATAATGGATGGGACCAGAAACATGTTTCTCTGCGCCTGTGATCTATATGAAATTTAATGTATCAGCATTTACACAAACTACTGTAAGATGAGGATCCAGGTGAAATGCTCCACCTTGACTTTGGCTCAGCCTGAAGCTTTCCGGTCAAGTAACTTGTGAAATTAGGCTCAGCACCCAGCAAGGTGCAGATGTGGTATTGCCAGGGGGGATGTCACCCACCCACTGATCTGGGTCCCAAAGGGAGACCAAGGGCAGGACACTGGTCCACCCATCCCTGCGCTCCCTGTCTCCTCCAGCCCTCCCGACACCACCACTTCGACCTGTGGGCCCTGCTGGGCTCCAGCCCTGCGGCTGCGGGGCTGGGACAGGCAGGACCTGTTGACCCCAGGGGGTGCCTGAGGCAGCCTGTCCCCCGGATTCTCAACCTGTCCCTTCCCTCCGCAGCCGGCGTCCCCTTCCTGATGACAGCTGAGCTCTTCACGCAGTCGCACCGCCCAGCCGCCTACATCGTGGGGGGGTCCCTCAACTGGTTTTGCAACTTCACCATCGGCTTTGTCTTCCCCTTCTTGCAGGTACCAGTCCAGAGGGGCGAGGGGAGGAGGAGGGGACGGACATGGCCCTGCTGCTCCCCCAGCACAGGGTGCCAAACCAGGCTTAACCCCAGGGCTGCCCACGCTCCTGGCTCAGCTCGATGCTGGCTGGAGCCAGCCCAGGGAAGGGTGACAAGAGGGGACACTGCCTCATACCATGCCCGGCTCGGGAGTGCCTGGCTCTGCCCCGTCCCTGCTCTCTTATTGTCCCCAGATGTCAGCTGGTGCCTTTTGCTACCTGGTTTTCTGTGGTGTCTGCCTGCTGGTGGCCCTGTATGTCTACCTCATCATCCCCGAGACCAAGAACAAAACCTTCATGGAGATCAGCCACACCTTCGCCACCCGCCGCTCCTTCTTCTCCCTCCCAGCCCACCTCATCGGGATGGTGAAGCTCGGTGGCTATGGGGCCTTGGAGAGCAGCTCCCTGGAGGTCTCGGGCTCCAGCCTGCCCTGAAGTGCCCCCACCTCCCACTGTGGGCTGTGGGGGCTGGTGGAGGAGGCTTGGGGCCGNATGTCAGCTGGTGCCTTTTGCTACCTGGTTTTCTGTGGTGTCTGCCTGCTGGTGGCCCTGTATGTCTACCTCATCATCCCCGAGACCAAGAACAAAACCTTCATGGAGATCAGCCACACCTTCGCCACCCGCCGCTCCTTCTTCTCCCTCCCAGCCCACCTCATCGGGATGGTGAAGCTCGGTGGCTATGGGGCCTTGGAGAGCAGCTCCCTGGAGGTCTCGGGCTCCAGCCTGCCCTGAAGTGCCCCCACCTCCCACTGTGGGACCCCTGCCCTGGGTGGGCCGTGAGGGATGGTGGAGGAGGCTTGGGGCCAGGGAGGGAAGTGAGACCCAGGTTGCTTGGACTCCATCGTCTGTCTCCCAGGCCATCTCACCGCACCGCAGTCTGCGGCCAGGTGTGTGCCAGGGCTGCACCGACCGCTGTGCAGCACCCCCGCGCTGGAAGAGATGCCTTCCCAGAGACAGGGGGTCCTCCGGGGGGCAGGGGGTTCACATTGCTCCTGGGCACATGGACTTGCCAAGGGCTGCCTGCAAGGTGTTTAATAAAGAGCATTGCCTCCAGAGCTGGCATCTGGCAAGCACAACCTGGGATGGTAGAGAGCTGGGACGTGTGGGTGCTTCCCTAGTGCCAGGAGCGTGGGAAGCGGCAGGATGGGATTAGGGGGGTTTCTCCTCCTCTCTGCTGTGCCTGGATGGGAAGGTCAGAGTCTCCCCACATTTCCTAGGATGGGTGGTCGCGGTGGCTCCTGGGCTTTTGCATTTCACTCCACGCCGGTCATGCAAACACGGGCAGAGTTGTACAAAGGCCATGGAGCAGCTCAGAGCTGGGGGTGACCACCCAGCCACCATGCCCCCCACTACCCCCCGAGCCTGCTGGCAGCCCCTCGCTGCCCAGCCCTGCACGCCGGCCCTGCAGAGAGCCCTCCCGTGGGACCCCTGCACCCTCCCAAACCCTGCTGAGGACAACGGGGTCCTGGGTGCACCCACACCCCCTTGCTGCACCCCACGAATTGCTGTCACCCTGGGGTGCTCTCCAAGCATGACCTCTCCCACCTCTCTGCCCTGGGTCCTGTGGTGGGGGCTGCCCTATTTCTTGGAGCTGCCATGGACACGGCTTCTTGCATGGCCCAGGACCCTCAGGAGCTCCCACAAACGCCATGGGGTCGGGGGCTCCCAGGCCAGCAGACCCTCGAGGAGCTGCTGTGTGCAGGGAAACTACAATATTTTGCTCTGGTAGGTGGTAAAAGCTGGGTGGTGGAGAGGGCTGCATGGCCAAAGCCCTCTGCTGCCAACGCAGGCATGATTTATTTTGTTGCAGGTATTTTAGCCCTCTTTTTTCCAGCTCCCCACTCCATGATGGGCCCATGGCCTGCTCGTTTGGTGCTCATGGTCACTTTCTGGTGTGCTGGGCTCCGGCCCATGCGAGGAGCTCACCCTTTCTGCATCACCTAGCAAAGCCTCGGGGTGCCTCCAGGGGTAGGTGGGTGCTGGGCTCATGACTGGGCCATACTGGGTCCTCCAGTGCCGGTTCCAGCCCCTCCGTCTTTAGCAGCCGGTTGGGGCTCTCCTGCAGCTCAAGCTGTTTAAGGGACATGAGTCAAAGCAGGGGTCACGGCTCCACAGCGTCAGTCGCTTCCCACTCCGTCTCCCTCCCGACTCGGCTGCTCTCGGCAGCAGAACAGAGCGGTAAATATGTGCAGCATTACATATGTATAATGGAGTGTAAATAACCCCAAAAAGTGCATTGTAAATAGACTCCAAGTTTATCCTTTATTAATGAGGCACTGAGTGCCCTGCTGTTTTAGAGCAGCGAGACTTTCATAATATCAAAACCTAAATTACACTTGTGTCTCTCATTCCCAGCAAACGACAGCATCATTTCAGGCCTCTTTGCCACTTGTATTTATTTATTCTGGTATTTATTTCTCTCTCCCACCCAGCATGTGGGGCACTTGGAAGCTGCCCCCTGCCCTCCATGTGGGAGTCAATGGACCCCGCTGGGAGCAGCCCCCCATCCCAGGGTCCTGGCCTCTCCAAGGAGCCAGTGTGTTGTCTTATGGCCAAGGAATGCTCTATGCTGGCTGGTGAGATGGGGTAGACCTGGGAAACGTGGGGCTGGGTCCCATTTCTGCCAGGGCTTCAGACACCACCACAGCCAGAATTCCCCTCTTTCCAAGGACTGGAGGTCACTGGCAAAGTTCTATGGTGCCTTTTGTCTACATTTGCTCTTGGGGACCCTTGTGAGGGTACCGTGCCAAGGGACTTGTCCATCCTTATTCCATCAGGACCTGGAAGGGTGGAAACAAGGAAAACCCATGCTCATCGGACACTAGCTTCTCATCAGCTTTTTCTTTAGGCTGTTGGGGCAGGATCTCTGTTTGGGGCTGTCAGTCCAAGCTGCCCCTCTGCAAATGGGTCTGGTACTCTTGCAGAGCAGGATTTGGGCTTCCCCTCTGCTTGCCTTGCCCAAGGAGGCATTCCCAGCCGCTCCGCTGCAGGCTTCTTAGGAAGCCTATGACTGGGTGGGCTCCAAGCTTCTTCCCCATGTCTAAAGCAGCTCTCTGGATTTAGGCCTCCAAAAGGACTGGTTCTGCTTGGAGAGGGTAAGGCTGTATCCTCTACCAGTGTCCAAACCGACCTTGAAAGATTGGAGAAGGTGCAAAGAAAAGTCTGAGAAATGCCTGGAAATGCTCCTGATCCTCTTACGGTTTGCAGAAATGAAGATGAAGGTGACCTTCTCCAAATGCATAAGTGCCTTCTTGTAATGTGCCCAATGCTAAAGGGGAGGTGAGTTTAAGCATTGAGGTATAGACGTGGAGGGCTGGAGCTCACCTCAGCCAAACTGGAATGGGAACAAAGTCCCCAGTTTGAACTCTCCAGGTAGTTTGAAATGGGTTCCTCGAGGAAATGGTGATGGCCCATCAGTGGATATCTCAAGATCCTGCAGGGAAGCTCTCCTGGAGGTGCTTGGCTCAGGGTGAGTGGTCGCATCCTGACTGGGAAGCTGATGAAAGCTTACTGGGACACACACTGGTGTCCCTGTGCCAGCACTGGTGGCTGCTGGGGTAGCAAGTGTCCCCAGGCTGTGGCCAGACAAACCAAGGAGCATTCTCACTCTGCCAGTGCTCTTGGTCCCTATGGCTCCAGCAGGGATGGGCTGCTGGGGGATGGATCCTGATAATGACAGGGACCCACTAAGCTACTGAAGCCAAAACCTTCCTGCACTGGTTTCACCAGGTGCCCTAACAGAGAACTGCCCCTGTCACCTCAGCAGGGTTGCCTTTGGTTCCCCAAAATCTCACCTGACTGCAGGGGCTCCATCAGGGACCAGTTTTGAGTGGGATGGGGTTCCTGCGTGCTCTGAGATGGATGAAAATCCTGCTATTGCCTCCCTCTATGTGGAGAAAGGTGAGTTGGAGCAGCATCCCCCTGCCCTGCAGAGGTGGGCGCAGAATCGGTCCCCACCTTGTCTTACCAATGGAGGGGAGTCTCCAGGGCCAGGCCTGCTGCTTGACGGTACCAAAACTGCACCGCAGCCTCATGATTTGGCCTTGAGGACCCCAAAGCAAGTTGAGGTGCTGTGGTGGAAGGCTGAGCCCCCGGCACAACCCCTTCCCTGGCTTTAGCCCACGGGGGTTCATGCACACTTTCCTCGGCCTTCCTTCCAGTGCGGCAGCCAGAAGACGATCCTGGACATGAGGGACAATGCTTGGGGGAAGTTCAGTTTGCAAACAGCCCCTGTGTCTGCAGCCTGGGTAGGGGTTAAAGAGGCCCTGGCTGCACTTTAGGGTTGGCAACGCTTAAAGGGATGGGCTGGAGCTGCCCCCAGGCACCCTGGGGATGGTTTGGGAGCTGAGAACAGAAGGGGAGAGGAAAAAGCGGCAAAGGAGGAGGACATGACCAGTGATGGAGCAAAGAGCTGGGGCAAGCCCCTCTCCATCACCCTCCCAGCCAGCCCCAGACCCACAGACGCTACTCATGGTAGTAACTGCCAGGACTCAAGTGACTCAGCGAGCAAAGCTTGCACCCCCAAAACCAGGAACACCCCACAGATGAGCAGTTTTGGGATGCAGAGAGGCTCTAGGCACAGCCGCAGGGCATCTTCTGCCTGGGAAGGGTGATTTCAGCCAGGAATGGGTCCTCTTGCAACTTCTCTTTTGTTTGCTTTGCACCATAGTGGCAGAAGTCCCCCAGGGAAGGGGATGAGGACACGGTGGTGGCAGCGTGCCCTTTCTAGGTGCCACAGCCCCATGCACACCTTCACGCTACGGTAAATCTGGCTCGCTCCCGGTTGAAAGTCATCCCACAACAGGGTGTCCCCAGGCTGAGCCCGCAGCTCTCAGCGCCTTAAAGTGCAGAGCTGGCTCCAGTCGAGCCTGCGTTCCACACGGGCTCTGGTCAAGTGCCTTTCTGCAGGGAGAAAACTGAAACGGGTGATTTTTTTACTGTGTTCTGTGTAAGGGGCACTGAGCTGAAACCCAGCACTTCGGAGGGGTGGAGAACAGTGATTTGTTTCTTTCAGAAGCCTAAAATATTTCTTTGGCATCGACCAGAGCCCCTCAGCCTCTGAAAAAAGAAAAGATGATGAACAATTTAAGGGCATATTTGGGGGGAAAAAAAAGAAAAAAAAAAAAAGAAATATGTTTGTCACCCTATAGAAGAAATAATAATTCTGTATTAATGCCAGCAGGCTCAAGTCCGGCGCTCTGTGGCATCAGATCTCAGCAGCGGGCGCAGGGTGCTGGGGCTGGTCTGGGTGTGGGTGCCTGGAGTCGGGGTGGCCGAGGCCAGGATACCCAGCGTCGAGGTGGCCAAGGCGAGAGTGTCCGGTATCGGGGTGGCAGAGGGAAGGGTGCCCGGCGGAGGGGGCGTACCAGCAGATGGCACTCCCAGAATTTATTGCTACAGCAAGCTGCCTCTCGGAGAGCAGTCATGTAGGAGATGTCCTATTATATGGGCAGTTGACTTTAATAGTCATTGTGTGCTTAAAGCACAGCAAAACAACAGTGGGAAAAAAAAAAAAATCCCCACTCCACTTGGATGGCCCTTTTCCCCCCAGCCCTGCTAGTCTATTTGTACAGTAAATTAAAAATATGAATCACTTCTCTCTACTGCCTCCCCAAACACTCATCCTGTCAGGCTCTGTGTTGTCTTCATTTGTATTACCTTAATTTAATGTTAATTATGTTCTTCATTTACAAAGAACAAGCATTTACACTCCCTGTCTGGGGATTTTCCACGCTCGCGGTCTCCACAGACTGGGAGGCGAAGGGGAGCGGCAGAGGCAGCGGTGCTGGGGAGGGGGCTGTTAGCACGGCCGCGGGAATGGAGGAGGGGGGAGCGGGGATGCCACCCCCCGAATGAACTGGTAATGATGAGCGCTATTGCCTTTCGATTTATGAAACCGTATCGCTGCCTGTGCTTAAATTCCCCCTAATAAATCCTTTTTAAAAGGTCCTCGGCCAATGGCAGGCAGTGATTTATGGCGGGGAGCTGGGGTGGAAGGAGGGGGGGGTTGGTGGCAGGGTTTGCTGCCGA